>BEHA01042284.1:105989-120359 GCA_002897215.1 Eschscholzia californica subsp. californica
TACCCAGTCATTAATTACTAACCGTATCTCCTTTAATAATTCTCCTCGTAATTAAGATCCATATTTACTTTCCATTTCTAATTTATTTATGGAGAATGATCTTAATAATTTTCGGATCCAGGTTCAAATTAATCGGATTGTTATATGTCTCAAACAATAAAATAAACATCAAATGTTATACTTAAGTCGTGGATGGATCCAAAATTTCTAACTTAGTGAGTGTGTAATTATATACCAATTTTTTACCAACACAAAAATTAACAAACTTCTTATATTTCTTCTCTTAATCATTTTAGTATATCAAAGATTACAAACGCAATTGACCTTTACCTCGCATAATTGTCTCATTGTCAATTTCACTAGAAGCTTTTTTTTTCCAATAAAGACTACTAAATTAGCATTGAACCACGAATCACTCATCTTGGTTCTCAAGTATGTCTTGACTAATTTCATAGTTGAAAAAGCTCTTTTAGCGGAAGCAGTTGCAATCGAGAAAGTTGTATATGCACCATAGTTATTCTGATAAACTTAATGAAGTATGTCTTGACTAACTTCATAGCTAAAACCATTTGCTAAAGCCATTTGGTCAGGGACTGTTTGCCACAACTAAAACTCGTTTGCTACGGATTTTTATTTATTTGTGAGGAATCTGAGCCGTAACATAAGCTCTTCAATGTTGTAGTGGCTACTAATCTTTTTGGGACGATCTAGGATCCGTCCTTGCCCAAGTCATGATTACATTTGAGGAAACGAAAATCCTGATTATATTTAAACGGAGATTTGGTCAAAACTCCTTACAATTTTTTTGTTTTCGTGAAAAATGATAAGCCAAAGTTTTTAGTTTTCAACTCCCTGTGTACTTTATTAATTTGTAACAACTTGCGACAACTTTGAAACACTTTGCGATAGCTTTGCAATACCTGGCGATAACTTTTCAACATCTTCCAACGACTTTATAACAACGACAACTTTTCCACAACTTTGCAACATCGTAAAAAGATATTGAGTTTTTAACCAAACAAAATATAAATTATAAATATTTAAGATTTTTAACCACAAAAATTTTGTATATATAACTTGAAAAGTGTAAGTTGTGTAACTTGTCTTTTGAACTTAAAAATAATTAAAACTAGATTTTTGACCCAATTTAAGTGAGTTCAAGTACCCTCAAATATTAATGTTTGAGCTAGTGTTTTTTTTGTTGAGAGGAGCTAGTGATTGGATGACATACCATAAATTTTAAGTTTTTACCAATGCATAGTAAAGAACTCCAATGTTAGTCCCCATTCCCGACTAAAATATGGGTAGGTTGGCTAGGTGGAGCCGAGTTCATTAAATCGTTGTTATGATATTCAACCTTCAACTTAAAATGACTTTAAAAAATGTTTAACAAAAAAATAATAATTAAAATGACTTGAAAATAGAATTCATCTCAATTTTAAATTTAAGGTGCCAAAGAACATATGGAACTTTGGTAATCATGATTAATTTATTGCGGGTGAATATGGCCCAGAATTATAATTCTAAATTTCTTTGATCGGAAATGTTTGTACATTTTTTCTGCGATAATTCTAACATAAGTTTCTTGTTTTAATTATTGCATTGTATTTATAGATAATAACAAGTTTTCTTTTTCTGTGTTTTAGTTTATGTTATAATGTAATGTAACCGGTACAAAGAACAAAATCTTTGAGATCAAATTTTTTATGATATCATTTGAAAATTTATTTGATAATTCAATCAAGAAAATAAAAGAGAAAAAGGAAAAGAAAATGAAAAACAACAAGAAGGAAGGAACAAAAGGAATCTGGACACATAAGAGCAGTAATACACACGTCGAGCCAAGATGTATCTGCAGCACGTGCTTGTATTTGTTTATGTATATTCTTTGGGAATGTTCCATAGAATATTCCATTCACAATACTCTAATAATCTTATCAAGCTATATTTTAAGGTTAATTCTAGTTTTGCCCGTAATTTATGATTAGTTTGAAATTTGCCCCTCAATCTAACAAATGCAACCAACACCTTATTTCTTTTAGTCAAGTATTACCGTTGATTTTTTTTCATTTATCACCCTTTATTTCAAAAATGAGTCTCTATCTTTTTCTTCTCCCCTTCCACCACCACTATCTCTCGACTTTTCCCTATTGTTTTCTTTTACTCTATAATTCTTTCTGTATCTTTCTTTCAAAGAAAAACTTGAGGTTTTAGGTAGAAGTGGCAAAGGGTTCCCTTGATAGACAGAGAAGGAGAGATGGTGGTGGTGCAGCTGGTGGTTGTGGTATTGGAAAGAGATGAAAAAAGAGAGATGAACATAATATACTGTTTCAGTTGGAGATCACCTGTAGACTGTAGTAAGGATGAAACCGGTCCGGGTGGATCGCTTTTTGACATATTTGAACGGGTATGTATTATAATGCTCCATTTTTATATGTAACAAAATCTGACAAAAAATCTGTACAAAATATAATAGGCCACCGGACCACCCGTTTAGAAACCGGTCTATCAGTCTGGTTTTTCGATTTAAACTAATTTAAGTTTTATTTAACCAAATATTAACGATAAAAAGATTATTTTGAGGTTAATATTGGACGCAAGCGATCAAATGAATGTGATCCGACAATGGTAGCAACCTGTGTTAATTAATATTTTGCTTCACTCAATAATGTAGCGAAACAAGAATGAGAACAAGAGCAATGGATTTCAATAAAAAAAAATAATAACTATATCATTTAAACTAGCATTATCTACAATAATCGTTTGAACTAGCATTACTTCCTGAGTAATAGGTAATTCGATTATAAGATATAATACTTAATGATCCATTAATATCTTACCATTATATGTATGGATAATAACCATTATATGTATGGATAATAATCATACTCAACGCAGATATTTATGACCTGGTCCAGAATTTCTTCAAAACAGCCTACCTACCTCCTGATATTAATCATACTCATATCTGTCTGATCCCCAAAACCTCTATCCCTCAAACGCCGACAGACTATCGACCCATCAGTCTCCTGAACACCACTTACAAGTTCATTACCAAGTTGTTGGCTGAACGTTTCAAACACACCTTAAACCCTATCATCTCTCCCTTTCAAGCAGCTTACGTCCCCGGCCGCCAGATAACAGACAATATCATTATGGGGCAGGAAATTATCCACTCTTTCAAAAAGATGAAGGGATCCGCTGGATATTTTGGTCTTAAGTTAGACATGTCCAAAGCGTTCGATAGAATAGAATGGAAATTTCTAACAAACATCATGAGAAAACTAGGCTACGACGAACATTAGATTAAGATGATCTATACATGCATCTCTTCATCATCAATGTCTGTGCTTATTAATGGTCGACCAGGTAAAGCTTTTTATCCTTCTAAAAGTATTCGGCAAGGTGACCCGCTTTCCCCATTTCTCTTCACCTTGGCTATGGAAGGCCTAAGTCGTAAGTTGATGATGAATAATAATCAAGATAGCTTTTTGGGTTTTCCTACTTATAGCGCAGACTGTGAGATCTCCCACTTCCTTTTTGCCGACGATTGCATCATTTTTGGTAAAAACACAATTGACAACATCCACATCCTCAAAAAGATTCTTTAGGACTTCGGTGATAGTTCGGGTCAAATGATTAATTTTGCTAAATCCAACATCTTCTACTCAAAGAACTCACACCCCAAGTTCAAAAGACTGATTATGCGCACTTTGAAAGTTAAATATGCCTCCGCCTCAGAGAAATACCTGGGAGCCCAGCTGTTCATCGGAGCACAGAAAACCAAAGTATTCAAGGATATACTGGAGCACATCAAGAATAAGCTCAACAAGTGGAATCACTTGTTCCTATCCCAAGCTGGTCGCACTGTGGTCATCTCAGCCATAGCGGCAGCCGTACCCTGATACCAGATGCAGTGCTTTGCAATTCCTAAAGGAATCAGTAAAAGCATCAAGGCCGTTCAACGGAATTTTTGGTGGGGTAAGTCGAAAGGTATTTGCACCAACGCCTGGTCTGATATCTGCACTCCTAAAAAACTTGGAGGGCTAGGGCTTCATTTGCCAGATCTGGATAATACGACTCTCCTTTCTAAGATGGCCTGGCATCTCAAGACTGAACCAGAAGCAACATGGGTTAAGCTCCTTAAAGCCAAGTACTTCCCGCACTCCAACACCCCAGGCCCTGCTAAAGCTCATCACTCCTGGAATTGGAAAACAATCAGAAAGCAATATAGCCTTCTTGATGATCTTTCAACTTGGGAAGTGCAATCGGGAAATGACATTAACATCTGGACTGACAATTGGATCCCTGAAATAAATGGTACTATTCCGAACAACAATCAATCTGATCTTACCAAAGTAGCTCAACTTATCTCGAACAACAACTGGAATAATGAAGTGCTCAGAGCCAACTTCGACATTAATACTCAGAATCTAATTAAAACTATCCCGGTGAACAGCGAAGGTAAGGACCAGCTCAAATGGAAACTTACCAAATCGGGTAAATTCACGGTTGCTTCCATGTATCAACACCTCAGCAATAATAACAGTAATCACAACCCTAACAACCAGAACTGGAATTTCATCTGGTCTCTCCCGTCTGTTCCGCGCATCAAAATGTTCATCTGAAAATCTGCAACAAAGCTCTCCCTGTTAGGGAAAGAATCGGTAAATACATCGATAATAATACTACTTGTCCCAACTGCACTAGTATAGAATCTATTGAACATGCTCTTTTACACTGCGCTTTGGCTAAAAACATCTGGTTTAACTACAATATCATATCTGAAAATATTACGTCCATATCTGACTGGATCTTCTCTTGGGAAAATCATAGTCATCTTTGCTACACCAGAGAAAATATTCACTTTGCGACCATTTTATAGATTTTATGGAAAGTGAGGTGTGACCATTGTTTTCAATATGAAATCAATGACCTGAACAAAATTATCAGAACGATCGAAAACTTCCCAAAAATCAATACTAAACAAGAGAAAATCAAACATAATTCTAGTGAGAAATGGCAACCCCCGCCCCAGAATTTTATTAAGGTGAATGTCGATGCATCTTTTACTAATATAACATCCAATGTGGGAATTAGCTTGATTGTTCACAATGCAGAATCGAAATTCATAGAAGCGAAAGTAGAATCCACTAGAGCCAGAAACAGTGAAGAAGGAGAGGCGATGGCTATCTTTCTCGGCCTCGAATGGGCGAAAGCTAATCAACTGAAGAATATAATTGTAGAAAGCGACAATATCAATCTCATCAAACATCTCCATAATAAACATCATACGGTACACTGGCAATCCTTTAATCCACATCCGGAAAATTCGAGAAAGCAGAAAAGAATTCGAAGTGGTGAAATTCAAGTATACGAAAAGAGAACTCAATTCCAGTGCAGACAGATTAGCTAAATGGGCAAGGAAGAGAAACGCGAGCAAAGTGTGGAAGAATGTACCTTGTATTTTAGTTAATAAATATTGTAATAACACTGTTATTTAATCTATGAAAGCTAGTTCAACAAAAAAAAAATATAGCATTTAATTTGGTCCGATTTGGGCCCACTGGCTTGTCAGAAAAATCACCGAATTGGCCCTAAAGAGCAATTCAATCGAAAAAGATCTATCGGTCTTCGCGGTCTTTAGTTGCATCCCTAGTTTGTAGACGGTCGACCGATCTTCGATTGCCGACTGATTTTCGACCGCAAAAAGATACAAATGTAGAAGAGAAGTAATTTTGAGAAAATGTAAAAATAAGAAAGAAATCAACTCCTAAAGTTTGCTTATGAATTAATTTCCTGCAATCCATTTTAGAACATCGGACAAATATGGGAGCTGAACTTTTCATTTGCGGAGATTTGTTGTTTGGACTTTCTTTCCTATAATTGACTTACTGTTTGGACTTCATTTTTCCAGTGTTGCTTTTTGGACTCCCTATTCATGGAATTATCCAATAATATTCAGTATCTAAAATTATAGTTAAAAAATTCTCACTTCACCCTTACATAATCAACATTGCAGTTTGGACTTCTTAGTTTATTTAACTCATGGATAAGATTGCTGCAACATGTACGAAGACGGGGTCAAACTTTTCGGTCCATATGATCCTTAGGTGACCGTTTGTAACATCTAGGGCCAACTTCTTGTTCTATTTGACTCGTCTTCTTCCTCCATTTGACAACACACACCACGCGACCCTAGCTAATACCCAGAACCAAGAGGATGGCTAATCATCAAACTGAAGATTGTGCATCAAGTGTGACTGATATGCTCGAGTTAGGATACCAACAAATCATCCAGTAAATGTCAATTAGGGTTTAGATGTCGCGACATGGGTAGCAGTTCACGAACTGCTATTCAGAGAATAAGAGGTCCAAACAACAAGTCCATTACAGAAAAGAAGTCCAAACAACAAATCTCCTTATCACTGTGGTAGTGGTAACATAGTATTTTTTCCTGTCATGTGTTTTTGAACCGTTATATTGAACATTTTCTTTGAAAAGAGAATCCAAAGTGCAATACAGAAAGGAAGATGTTCAAACAACAAATCAATTATAGGAATCAACCTTGTATATTATGCCGAGAGCATAGCTTGCTCTCCAATCTTTATCTCTTTTACTAGTACACCCATATTTACTGTACTAATGTGAATACTATTCACTCATAGTTAAATTAAGGTAGTTAACTAGATTTGTTGCAAGTTTAGGGGATTTTGTTCTATTTTTCTTGTTAAATTCAAGTTTGCAGTTTAATTGGATATACAGATATTCTCGAGTCAAATATCGGCTATATTTTTCATTTTGACATTTTTCACTTATATAACTAACATTCCAAATGATAAAACTCCATTAATTTGAACCAGTGTTTTAAATATTGCAGAAAAAAAAGACTATTGTGTTTGTCACTACAACCGGACTTGAAAGGTATTTTAGATAAAAAGATTCGACTATGAATGTAGTCAGAGATCCAAACAGTAACTAAAAATTAGACACACCACATTAGCCATTAGTAAACGTCAAATAGAAGCTAATAGATCCCTATATAGTAATAAAAGCATGGCACGATCCATGAAAAACCTAGTTGGGATGTCAAGTATAGCATTCATACGTGTCGCATTGTTACTAAAGACACTCCCTTTCTGCATGAACTCCCCCACAAAATTAAGTTGTGGTGGATCTTCTTCGAAAAGTTCTTGATCATTAAACCAAGGCTACGCCGACAACCTTTGACTGGAGTGGTAGGAGGTTTATTCATTCTTCCACTTATTGGTGAAGGACTCGAGGCACACTTACAATTCAAAAGAAAAAAGAAAGATAACTAGCCAAATGGGTGCCTTTAGAATTTCTTTGTCAATAATTAGTGTGAGCTCAGATATAATGAGGTCACCAACAGAAGGAGCTCGAATTAGTTATTAACCCAAGTAGGCCCAAAAGAAGCTCTATCCATGAGCCCAAAAACAAGGACTAGGAAAATCTACCAACCCTATAACCCATGGGCAATTAACTGAAGTTATCTTAACATAGACTTCCTGAAACCTGAATGAACTTGGGGTGGCCTTAGAAAAATATTGAAAGGGAAAGAGTTCGAAGATGAATATGTTCTCATGCAATAGTCAGATGTTCTTGATAGTATCGAGCTCCCTATGCGACTTCATAAAAAGCAATCAAAGACGAGATCCAAGAGAAGTGTTACTTGGTACGAAAAATCGGACCAACTACATGCCGAAAGATTATGTGACCAACATCCATTGGGCATGCCATTTATTTTCTACAAGGCCCGACGTATGGGAACTGGCCACATCACCTTCCTGTCTCTCGTCAGTCCAATTCTTTTAGCATAAATGTAATTAATTTCAGGTTAATTAGGGGTATTAACTGTGTAAGCATCCAACTCAAATCTAGTTGACAATGAGCATAGAAGATATATTAACAGAAGATGAATCCAATATGTTATAGGATAAAAACATAGAAAAAGATTCAACTGTAATCAAGTAAATGTCTAGAAATCAAGCAGTCAAACACAACAAGAAATTGAGCACACAAAATCATATCGAACCTCTAGGTAATATGACGAGTTTTAGTATCAACTAAATAGCATATAATCCTTAATAATAATAATAATCGAAAACTATAGTAAGATCATAAGTCTTATATGTATTAATATATGATGATTAGAGCTGCAAGGAATTGCCAGGAAGAGTAGATTCTTGAAGGTTAGGCTGAGTGGGCTGAAGACGATAAGGATGAAGTTGAAGATGAGTAGTTGAAGTAGGAGATAAGGCCTGAAGTAGATTACTATACTGCCTGCTACTACTGCTACTTCCGACTCCGAGGAATTGATGATCGAATTGATCACCACCACCACCTGGTACTTGGTGATGGGCGGCGGCTGATCCATAGATATCCATATCCAGTGCAACATCAAGGAGTCCATTTGGTGCTTGTTCTTCTACTCCTCCACCTCCTCCTCCTCCTAGTGGTAAGAAGCCCTTATTATCTAACAGTGCTTGTTGTTGTTGGTGGTGCTGTTGTTCCATTGCTTTTTGTTGCTCAGCAATCTAATCAATTTCAATTAAGTTAATTAATTATGCATTAATGTATTCACATATATCAAATTTTCACATGCATAAATGACTAAGTCTATTTAGTAGCTAATTCCTTATACAATCTAGAAATTCATCATTAGCCTCAAGACCCAATTTTTCGCTGGTCTGAGTTAAAAAGACAAGTTAATATTTTTTGAGATCTGGGTTTCCTCTACAAGCCGTCCATACTTTGTACATATTATGTACAGACTTTGTGTAGAACGTACAAGTTTACAACTTAATGGAGGGAGACGGGCCTTAAAAAAATTGATAGATCTGTTTTGATCGATGAAAAACCTAGGGATCTTTTACCAATCATTCATTTATTGATACTTGAATTACTAGATTAAGATAAAATTTATAAGCCACATTATCTAATCCATAAATACTTACACAGTGATTTAAGAAGTTGTTTTCCTGCTCTAGCATTTTCTCCTGCCAAGAACAAGTGCAACTATTAGTAGCTAGTTAGTGCTAACCTCAACTTGCATAAAAGATGTATAGAAACATATATATATATATATATATATATATATATATATATATAGAGAGAGAGAGAGAGAGAGAGAGAGAGAGAGAGAGAGTAGCAAGCAAGTACCTTTCGGCGTAGGTTGTCCAATTGTTGTTGCATGAGCTCATTCTGTAGAAAGTTGTAGTTTTAATCAAAATTTCTATTACAACCCTAATCTCCACAAATGTGTATTTAAATTATCTAAATTTCTATTACAATCCTAATCTCCAAGTTAGACCAATAATATGTTATTAGCCATTTTATGCATTGCTACATAATAGTCCAAACAGGAGGCCACAGGACTTCTATCATATATAGGCCTTTACTTCGAGTCGTTGAAAATTTGTTTATAATTATTATATACGTATTTAATTTTTGGTTGTACTGCGTTTTCAACTGCTAATCAGTTATTTAGTTTGGAGTTGGACGTTTACAAATTTAACAGAGTTTCGTCTTTAGGTAATAGGCCCAACTACCAAACAATACTCCATACCACATATAACAATGGGAAGTCTCCTAACTAAGAATGTCATCTAGCTAGGGTTTCTACTATCATTGCCAATTAGGTGATTTTATTAATAAATGTCAAATATGTATTGTCAATTTGAAGTTGTGGATGGATGCTAACTCCAATTTAAGTCGAAGTTAAAATTATGTACATATATAGACACACATTACCTTTCGAGCCCGAACCTTGCTAACAGAATGTTCAAGTTGTTCTTCAAGCTGATGCAAATCGCTATAAGGTATGCCATTTAAATCGCTGCCAGTGAAATGACGCATGCTCGCCTCTAACCTATCGGTCTCGTTCTTCATCCTTGACATCTCATTGAATATTTGCTGCACTCAAAACATTTTACAATATACATTTTCAATAAATTAACATATGAATTATATATATGTTGAATACTAATTTACATAAACCCATTAGATTCTCATGAAGTATGTCTTATAATGTTCTAAATATTATCTTTACTTAGTTACTTATACGTAATCCATCGTATAATTAGATTAATAATACCTGATTATTGAACTCTTGTATATGATTCCCTGAAACCCTCTCATATCGATCAATGATTTGCCGCATACTGCAGCACAAATTTAGTTTCCGAAAAATTAAGTTAAAAGTTCTCTCATTATATATCTCATGTCAAAAATATGTTTAGATCTTTCGAAAATTTAAATGAAATTTTATGAAGTGATCGAACAATTAAAGATCATCAGGCTCTCAAATTCATTATATAAAACAAATCGATCAACATTGTACTATTTAGGGATTAGAGTTCAATAATGAAGAAAAAAAAATAGATAACCCATTTGTTAAAACTAATTATTTAAGCAAAGATGAAGTAATTTATTATATATAATGAATAATTAAGAAATGTAACTAATGAAAAATAGGGTCAAAGTTCAGACTGAACCAATCAGAATAACATCATAAATCATTAATGATTAAATTAAGAAGCAATTTTTGTTCTTTGTAAGAAACAACATAATCAATTATCCCATACTCATGGAGAGATCTCTATATAATGTTTGACTAGTTTAGTACAAGAAATGTCAGCTAGGGTTTGAAGAATATATGAAAAAAACAACTAGCAAGATCATGGGATCTGGAGAAAGAAATAAAATAGTTAATATATGTAAAGTTTAAAAAAAAAAAAAAAAAAAAAAGAAAAAGAAAAGGAAGTTGTTAGGGTTTGAAGGGAAGAACCTTGAAGAAGGGCTGACATATTCAAACTTCTTGCCAGTTTCAGAGAAGACAATAAGCCCAAGTTGGGCATCACAAAGAATAGCAAGCTCATTAGCCTTCTTAAGCAAACCGGATCGACGTTTTGAGAACGTAACTTGCCTGTTTGTCGAATTTTCGATTTTTTTGATCTCTATCTTACCTCTACCCATGATGATATAATATACCAATCAAACAGTTACTTCAATTTTGGACTTCACTTTGTCTTTCTTCTTCTTTAGGGAAAACCCTAGCTATAATTACATAAAAAGAGAAGTTAACAAGTAAGAAATTTTTCTTAATATATTTATTTATCCTTGTTGAATGATTTCATCATCTACCCAAAATAAAACTGATAGATCAAAATATATAAAAGTCTACTGAAACTGAAATAAGTAAAAAAATAAATTTATGAGTAAAATTAACTATAGGTATAGCTAGAACTAGTAGAGATAATTAAGCACAAACATGGAGGTTATTATTTGAGGAATGAAAGTTAATTTAGTTCAAGTAGTTAAACAAGGATAATATTTGTATTAATAGATAGAAAGAACTGTTATCAAAAATAGAAAAAAAAAAACAAACATATATATATATCATCATCAATGGTGGGTGATGAAATTTAGAAGGATAAAATGAGAGGAAAACATTGATGATGAATTTATCAAAGCTAGCTTGTGTATGGGTGTTTGCATTTAGGGTTTACTTACTAAGATAGATTAAAGCTTTCTTTCTTCCTTCTTTTTCTTGATTCTTTGGTTGCTTAGTGCTTTGGTTCCATCATGGTGATGGAGTAGTAAGATGATAGTGGTTTTCTGAAATGAGGAGTGTTTGCTGTGAACACTACTTCCTATTTAATTCAACAAAAACCCCATTTTTAATTGTTTATTTCCCAATTTACCCCTACCCTTTTAGTAAAACTAGCAAAACAGAATCAAAGTCATACATCATGGTTACCTTCATCACTTGACACTTTTTTTTTGTTGAGAGGCATCACTACTTGACACTTTAGTCCTTTACAAATATGTCAAACAATACATTACAAAATGACTTGTAATGCCTTTCGGATCATGATTATATCAAATGGTACTGATACAGACCGATGATATATTCAAAACACTTCTATGAGGCAATCTTAAATGAACAACGAGAAACAACCCAAGACAGGCAATGAAGACTAAACATCTTTTTATTACAAAATTAACCTTAGACTGGTCATCAACCGACTAACTAATACTTTTATACTTTATTTACAACTATAAATTACATGAGATAGTTTAGGAGGCGGTAAACTATAGGCCTCAAAATCGAACCCCTGCTTCTTGGTTTTAGAGAAAGCGCATAATTGTTGAGCTAAAGGGTAATGTGTGCCACTCATACATTAGTAATATAGTCCATAATCGATATATTTCATCACATATTGGGAGGAGATTGATAATCAAAAACTGCAGTGGCATGTTAGGTAAATCGAAAGGGAATCAAGGCTGATTTTAGAACAGGTCAAGTAGAGCCATGAAGCAAAGCTTTTCCTTGTTCTTACCAATTAGAGTAGGGCAGTAGGCACAGCAAATCAGAAGAAAACAGTGGGATTCCTTAAAATGGAGTGAGAAAATAGGAGGAAGGGAAGGGGAAGGTGGCCAAAACCCTATTTTTCAATTTCTATGAAAACGACCCAATTAATTAATTTGCTGTTTATGGTATTGGTTTAATGTTTTAGTCATAAGGAATTATACCACTGAAAGCAATGCAGAAACTACTGGATGCCAGAGATCAATTTTAAAGACTTATTCTCTCTCTGTCTCTCTCTAGAAATGTTAAGTGTCTTTGTGTCAACATCCTACTAGCAAGTAGCAAGAAAAACCTAATCTCATTTTGGTCTTTTGTGTAATAGGGTTTTAGTTGAAACCCTAAATTTATTAAAACATTAAGAAAGATTCATCATTAATTAGGTTAAACTACACAAATGATGTTAGACGTCGAGGTAATCTTTCTTAGATTTTCGCTAGCTCGATGTGTTACAATGCTCTCAAATCCAACTGATTTTATACAATAGTTAAGGAAGGACTTCCTCAAAGCTGCAAGCTACTTGTAGTTATTCTTTCGAGCCTTTGAATACTAGAAATTTATCAAATTCTATGTCGAGATAATGTTTCAAGTTACTTTTGGAAGTTTGACTGAATCTGAACCGTTCTTTTTATAGCCCGTTCATTTCTTAACGGCCAAGATCAGCTCAAACTTTCAAAGGGAATTTGCTACATCATTTAGGTATAAAATTCAAATTTCTTTGTAAACCTAGCAATAAAATAATCCTGTATGATCCAAAAGTGGGACAAAGGGAGAGAATGACAGTTTAGTGTCATATTACTTGTGTGTTTGTACGTAATTTGGTTGTTTGAGACGGCCCTGCTGTGTGAGGAGGCCTAGTGAGGTATCACTTGTTGCACCCCCTTAAACACTAATACACTACCATCAAATATATACATAGCAATACACAACTAGCACTTGTTTTCTTGCTTTTTGTCTATGTGTTTTCTTCTTCTCCTTTTTCCGGTTTTTTGTATTTGGGTGACACCTTGTCCCTCTTTTTGATGATCAATATATTTCCATTTCCGAAAAAAAAATATAAACGTAGCAATTAAGTATTGTATTGATTGGGGTAATGAGCCAATGGCTCTTAGTGGAGATGGTCATCCGATGTCGATTTGATTCTTTCGACTCTCTTTTTTGATATCTTCTACATAAAATTTATACTAAAATATTATCGGGTAAGTCATCTTTTTCCTAATGTTACATCATGACTCATTTCCACACTTTAATTTCAAACCTAATTGCATTCTATAGTATCTTGAAATAACAAGACACAAAGGTTGTTTTGCCCTAAATCCTTTATATACCTTGCAATTGCATTACTCACGTTTAGTAAATTTTATAAAACAGAAAAAAGAAAGGTTATCAGAGGATTGAGAAAAGAAGAAGGGATTTTAGTTAGGGTTAGAGTGGTCCCCTGGTTATTTGATGTCCAAATCCTCATTGCCTGATGGATCAAAACTTATTCAAAAATCATCATGATTAAAACCTGCAGGGACCAGTTTTAAGCAGTATATACATGTAATCTGCATTTGCATGTGCCCTGCTTGTTTAACCTGCCCCCTTCATCTCTTAGGTATAATACATACCACTAACTTAATTCGTGTCCGTCTTGGTTAAAAAATGTCCGTAGTCATTTTTAGATCTGGCATCTCTGCTAACCGATAAGCATATTTATATAGAATATGCGTCGATTTGTAAAATTTTACTTGGGCAATCCAGTGTCCTTGCCAAATTATAAATCATTTTTGGCAAATTAAATTGGCCTAGGTAGTTTTTGACAAATTTTCATATACAACAAGTGGTCACAATATTGCATAACACTTTGTGCATCGGCCCAACTGGGACGACCACAAATCCACCTCAGAACATCGTGATGAAAGCAAATTCTAAAATTGCCGTATAAGACAGAAACAACAAAAAGAAGGCGAGGAAGTTTTAAATCAATTAAGTAGAAG
>BEHA01042306.1:0-26595 GCA_002897215.1 Eschscholzia californica subsp. californica
CATCCTAAGCAATGTAGAAAGCTAATGCGCACATTCACTTGCGCTTTCCCATCCTAAACCGATGCAATTAGAAGTCTGGACCTTTCGTACAGGCGGATCGCAATTTTCATTCTTATTTCGTGAAGTTCATGCAGCCACTTCCATTTCTTGCTATCTAGTGTTTCAATTTCTACAACTCATTCTTGTGCTCTTTCTTATTCTCTTTTTCTGTTTCCTATTTGACCTTCTGGTGCAATTTGTGTATACAACTTTAATGGGCAACACAATTTAGGTTCACAAAAACTTGTGCTAGACAAAGTACCACCTGTCGACAAACCTAAGTGAACCTATATGAGAAATCTTCCCTTGTTTGTGGCTTTTAACCGCAATCCAACCAAAAGTTAAAAAACTAAATACTTTAAACAATAGAGAAAAAATTTCCTTAACTTTGTCTTCTTCTTTTTCTCATCTTAGACCTGACACCCATATCTCTCAAGGAAACATTTGTGTTCATGTGAAGAATTGCTTCAAAATGCGCCAATCCATTATCCTCTTCTGACAGTCTCTTGATGGTTTTAGTTTTTGGATCATAACAGCTAAAACCAGTTTTGATATCCCATAACACTAGTTCATGTTTCTTTGTTATGAACAATGGGTTATATAATCGCAATTTATCCGTAGGACAAACCATCCTAAGTTCCTTGCTCCAATTCCAACACCCGTCCTTCTCCTTAAAGGACCATATGTCAACAAATCTTGGTTTTTTTTCGTCCCAAGTTTCTTCGTTAATAAATGCTGGGTTTCTTGAGTGAACAAAACATAAATCCCCTCCCAAGACTCGGAGATCAAATTTCTCATGATAACCCACCTCTTGGAAACAAGATGGTGATGGAAGCACCCCAAACTTCTCTTCTCTCAAATCAAATCCAACAATTTTGTAATCTTTCGTCATGAAATTAATAGCTCCGTTTGGACCAAAAGTACCCCCTGACTTAGTTAACATATAGTTAATAGTTCCTTGTATGTTCCTCCACCCACGGCCATCGCCAAGAGTGTATACTTGCACAAATCCCTCGGGAGGTCCCCTTGTAGGACCAGGGTAGTAAACTCGCAGGACTTTATATTCATTAGTTGATTGTAAATAACCAAACCCACCCGCTACAAAATTGTACCTTTCTGTTCTATGTAGTCTTGGAAGATTAAAATATTCTCCAGTAAACGGATTACATATATGAAGAGGTTCTACGGTATGTTGGTGTGGAATAGAAAAACATACCAAACCATTGCACGAACCAAGTACGGTATTTCTAAATAGTCGCTTACCAATAGGAGGATGATCGATCTTTACCATGGGTCTAGAGCATAATGGGCGATTGTCATTGTAATTAATAATATCATCAAAATCACCATAGTAGAGATCTACACTGGTTTCTTTGCGAGGCAGATACTCCTCCACAAACGAAAATAAGATGCCATATTTTTTGTTTCTGAGAACACTTTCCCAAGTTTTACAAACAAGCTTAGCCTGCACGATTGATTCTGGCGGAACACGAGAAACTATTTCTTCTACAATATTTGGGTGAAGCTTCTCCATGTGCCCACAGAAATTCTAGGTATCTAGATTTGTTTTTCTTGGTGAGTGGCTTAGGGTTTTCTAAATTTAAAGAGATGTGTAGGGCGGTTGGAAATCAGGGGTAGTTTAAATAAGTAAAAACAATGAAACAGAGTTTGAGTTTAACAAGGAAACTGATAAGACTTGTGGTAAAAAATAGAAACTGCAAGATCTGCCAAAGGTAGGCAGAAATTACATATTACAGGGAGATTTAAGAAAAGAGAAAGAGAGAAATCTTAAGGAGAGAGAGAGAGAGAGAGAGAGAGAGAGATAGAGAGAGAGAGAGAGATCTAAGGAGAGATATTTAAGGTAGAAAAAAGATGAGAGATTGACCCAACCATCCAAAAAGTGGACTTTAATAGGACTGAAATCCCCTGCCACCTTTATATAAGGATCAGGTCCAAAATGGCAGGGAGGGTGGGAAATTTCGTTTCCAGACTTGACATTTTTAGAGAATTACAGTTTTGCCATCCATTTAAAACCATTTCAAAATGGCAACCCTTCATACCTTCCACGTCATTTTTTTTTCTCTTTAATAGGATCGTACTCCCTTGCAACCAAAAAAGTGCAGGTACTATCCTCCCTTTTTCAACTTTTTCTCTTTTTCCAACCTTGTTCAAATTTTCTTGTTTCTATAATATTATTTCCAGATCTTTTTTCTTCTTCCTATTTTCTCTCTCTATTAATTATTTTCTTTCTTTAGTTTTTTTTCTCTCTCCAATCTAACTAATTTCTTTCTTTGTTTTTAATTTTCTTTCTATCTTTACAAATATTTTTCATCTCTTTATTTAACTACTTTCCTTATCTGTGGTATTTTTTCTTTGTTTTTTTTTTATTTTTTTTTATCTTCAATTCCTAATTTTTCTCCCATTTTTCTTTCTTTCTCATTTTTTTTTCTTAAGATTTTTTTTCACATTTTTCTTTCCTTCCCATATTTTTTTTTTCCTTTCGCTTGACATTTGAAATTGTACAAGAAATTTTGAAATGTATTATAAAATAATTTTCTTTCACATAATTTAGAAATGGGGGAATATATATGATATTTACTGGACCTTTACGAATTTACGGTGAATAATGTAACTTTTTTCCATCTTTGCTTCTTGTCATACACAAGAAATTTTGATATGTACTGAACATTTGTGTATGTACTATAAATAAAATAATTATCTTTCATATAATCATCTAAATGTGGTAATATAAATGATATTTACTAGACATTTACGAATTTACGATGAATAGTAAAACTTTTTCTGTACTCTGCCTTCTTAACATGAACCGGGAATTTTGAAATGTGTGGGACATTTGCGAATGTACGAGACATTTTCGAATGTACGGGACATTTGTGAATGCACGGGGCACTTACAAATATACGATGCATAATATGGGGTTTTTCTATACTTTGCCTTCTTAACATGCACAAGGAATTTCGAAATGTACTGGACATTTGCGAATGTACACTTTGAACGCTTTCTAAACTAAGATACATCTCATGACTTAGTTTAGAAAGCGTTCCTTAGTTTAGAAAGCGTTCAAAGTGTATATTCGCAAATGTGCAGAACATTGAGAAATAAACAATACATTGGAAAATATGCACGGGTCATTTTGAACTGGGAATTTTCTTGTGTACCGGGAATTGTTTTATATACTGGCTATTTGGTTATGTACTAGACACTTTTGTGCTGGGAATTATCTTATGACCGGGAATTGCTCTATGTACTAGCCATTTGGTTATGTACGAGACACTTTTGTACTGGGAATTTTCTTGTGTATCGAGAATTGCTCTATGTACTAGCCATTTAGTTATGTACGAGACACTTTTGTACTGGGGATTTCCTTGTGTACCGGGAATTGTTTCATATATTGATCATTTGGTTATGTACTATAGGCTTTTGTACTGGGAATTTTCTTGTGTATCAGGAATTTATTTATGTACTGGGAATTTTCTTATGTACAAGAAACTGTTTTATGTACTGGCCATTTGGTTATGTACTAAACTTTTTTGGAAAGAAAGTATATAAAGATCTGTAAAGATAAGATACACTTTTAGAAATTTCTAGAAAAAAAAAATTTAGTAAAAACAACAAGACATTTGCGAATATATATATTTACGTATGTAACTAATATATATATATATATATATGTCTTGCCTTCTTAAGTCTTAACATGCACTTGGAATCTACTAAAACAAACAAGAGCAAGAAATTTTTAAATGTGTTAAGACATTTGCGAATGTAATATGAACAGTACAAATAGTTTGACTAAAGTATCCTGGGAACTATAAGACTTACAATACATTTTCGTATTTACTCACCAACATATAATGTATTGTAAACAAGTTAATATTCTCTCGTAAATTCTCTCTCTCTAACTACTTTATCTCTCTTTCTAAATTGGATCTTCACAAAATAAGGAAAAAGATAGAAATATAAGACGAAGGAAACTAAAAAATGTGCAGTAAACTTGCACATAACAAGGAAACGTGGGAACTGATTGGGACCGATAAAACGTAGCGAGAACTGAGGAATGTACACTACATTTCAATACGTAAATGACGTTAAATATAACAAAAAAAATGGTACAATATCTAAGAGAACAGGGAGATCTCGTCAAATCCGGATATAGTTTCCCATTTAGATTAAGATTTCATTCGCAATTTTAAATCTGATTTCACACAATTTTAGGGATCTAAAAAATCGTAAATTTTAAATCTGATTTCACACAATTTTAGATCTCGTCAAATCCGGATATAGTTTCCCATTTAGATTAAGATTTCATTCGCAATTTTAAATCTGATTTCACACAATTTTAGGGATCTAAAAAATCGTAAATTTCACTCAATCTCTTTACCCAAAAATAACAGATCTAACAAACCTCTTACAAATAAACCCAAGGTTGATCATAAATAGGAAACTGAATTAACAAAGATATTCTATCTAGTTTGATGAAAATCCAGATTTGTTACCATCCAATCCAGATTTGTTATTATCCATGGAGAAATAAAAACAAATTTTACAACTTCCTTGATTTGTTATCATCCAATCCAGATTTGTTATTATCAGGCTTCCGCTAAAGAAAAAATAGTTCACCCCTCCTATTGATTTTAGGATTATTTATCAACAAAGAAGAAAAAAATATGGAGAGATCGAAAAAAAAAATGAGTTAAAAATTTCAAATCTGATAATAAAATGATAGAAAGTTGGAGAGAGAAAGCAAGGTAGATAGAGAAACTATAAAGAGAAAATTAGCTGAGAGAAAAAAATTAGAGGGGAATGGACGTGAAGGGTAAACACGGAATGTCAGAAAAATTATGGTGACTTTTTTGCTTTGGTCCCACCAAAACTGTCAAATAGGACCTCAAACCCATTTTTTTTCTAGCTTGTGTTTTTCACTCATTAAAGGAGCTGCTTTTGGACCTTTGACTCATTTATACAAAAAAGATTTAGATTAGAGGGAGAATTAAGGAAGGAGAGAGAGAGAGAGATACTACTCCTATTTAGCAACAGAGACGGAGTCCAAGGGAGACTTTCAGTTTTTGTTACTTTTGACAACTGGTACTTACAGCTTTTTGTGCCATTAATTCCTTTTAATGCTTGTCTCGAAATTAGAGATGATATAGGAGGATATCCAATGGAACAAAAACTATAAACTCTACCATAGTTATTAAGTGTCAAATAAAGGTTCTATTTCTCGAACATAATAGAAGAAAAGTAGTACTTACAAAGAAAAAATTTATATTAATTTAAATGGTAGAGTCACACTTAGAGACTCTGGACACATCTTACTTTTAGAGTGTCTCTCTTGAGTCTTGATTGTTTCTGTATCAAATGCTTCCACGTCATCATGGAGTGTCTCATTGAAATTTTCTTTTACGAAATTTCTAAAAATATTAAGTGACACTTTAAGTGTTAGAGTTCGAGTGTCTCACTAGAGATGCTCCAAGCATCTAAAAACAAAAGCAACTGGTATGTACAAAACATTGAAAGATCTTTAGAGAGCAAATCTTTTTCATTATTTGCTCTTTCTCGGTAGATAACAAAATTATTTACAAATGAGTTAAGTAATTAAATGAAAAATTTTAAGAGACTATATTGATATTAAGTGATACGTTTTACTGTATTATAGATCAAGAAAATATCATATTCTTCTCCGTCTACAAGCTCCATCGCCAACACCCTACCACCACCACCACTAACCCTACCAGCCACATACTACCACCAATCACCAAAACTAAAGCATCACTTATGAAGTTTATTTTTGTTACAATAGTAAATGAAGTTGGCCTCAATGAAAAAAATTCCTAAATTTTAATCTTTGTTTTAACATTTGTAGTTATTTAACCGTCATTTCGACATACTTTTATTTTGTTTAAATTTAAATCTATGATAAAATCCTCCACGACAATAGACTCTGAAGGTGTGACTTCTTGCTTATCTTGTAACCATGACATCCTTAATAGAAAATCCGAAAAATGGATCCAAAATGGCCTAGTAACGTCAATCACAGAGTCCCAACAGTTTACTTTTTCCCGCGGTATGTATTTTTCCCCCAACTCTCACTTTCTTATACCTTGTTTGACTGTTTCTCCAATTTAGTACCATCAAGAGAAAATGATAAATAAGATTCCCAATTCAATCAACCCATCAATTCAAACATGTCTTCTTCACACTCTTTGCTTATATTCTTCTCTTTCTCTTTCATCTTCTTCTCTTTTACTCTTTCCCTACCGATTCCACTTCTTACACCCATTCAAAAAGACCCAATTACCCCCCCTCCTTCACGCCACTACAATTTATCATGGTGCCCCTCTTACCCCCATTAAATTACTTCTTGACCTAGGCTCCTCCTTCAGCTGGATCGACTGTACCAACTCAACTTCTCTACACCTACCGATTCCATGCAATTCCTCTCTATGCAATTCTCTCCATTCCTTAGCCTGTTCCAATAACCTAACCTGCTCCCTTTTCCCTGAAAACCCATTAACTCGAAAATCAATCATAGCTGACTCGTTCCATGACTCGGTCTCTTTACCTACCACTAACGGTCGTAACCCGGGTCAACTCGGTAATATCTCCGATTTCATCCTCTCTTGTACTTCTCAATCTGAACTTCTCCGAGGACTTCCTGAGGGTGTTTTCGGTATTTCCTCTTTTGGTAGGTCGAATTTTTCGTTCCCGGCACAAGTTAGCAAGAGTTTCTCTTTGCCTTTCTTGTTTACCTTTTGTTTGTCTAGTTCACTTTCTGCGCCAGGTGTCGGATTCTTTGGTACACGTGGACCTTACATTTTTCATCCTGAAATTGACCTCTCTAGTTCACTTTCTGCGCCAGGTGTCGGATTCTTTGGTACACGTGGACCTTACATTTTTCATCCTGAAATTGACCTCTCTAGTTCACTTATTTACACTTCACTCCTTCTTAACCCAGTTAATGACACCGTTATAGCATATAACGGACATCCATGTGATGAGTATTTTATCAACGTTAGTTCGGTTAAAGTTAACGGCAAATTGTTAGAGATAAATGAGACGTTATTAACCATTGACGAGAAAGGATTCGGTGGTACCAAGATTAGTACTATTGTACCGTACACCACAATGGAGAGTTCAATATACAAAGCTTTCACTGAAGCATTTATAAGGGAAGCTACTATTTTGAATCTAACGGTCACAAATTCAACAAAAGATACACCTTTTAGTGTGTGTTTTGTATCGAACGATGCAGGAAGCACAAGAGTTGGACCAGCAATTCCTGCCGTTGATTTGGTAATGGAAAATGATGATATATTTTGGAGATTATTTGGGGCAAATCTAATGGTCAGGATTAATTTGGGTGGTGAAGAAAATTGGTGTTTAGGGTTTTTGGACGGTGGGATCAAGACGAGAAGTTCTATTGTAGTAGGGGTACATCAAATGGAAGATACTCTACTTCAATCTGATCTTCAAATGAATAGAGTTGGATTTAGTTCTTCACTGTTGGTAAAAAGGACTACTTGTGGTAATTTCAATTTCACCAGTGATAGTAACTTTTAAAATGTATGAGGCCGGGTGTCCGGCTTAGTAGGTCACCTCATGTATCTAATAAGAGAGATACCTGTGGTTTTATTAATTGTCACATCATGAATGGGATTGGAAATACCATTTAATTATTGCAAAGGTTTTATCATCCCCATTGACCATATCAACTATTCTTTTTTTTTTTTGTTGAAGAGTAATATATTAAGATAAAGAGTCTATTACAACATACAAAGTAGAAAAACAAAATTACAATAAGTAAAGTAGAAATACAAAATAGTAGAACTGAAGAAATTCATAAGATAACGTCGAGCATTCTTCATTCTGTAGCTTGCAATTCTGGCGGCTCCTCTTGGAAATGATGTGCAATTTGATCTTAAGAGTCATTCTGGTTGGTTGAGAGATGAAACTTCTATCTAACTTCCTGTAACATTGAAGATGGATTAAACATACATCCACAGTTTCAAGAAGAAACGAGGATGTCTGCAAGATGGAACCATTAGATGGTTCCGAGTTATCCCGCCAGTATTCTCCATATAAAGAGACCATATCCACTCGTGTTCTACATTGTAGAAACAAGTTAGATACCTGGAAAATGGGATCGCCGACATAGCCCGAGTATAAATACCCAGCAATCCGACAAACGATCGCAAATGAATTGCGACAAGGGGTGGAAGTGAAAATGTTACGGAACTTTGATAAAAAGTTAAGTCTATTATATAACCAGTTACAAAGGTGATCATCAAAAAGTGAGCAGGAAGATAAGAAACAAAAACAACATGGCAGAGGTGGAGATTGATGTTCGAAATATTGTATCGTCCAGGATCGAAGGGAAAGTTGAGATGAATGCTTTTTATTTCTGGTTTGGTTGAGAGACAGAAGTGCCCAGCAATTGTACGAATAATGTTCCTAAACTGCATAGGGTTAGAGATGGGTGAAACTAGGATGGATAGCCGTTCAACTTGATCGTCAGTATGTCGACTACAAGTTAACACTATATAACTAGCAAAAATGCTAAGATTGAGGTAGGCGTAAAGGTTCAACATGACTTGAAGACAGATGGAATCGAGATCAGAAACTAGATTTTTTTCTCCATCTCTATTATTCTCAAGAGATATATGGTGTAAAATAGAGATGTAAAGGTTGGAAGGGGTCTCCCCTTAGAGATTGATTTAAGTTCTGTAAACAAGTAGTGATAGAAGAACTAAAGAGATTCAACAATATGATGCCCAAAAGAAACTATGAAACCAGGCTAATATCAAGCTTCTAAAATGCCCCTAAACTATAAATTCTAAGGTACCACCAAGGATTAGTAATAAAAGCCCAAATCTGGAAAACTATAGCAAAGCTTTCATTTATCTAAACCAAAAGCCAGCAAGAGCAAATCAAAACCAGACTAAGGGATTTCTACTTCTCGAGAAACAAACATGCAAGAGATTTAAACTTCAAATCAGAAAATAGGGTAAAGGGAGTTTCTTCCCTGGATTGGAAGGGTTTGTTGTTTCTTCCCTGGATTGGAAGAGGCGTTGCTAGCAGTGTCTTCTTCGCTGGCTTTCTTGATCGATCAGGGTTGTGTCTCAAAGAGCATGTCTTTACTGATTCGTCTCGATTAGTGATTGAGAGCTAAGGTGTTGAAACCCGATCTGATCACCTTAGGTTAGTGTTTTCTAGATAACACTAATTGATGATTCTAAAGATTCCAATCTGGATAGATGATCTACTAGGTTGTTCTAGAGATCACTTAGTCGGTTAGGGTTTGAGAGGAAAAAAGAGAGAGAGAGGAAATTTTTTTGGGAAAGTGGGTGACGTCACCCCAGACTCTCTCTCTCTCCTAAAAACCTCCCTTCTTCATTTCCTCTAATTGACCGTATCAACTAGGGTTTCATATTTTGATCGACCAATATCAATTAATAATAACATTTTTAATTAGAATACTAACTAATAATATTATTAATTATTTTTTAGTTATTAAAAATATTATTTATTATTATAACAATTAATAAAACAATATAGAATATTTTATTTATTTATTTTAAATATATATATTTTTGTATATTTAATTTAAATTTAAAAATTAATAAATAATAAGTTTATAGATTTAAAAATAATAAAACAATAAAAATTTTAATACACATACCTCAATAATGATTTCCATTTGTAGTGAATCAACTTATTTCGAGTGGACATTTAATTGTTATCTTCTCAAATTCTCTTCTAAAACTTTTTAATGGATTTTTTACATTTAACAAGAAAATCTCTTATACCAAAAACATTCTTAGTAATGCTGATGACTGATTGTTTATCTTTATGATCGAGCGTGACGAAGAATCGAGTTATTCTTATATTGGTCAAACAACTCTATTTTTAAATACTTTCGTTTTATAGCCATTTTTAGGAACTTTTTCTTTATTATCGTTTTTAAAAGCCTTTTTTTATAATAAAATTTCATCTTATAGTTTTGCGTTTATACCTTTTTAATAGTATGTTTCAATTTTTAAAATAACGAAATCTTATTTGTTTCTTTTATAAAGATAACTAATCACAATTAATTTAACTACTAAATAAGTTAATAAATTTCAAAATCTCAAAATTACCCACTTTAAAATAATCAACAGATCGTGTGTTTTTGGGTTACTTTTTTTTTATAGTCTACCTCCTCACTTGACGATCTAAATAAATAAGTAATGTGTTAATTAATAAATAATGTTATTAAAAAAGATTATAATTAATAAATAATGTTATTAAAAAAGATTTTAATTAATAAATAATATTATTTATTTAGTATTTTAGTGAATGAATTAATATATTTAATAGTTACTATAATAAACTAGTATTGTAATTAATATAATACTATCATATTTGGGTCATTAACATATTTTATAAATTGCCATTTATATCATATCACAGTTGTATTTTAATCAATATTAGTATTCGAATTAATAAATATACTATTAACCAATATTCTAATAAAAAATAATATTAGTTATTTAGTTATTAAAGATAGGAACAAGATTATAGTCAAAGCTGATGTGAGGATGGGTAAACTTCGGTCCATCACTCTCGTAAACTCTAGAAAGAGGGAATTCCACAAATCCTTCAAGAATTTTTTCAAGAAATGGAATTTTCTTTCTACTGTAACAAGAATATTTATAAGTTTCTTACTGAAGAATTAGGTTTCTGTGGCAATTATGTTTGTTTCCGAAATGAAATTCAGTTTAAAGAAAAAACTTTTAAGCCTTTACTATTTTATTAGTTTTAAATCTAATAATTATTTATTTTTATTTATTAACTTTTAAAATTACAATAACTATGTTTAATCTAGAATTTATAAAGTAAATGAACTAAAAAATCTAGTAGTTATGTCAATTTATAGCAATTAGTATTATTAATTAAATAGCATAACTTATTAACTAAAATACTAACCAATATAATTATTTATTAATTGGATATATGTGTGATGAGACAAAGGTGTTAATTTATAAAGTATATGATCTATTAATTAAAATAAAAGTTAATAATATTATTTATTAGTAATGACACTAATTAATAATATTATAAAATAAAGAATATCATTTATTAATTAGAATGCTAATTAATAATATGATTTACTAATTAAAATTCTAATTAATAATGTTATAATTAAATATTATTATTTATATATTCAAAATAACCAATAATATTATTTATTAATTAAAATACACATGTGGAACATAAAGCGTCAAATGATTAAATATATAAGGATCCCACTAATATAGGGACTTGAGACCAAAACACATTATTTATCTTAATATCTATAATTTAGATAATTGAACAGTAAGTCTTCAAGTTCAGAAATTCACTAGTTTCAAATATCTAATTATGTAGAATTAGATAAGTTTTTGGAAGAGAGTAATCTCTAAATATAGAGAAGTGAAAAACGACTGGAGACAGGGGCGGAACTAGGGTGGCTGGGGAGGGCAGTGGCCCTTCCTAGAATTTGACTTCTAATAGTAATTTTGACTCCCACAGAATGTTTATGTATGATCTCTTCTTTTAGATTTCATCTTTGCCCTCCCTCACACTATTTTCTGGTTCCGCCTCTGACTGGAGATGCTACAATAGAATGAATGACTCGATTTCGAAATGTTGCTCCAATTGTAATTTTCTGACATACTTTAGACTTCCTTAAATATATCTCTTGCACTTAACAAGAAAATCCTATAGAACAAAAACATCTCCCGTTTTAGTAATAACTAATTATTTTAGTTTCTTTTTTTTATACTTTTCGTTCCCATTTTATGATAAAAACCGAAAAACCCATCACTTTTAGTTTTTGTCACTGATTGAAGACTTTATAATAAAAGGTGAAATGTCATTCTTATTTCACGTTTTTTTGACGATTTTTTATAACCCACCACACATTTTTCAGAAGGTTCATTATCTTATTAACATAGTGAAATCCAATTAAACTCAAAATATCTTTATATTAATAACAAAACTACATAACCTAGAGCATCTCCAATGAGACACTCAATCTCTAACACTTAGAGTGCCACATATGATTTTTTGGAGTTTCTGTTAAAAAATCATCTCCAATAGGACACTTTGTTAGACACTCTATTAAGAGGTGTACACATTTATTATAGAGTGTCTAGAGAGAGAAACTCTAAAATTAGAGTGTCTCTTTGAGACTCTCTAAGTGTCACTTTAATATTTAAACCAATAGAAACCTTTTCTTTTCAACTACTTTTTCCATATTAAATTTAAGAGTGACATATGCATTAAGTAGAGAGATTTTAGAGATCTCTATTGGAGATCAAAAATGTTTAGCGTGTCTCTATATTGACACTTAAGAAAGAGAATCTCCATTGACACTTGACAACTAGATTTTTAGAGTGTTTGTTAGAGTGTCCCATTGGGGATGCTCTTAAAAAATAAACAAATGCACTTACGAATACTCTAAATCCAAAAAGTCAAATAGACAAATTTAAGTCTTCACGACACTAAAATAGTAGACATAAATTTAAACTGCATTTCCATAAAAAAAAATAATTTTAAACTGCATCGCCTTGTATTTCCCCTCCATTACCCATAACAGTAACTGAAGTAGACCTTTATGAACTCATATCTGGACCAACGGAGTTTGGGTTGCTTTGAGTTTTCCTTCCCCTTGTATTGACCTTTCAGCTAGATGATTCCACTTGTAGTGAAAGTACATTTCAAGTTCTGTTATTTTCCTTCCACTCTCACTCAGGGGCAGACCTGTTTGTAGTCCAGCCTTGGCAATGGCCCAGGTTGAATCTGTAACTCTTCATAGAGAGGTAAGACAGAATGGAGGTAGTAGCCTAGTGGTTGTGTTTGCCCTAGGCGCAGGAGGTCACAAGTTCGAAATTACCAACACCCATCTTTCTACAATTTGGTTTTTTTTCTTCCTTAACTACGAAAATGATCCCACACTATGACTAGCTTCCAAAAGAGTCCCTTAAATAACTTTTTTGTCATTTTTTTTTCTTTTTTTCATAGTGATCACATCTTATTTTTGTTACAACTTTATGAGGATAGACAAGAGATTTGGTATTTTCATCATCTCTCTCCTTTTTCCTCATTGTGCCTGACGTCGCTATCTTTTTTAATCTTCCTCCCTGAAGACGAGACTCGTTTGCAGACCTAGTTATTCGTTGGCGAGTCTCATTATCCTTTTTCTTTTCTTCTCCCTCTTTCTCTTTTCTAATTACTATCTACTTTATTTCATGTAAGAAATTATCAAGATTCGTACATATATGCATAATAATCTGCAAAATTCGTATGCATATACATACTATTTACATGTTTGATTTATAGTAACTTTAAGCTTGTCCTGGCTAGCTGAAAATCCTGGTTCCGCCCCTGCTTTCACTGACCTTGTATTTTTGCTACAGACGTTTTGGATTTTGTTTGTTGGCTATGAACTTTATCGATTCTTTTCTTCTTGCCATCTAATGTCCACCAGGTGGTCTCCTTGAGTTGGAAACAAAATATCGCTTAAGCCTTCACACGAATATAACACATGCAAAAATCTAGAAATCTGAATGTACAATCTATATTGACAATCATTGCAAGTGTTTAATTACCATTGCCCAATCACTCTTATTAGCATAAGAGAGTACATATGATCTCCTATAAGAATTCACACTATAGTGTTAACTTTAACATCTATAAAGCAATAACAAATACTAAACAAATGTCATCACTAAAATTACAAAATAAAAAAGTTTGAAAAGGTAAACAAACCAGGGCCACCAAACACCAGAACAAGTCTTCTATCTGATGTTCACAATCCACCTTCAATTTTAATTCCATTGTTACCAATTTCACTCACATTGTATTGGTGCATACCGTTAAACATTTTATCCAAGTGTTTTCTTATAGACATCAATTTACTACCTTCCCATTCATCCATATAATGTGTTTCTTCTCTTGAAGAACATGGTCACCATCATCAAGTTAAATTTCTCAGCAAGCATAAACTTTAAAATCAAGTTGTTCAAAGACCAACTAAAATTGTTACTGATATATTTGCATATGCGGATTAGTCGAAATGTGTTCTAGACTAAGAGTAAGCATCTTCCTTCATTAAATATGCATACGCATTCTTGTCAATCTTCTCGACCTCATCCATATATCTCTTGAAATCTATGATTTTATGGGCCTTTTCAACATTACATACTAAATTTTCTAACATTTTCTCCTTAAATTTATTTTTTTTAAATTCTGATACACATGACGAAAACAAAATCTATAATTACTTGCAGAAAAATATTTGTCACTGCTTGATTCAATCATTTCTGCCTGTCTGAAATGAATGTCAATTTTCATAGTTATTGAGCTTGTCTTTGATAATATTCAAAAACTTATACCAACTTACATAACCTCCAGACTTGTAAATGTTGATGGTAATAGGAAATAAACCATTATTGTTATCTAATCTGGTGGTTGTCAGTAACACATCCAAATTTCTCTTTCAGAAAATATCATCTAGTCCAATTAACGTTCCACATCCCCTAATGAAATGATTGACTAAAGCGCTATAACAAATGTATAAATGTCCAAAAGTCTTTGAATTGTCATCTCTAGAAAAAGTAACTATGCTCCCTGGGTACTCTACATAATTTGCTTGCTTAACTCTGGTATCATTTCATAACTCTCTGCATACCTCCTATGCATACTTTCAAGTACCTTACATCTCACTGTCCATGCTACATGGTGGGGAAGTTTAGTCCCAAACTTTCTCCAAATATCTTATTTCACATCACCCGACTTATACGAGTTTTCATGTATTCTTACCTCTGCATCCAAAATATCTGCTACCCAATTACAATGTGCAAGCTAATTGTAGGAATTACAAGAAGCTTAACATGATGTTGGTTTACGAGCTTCTTAATCACCCCAGCAGGGTCCCTTAATCTCTCTAACATATATTGCCCATGGGCGACCATGTTGTGTGCATCTTACTCTGAATCTTTAACCTTCATGATTTTTTTTCATTCCAAGCAAATTTGTGAACAATCACAAATATTCTTACATGACGTCTAAATATTTTAGCATTTGAAAATTCCTTTATGGCAGTAAGAATAAGAAGTTCTTCTTGAATCTGATCCTCATCGGCAAATTCATCGAATTCGGCCTTTAAGGTGTTGCTTGTATCACCTCATCTACTCCAGACGCATACACATAATCCTTATTATTTTTTTCGAAAAATAAAATTTCCCAAAACTCATCACTATTATTGGTGTTGTCACTATTGCAATCATCTTCTATCTCAACAAATACATCATTGGAAACCACCACATCATTGTTTGGGATCTGATATTCAAGTAACCAAAATATCATTATTTGTAGGATATAATTCAATAAACTATAAACAAAATTTTAGGAGATAAATAAATAAGGCAATCTATATTTAAATCGTGGGATTCAAGTATCAATATCCATATATTGGTTCTAAGCATTGGACTATGGATAGCAAAAGATAAATGTATAAATATAAAACAACAACAATGAAGCACAAACTACAAAACCACCAAAAGTACAATGATAAGCCAACACAAAGTATATACTTCTGGAGTAAAAACAAATCCCTTGTATAACATATTGAGCACTAAAACATGCAATAGTTTAGTAAATGATTTTTGTATTTCTAATACAATATACGACCGTGAGTTCACTCTAATAGGAAAAATGTAGTCTGTCTTTTAACAAGAATTACAACTTTTTCATTACTTAGATGTGGACATCTAATTCTTACTAGCTCTCTTACTCTTATCTTTAAAAGCATGAATGCCAAATTAGAGATTACTTATTTATAGAGGAATTAGAGATTAGAGTTTCCTAGTTCCTCCTCACTAAACTAGGAAAGGATATAATCCTTAAGTAAAGATGATTACAAGAGATCCTAATTACATGAAACTAAATATTTCTAGATCTTCACATATTTTGGACTCTTCTTGGTCGTCGGATCTCTTCATCTCGATCCGTCTCATATCTTTTATCTCCCAATATCTCTCAATATCTTCCATATTTTCTATATTAGTAGTTACCACAACTAATATATCTTTCATATCTCAATACCCCCCTGCAAGTTGGAGCACGTAAATTTTGAAGTGTCCGACTTGGAGAGAGAAAAAAAACTCTCGACTCTTCTTATTTTTCTTCTTGTAACTCTCGGATTTTGGATTCTTCGTGAAGATGAGTGAAAGATGATTAAGTCACAACGAAAACGTTGGAAACTGTGGAAGCTTGAACTAGAAACAATGACAACGAAAGTAATGATATTGTTATCATGTATGAAAAGATGTCTTGTATGAACAATGTGACAACAAAAAATTGTGATGATCAATGTCTTGTCATATAAAAACGTCAGTATAAACGTAATGAGTGACAACAAAATAAATTTTTGTGCATAAAATTGACAAGTTAAACATTGCCTAATAAGTGTCAACAAAATAGTATTGTTGCGTTGAAAATCGACAAGAAAATTATTGTCGGACTGTCAAAAAATATTGAAAAAGTAACAACCAAAACAGGATGGTGTTGTGAAAATTTTCGACAAAAGATTTTTGTCGTGAAAATATCAAAGTCACGGATATGTTTCCGGAATAAAAGTCTAAATAGAAATATTCTGTCAGTTGAAAGGAATTTCCAAAGATATAACTTGGAAAGAAATAAAAGTTATCATAAACAAAGTATGATATGAAAAATGTTACGAGTGAATCCGTAATGAAAAGTCAAAATAGAGATATTCTATTCATATTGAGAAAATGCCAAAATATAATTGGTAAAAAGGGAAGTCATCATAAGAAGAGAGGTGATTTAATGAGCTCAAGCTCATACCCAAGGGTATGAGCTTGAGCTTATTACCCGTTGGATTTTCTAGATATCCTCAAAGATATCTAGAAAATAAAAGTACAGCTGTACTTCCTATATTAAATGAGGGGTTTTAAAGCAAAATAATAAGGCACATCCTACTTCCCTAATTACATAAAGTGCCATTGAAGTTTTGGACAGAACGATGATTTTCAGTGGTGAGTTATAGTTGGAGAAAAAAATTCTATTGGAAGGAGATAATCCATTAAACAAATTATTTCTAGAATTACTACATGTGCCAAACTACAATAAATTAGAAAAGAAAAATATTATAGAAGTTGGTCATAAAAAAATTTAACAATGTTAGACCATAATCATATAGTTCATAAATTAAAATTAGTTGGAAACTGAACTCATAAATTTAACAAAGTATTAGTGAAATTCTTGAGAAAATTAATTAGCTACTAGAGAATTCCATGCCTCACTTTTGGGTCCAACCCAATGTGCCCATTCAAATGCACAAGGTAGACAATATCGATGCCAACCTATATATATATATATAAGGAATTGGAGCATTTTCTTTTAGAATTGCCTTGACAAAGTGATTTTTCGTCTCGGATATCACAATTGCAATAATCTTTGGCTCTTCTGGAATACCTCCCCTAAGCGGCGGATATGTTACATTTTGAGTTTCTGATAGCACACACAAAACACAATTGAAAGTAGTAGCAAATAAACAACCCATATCAGGTAAAGTAAACCAATGTCCCTTACCACAATATTCTTCATAATAGTCAAGTGCTTCTCTAATATATATGTACTGATCAACACCCAAATGCTCAGAGAATAGAACTTCATCTTCTTTTAGTGTCTCAAGCATTTTCTTACGGACAATTACCCATCCATCTTCTTTGTCCAAGTGTAAAAGTTCTGCACAACACCTGTATCCACAATGACCATCACCTACAACATCCTCTAACCTTTCAATGACAGGTTGCTTAACCTTTACTCCCAACTCGGACAATAAACTCTCTAACACCCATTCATCGGACACATCTTTTAATGTGAGATTTTGACTAACATAATCAGTCTTCTTTGTGTTTAGGTTATGACAACTAAACAACTGACCAGGATCTTTATCAATATCGGAGTAGAAAGTAATTAAATCCATGTCCCACTGTGAGGTGTTGTCTTTTGTTTCAGGTGGAAGATCCTCATTAAGGTCTGGTAACAGAATTTTTTTCTTCTTATTCACTGCATAAGCATCAACTACGTAGGGACCCTTCAAATAGAAGATCATTAGCAAATTTAAAAAAAATCGAATTACGTGTAACTTAAAAATATTGTTACCTGACTCATAAAAATGTCGTCGATTGTGCTAGAAAGTATGTGTCTATCATAACCACTACGACATATAATATAATTTATTAGTTAGTAAGATTTTCGTTGACTCTAATAAAATTTGTACTATCTTATAATTAATACCTGATTGAGTGTTGAAAGATTTCCGACTTTTCTTCTTCTTTTGTGATATGAGGAATCTTTTTTGTTATTGTTTGCATGCCATGTGAGCTACAAAAAATTTCAAGTAAAATTTGTCAATATTTTAACACACTATGTCAAGATAAATAAGTTATTAGGGACAATAAATTAACATTACCTCCTTGCAACCCCTTTAGATTTTTTTTTTGACACTTTGAACAACATTCTTCTTCGGTAACTGATCCATCCAGGATTTTATTCTTTTTCTCCGGCCTTTGTGCTTGACAATAGGTGGTTCTAACAATTGCATTTTCTCCTTAGATGAATTGTTAGTCATATTTTCTTTAGATATGTTAGTGATCTCATTCTTCATTGCACATTCGACTTCTTTCAAAGCATTATGTAAGCTATTCATTGTCACCTTATACAATTCCATAGATGTTGCACCCTTAGCTGCAATATTAATTGCCTCTTGACAAAGTTTACTATATCTAATTGCAACACTTTCATTCAAGTCACCTATCACTTCCTTACCTTTTTCATCAATCACCGGTCCATATTTTGCATATCTTGTCCACCTCTTTAGTATGTACTGGATTGGAATACTTTGAACATCTTCAACTAAAAAAATCTTAAGAACATGTCTACAAAAATAGCCCGCAAATTCTAAAAGTTGACAACTACAGCTTGTAGTCATGTCAAGAGAGTCAAAAACGACCATACGTGTTGCTTGTTTGTATTCTGATCTCCATAGAAGATATCTAGATTTTGTCCCTTCTCTCCCTACCAATTCATGTCGATATGAAATACCTTCGAAAAGTTGACTTTGAAATTTTTGAAAGATAGTTCTTGTGTAAATTTCTGCTGCTTGTTTCTCAATATTTATTGAAAATCTCAAAACCCTTATTTTATGATTGGTCTCGTAGTCTTCGTCATTTTCTGCTTCTCTTCTAGCTAATACCGCTCTTTCATATTCTTTAATAAATTCAGCTAAAGGCAAACTCTTTTTCAAGTACCCATCGAAGAAGGAATTGATACTCTCACTACGTTGAGTTGTATACATTGCTGCACAAAATATATCTCTTGTATAAACTGATGCCCATTTTTCTTTTTTTTGAAATAGCCTTGTCAACCAATTATTGTTTTCTAAACTATATTTTTTCAACATTGCTTCCCAATTTGAGTGAAATTCTTCAATTGTCTCGTTTCCGTACAAACAATTATTAAAGTCACGAGTAAAACTCTTATGGTCATTAATAATATGAGGTAAATTCTTCATTGCATTTCTACATATATGCCACAAACAATAACGATGTCGCGTACCTGGTAATACCCTCGCAATGGCTCCCCCAATAGCAGATTCCTGATCAGTAAGAATCACTTTTGGTTGTTTACCGTTCATTGATCTCATCCATGTTTCCATAACCCAAACAAAAGATTCTTCTGATTCATTATAAAGTAATGCACCACCAAATAATATTGTTTGATAATGATGGTTGATGCCAACAATTGGGACAAAAGGCATGTCATACCTGTTAGTTCCGTATGTAGGATCGAAACAAACAACATCTCCAAAGTAATGATAATCCATCCTTGACCTAGCATCAGTCCAAAAGAAATTTGTTATTTGACTTTCTAAATTAACTTGGATAGAATAAAAAAATGATGGGTTCTCCATATGTTGACGTTCAAAATAATCAAGTAAAGCTTCTGCGTCACTCTTTCCATACTCTTTTTTCCTCTTTGCATTAAAGAAATTTCTCGCATCCCTTTCTGTAAATCCAACATTGCGGATACCTCCAGCTTCACGCGCCATATAATTCATCACAAGATTTGTTTTCATACCTGCTGAACGCATGTTATTCAAAAGTACTCCTTGACCTTCTGTTATCTTTCTATGTGATCGAAGCTTATGTATTTTGCTATGAGGTACAAGATTGTGATTGTGTTTTTCTACAAATTGAGAGACTTCCCATTTAGATTCCGCTCTCAATCTTATAAAAATCATTGCTTTGCAATCCGTTCTTGTTTCACAACGATTCTTTTTCTTGTCTTTGAAATTATCAGATGTATTAGAATTACACAATCCTTGTAGTGAGCAACAATATTTACGACCTATTGTTGTGTTGGTGCGATTAGACTTACTTGTCGAAGACTTTCGCACACTAAATCCCATCTTGAATGCATATTGGTTGTAGAAGTTGTAAGCTTCATCGGGAGATTCAAATTCCATGCCAACATATGGCCTTAATTCATTTATCTCATTATGAATATCATCATATTCTTCTTCAGGTACATGTTTATCTAATTCTTCATGTTCTTCTCTGATTTCATGATTTAATTTACATTCATCATCTCTCTCATGTGTATTGTAAATCTCATCGTTTTTCTCACTATCAATATTTATTTTCAGGGATTCATCCTCATCAATATTGAGAAACGTACTTTTTTGTGGAAGCATGTTCTCGAAGATAGACGAGTTTGTTTATTAAAAACGCTAATTACTGTGAAGAAGAAGAAAAAAAAAATTGTATAGTTAAAATTTAAAATCATATTACAATTTAATCTGGTATGATTTTTTGGTTAAAGAAACTCTCTCAAATAATGAAAGAAGAAAACAGAAACTCCATAAATTAAAAAGAAATAAAATCTCAAGTTCTGTGTATAAAAATACTCATAGTTTTGTCAAATAGAAACAAATTGTTACATACAAAGTTCAATATCTCCCCCCAATAGAAATTTTTCTTCAACTATGACTCGCCATTGAAAATCACGTCCTGTCCAAAATTTCAATGGCACTTTATGTAATTAGGGAAGTAGGATGTGCCTTATTATTTTGCTTTAAAAACCCCTCATTTAATATAGGAAGTACAGCTGTACTTTTATTTTGTAGATATCTTTGAGGATATCTAGAAAATCCAACGGGTAATAAGCTCAAGCTCATACCCTTGGGTATGAGCTTGAGCTCATTAAATCACCTCTTATGTTTAGGAAAATTTCGTGAGCTGAATTCCGGAATTAAAAGTCAAAATAAGAATTCTCTCTTCGTTAAAGGGAAAGTCCAAAATTTTGGTCGAGAAAATAAATCATCATATACAAACTATGATGTCGGAAATGTCACGGGTGAGTCCGGAAAGAAAAATATATGGAATTAATTTATTAAGTGTCACAAATAGAATAGAAAATGACAGAAAAAGCGTGTTGCAACTAGAAAAAGTTTTTCGGCAGCTGAAAACTGTGGCAATTGACTGTTACGAAACAGTGGTATGTGAAACTGTCGCAAATAAGTAATTTGGGGTAATGTAGAAACTTCTAAATTAGGGTTTTCCAAAATTGAGATCTTCTCAAAATTAAGGTTTCCCAAATTCAGAAGTCGATTGAAAACCTAAACCTAATCGATTGTAGGTTGTTATAATGGGAAAAATCCGGTCGATTTGAGCCAATGTAAGACGTCGACGGTTTTGTATTTTTAGAGAGAGAAATTTGATCATCGGCCTAGGAACCGAGAAGAAACAGTCGATTCTCCATCTAATCGAAAGAAAAATGAGTTTGTGATGTAATAGATGATAATACAAAACGATTAAAGCAACCGATTGGAACCAAAAGCTCGCCGGAGAAATCAGCAAATTAAACCCTAGAGTTCATCTCTTATTTATAGAGGAATTAAAGATTAGAGTTTCCTAGTTCCTCCTCACTAAACTAGGAAAGGATATAATCTTTAACTAAAGATAATTACAAGAGATCCTAATTACATGAAACTAAATATTTCTAGATCTTCATATACTTTGAACTCTTCTTAGTCGTCGGATCTCTTCATCTCGATATGTCTCATATTTTTTATCTTCCAATATCTTCAGGGACGGAACCAGGACCATAAACAAAGGGGGGCCGATACTAAACCATATTTCTTAATACTCATGGAGTTATATGATAAATTGATGATTTAAATTTTAAAGCACAATTTAGTTCAGAAAGTGTTGGTCCTAGAAAGTGTAATCGCTGTAATGAACTATAATATATAATTTTTTTTTTATATTTCAATTGTCTTTCCGAAAAACTTAAATAAAGCAAAATTTTAGGTCTAAATTTTTACTTGAATCAAGAAAACATAATCGAAATGCGTCTTTATAAGAATTTTCATTTATCTTAGAATCGATTCATTAGATAAACTTAGTTAATTCCATCGATTAATAGAGTACTACATTAACAAAAAAAAAAAGTTAACAAGAATTGTGTTTTGCTGGGTGTTGAACCAAAAACTTTATAAAAGATTAGCAAAAACTAAGCCTAACAAGACTCGAACTCGAGTCCCTCACGCTCACAGTTCCATTCACCACCATCTCATCTAGCCAACATATCTATGTATATTTGAATCGAAGATTATATATTTAACTGACCGGGTGAGCAATCAGACATTCTTAATGGATTTGCTGCCAGGCGAGGGGGGCCATGGCCCCTCTTGGCCTGGCTGTAGATCCGTCTCTGAATATCTTTCATATCTTTTATATTAGTAGTTACCACAACTAATATACCTTCCATATCTCAATATAGTGAAAAGACATGTTATATTTTTTTGTTTTTGTTAAAAACCTTTGTATTTTTTTTTGTTAAAAACCAAAAACTTTTGTATTTTGTTTGATTAAAAACTCAATATTTTTTGCAAAGTTGTTGCAAGACGTTGCAAAGCTGTTGCAAGGTGGTCGTAAAGTTGTTGCAAGGTGGTCGCAAGGCGATGGAAAAATGTCGCAAGGCACTGCAAAACTCTCGCAAGGTGCTGCAAAGTTGTCGCAAGGCACTGCAAAACTCTCGCAAAGTGTTGCAAAGCTGTCGCAAATTAAAAAAGTACTCAGGAACTGAAGACTAAAAAAATTGACTGATCTTTTTTAACAAAATAAAATCTTAATTGACGAAAACAAGGAATTTTTAATTTTTCTAGTGTCCCGTTAAGATGATCTAACAACATCTTCGGCTGTGATCTAACGACATCTTCGGCTGTAAGTTATATACTCGAAACAAAATAGCTTGGATATAGTGAGGTTTTTTTTGGAAAATTTGGATATAGTGAGGTTAGAGTGTAATTAATATTGTTATCCATCCCTCCCTCATCCAGACCATTTATTTATGGGACAAATTTGGAGAGATGGTGACATGTAATCCATTGTGACCCCTTTATTTATTAGACATGTGATAGGTTTAGGGAGATGATTACCTATAACCCGTCTCTCGGCCTATTTATTCATGAGTTAGAAGAGGTTACAAGTTAAAACTTACTTCAGACTTGGAAATCAACAATCCCCATTGTTGAGTCAACTCACTTTATCTGTTGATTGACTTCTTCACTTTATATTAGTAGTTGATTCATATTTAGGTACGTGGTAGGTCTACTTTAGTTGATGGACTTCTTCTATTAATTTTTTTTATAAGTTATAACAGACAGGCTTTGAAGAGATGGTGACATGCCCCAGGCTTGGTCGTGGGTTTATTTTTTTTTATAAGTTATAAGTTTATTTTTGTAGCTTCTTCTATCAATTTTCTTTATAAAGGACAGGTTTTGAAGAGATGGTGACATGCCCCAGACTGCGTCGTGGGTTGGCCCTCTTTCATCTTCAAATGAGGATAGTGAATAAAGATGTGATAAGAGAGGGAAAGTTGCTTCTATAAAAGAGGGTTAAACTTCTCACGCAGCTAACGCACCTAAAAAGTCTAAAGAAAGGGGCAGAAAATAAGCGTGAAATGTAGTAAGTTATTATTATAACTATCAGCTCAGAGTTGAAGCTGAAGGAACCAAAGGCATGCACATATATAAAACTATCACGAGAGTGAGACACAAAGCATTTAATGACATGACTCAACCCTAGACTTCTTCTACTTAGAGAGAGAGAGAGAGAGAGAGAGAGAGAGAGAGAGAGAGAAGAGAGATGGCACATATAGCAGTGGAGAGGAACCGAAGGAAGTTGATGAATGAGCATCTTAAGGTTCTAAGATCCTTGACACCATGTTTCTACGTCAAACGAGTATGTCTACCCACCACAACCATCATCTCTCCCTTTGTTTCCTTCTCTACATTACCATTTACTTTTATCCTGATAATTTTGTGGTTATCCAACTCAAAACCAAGTTGCAACGAGTGCAGTGGACGTAAACATCATTTCTTGTTGATGGAGTGCCCATATTCTTAATGACTATTCTCACATATCTCATCATTTTTGCGGAGCTCTAAAGAGAAAAAACTGAAGTCTAATAAACTCGTTATCATGTCAGAATCTCAATTATAGGAATATTTTGGTGCCATGATATTATTTCAATATCAATTTAAAGACTTTAAGCAAATATTAGATCAATGAACATATGCTAGAGTATCACAAAAGAATGGACATATATAGAGCTCCTAACTCACTAGATTGATATATCTAATCATGGTGTCCCAAGCCAACATCACATATGTGACCTAGCTAAGATTGTTTTTTGAATCTAATTATGTATCCTTGTTGTGCTTGTTGTGGTGGTGGTGGTTTATGTGCGCAGGGAGATCAAGCATCAATTGTGGGAGGAGTAGTAGAATTCATCAAGGAATTGCACCAAATTCTTGACTCGTTGGAATCTAAAAAGAGAAGGAAAAGCTTAAGCTTGAGCCCTAGCCCTAGAACTCCAACTCCAAGGACAACATTACTGCATGAGCTAAGTAGTACTACACCTCCTCCTCCTCCAACCTTACCATCTCCTGATAATCCAAATAACAATTTCGGGTTTGAAAATAATACTAATAACAATAGTAATGTTCAAGAACTTGGGGCATGTTGCAACTCTTCAGTTGCAGATGTTGAAGCAAAACTAATATCGGGTTCTAAAGTCATTCTTCGAACAATTTCAAAGCGAATTCCTGGCCAGATAGTGAAGTTAATTGAGACTTTGGAGAAACTATCGTTCGAAATACTTCATCTCAATATTAGTAGCATGGAAGACACTGTTCTATACTCCTTTGTGATTAAGGTAAATAGAAATTATTCGTCATCGTATCAATATTAGTCTAAGTCAATCCATTATTATTATAGCTAGTAATCTATATAAACGGAAAACCAAAAACTATACATAAACTTTTAGTTCGGTCCGCCTCAAATATCAAGTGAACAATATAAATTAGTCTGAAATTCTAATATTTCACTAGTAATTATAGATAATGTTTTATGTTATTATGAATATATTATTGATTATTAAACTAATCTCATATATGTAATTTTTAACAGATTGGACTTGAATGCAATCTTAGCATGGAGGAGTTGGCTGTTGAAGTTCAACATGCCTTCTTTTAGTTGGTTATTTGTATTTTTCATTAAAAAAAGATAGATGCTTATTTGTATAATTATACGATTGGTCTTATGATCTAAGGATTCGACTCGTTTCATCTTTTTGTGGGTGTTTAAGCACCTTATGTTTATATGCAGGACACGTTAGAATAAAGTTTGGAAGAGTCAATCAAATTTAAATGTAGTTAAACATAATGACTCAAGGTAAATGCAAAGTAATCATAATCTATTTTTGAGAATACATTGAGCACATTGTAGGTTATATCAAATGTCATTGATGCATCAAAAAGATGGACTATGCTCATAACTGTGATAGATCAACCATTTCAATGTATTGCCCTAAAGGTTGTTTTGTGTTCTAAATGTCATCAAACTAAACTATTATTACATATATTATCTATTACATACAACTATATTTTGTACTTATAATTATGTGAGATAAATCCTGAGAAAAAATACTTTCGCCAGAACTCGAACCAAAACCTAGGAATTTCGAAGGCTTAATTTTGTACTTTGTGGAGCAAACATTCCATTGGGAAGGGAACTTCTCACCAGAGGAGCCAAGAAGCTACAAATTCCACAATAGGGAAATGCAAACCACTGGACCAAATGCTCATTTGCCAGAGTAATCATAATTGAATGTTACTACAAATTAGTATAAATATATCACTGAAAATTTTAGAGGTGCCTTCCATTCTGGCTAAAGTGGCCTGTCAAAATTTGTGGAGGTTTGTGAAGAAAGGAGAAGATCTCAGCAGTAACGCGGTAGCGGCTATAAAATTTCCAAAAAAAATTTATTGTTGATGCACAAAAAATAATTTGTGCACCTCTAATTGGGCTATAAGCAAGCCATTAATGGACCAGTTTGGGGTGCGCATAGAAACACTTC
>BEHA01042306.1:28253-47721 GCA_002897215.1 Eschscholzia californica subsp. californica
GGATATTTTATCTGTGGGTTAGTGACAACTGACTTATATCAGATATTTCTTACAAGATGGCAGAGCTAATGTTTGAAAAATACAAGGTTCCAACTATGTATTTGGCCTTGCAACTAAAAAAGACTTTCTTCAACAAAAAAAAAAAACTAAAAAAGACTTTGTACTTGGCCAAAAATGTTATATGCTCTCACAGTCTCACCTCATGCCTACTATGAATAGACACTTTTGTAATATATTTAATCGAATGTTTATTATGAACATACAATTTATTTTTAGATAAAACTACATTTAACTTATTGTTACCAAACGTCTCGCTGTAGTTTTTGAAGATAAAAAAGCCTTCTCTATTATGTCTTACCAAACAACAAAACTGCTTAATATTAAGCAATTTTCTTTATGGACTAATATAAAAGCTCACAAAATAAGCTATATGGGTACCCAAACGAGGCCTAAAAAATATTTAAAATGTTGTTCTCCTAGTTTAAGTTATACAGGAAAACCAAGGAAATGCTAGAAAAATGTTGAAAATTTGGTTAACATAATGGAGTAGGTCAGAAAACATATGATACATTATTATGTTGTTGTTACGCTGATTCATCACCTAAGTTGTTTTAAAAACTTAGAAGTACTTTTTGAGTGTAAGTATATCATTGTGTTTTTAAAATCAATAAAATGCTAGATTTGTTTTTTTTAAATTTTGTTATATCTAAGAATGTTGTTAGAATCAATAAGATGCTAGATAAATAATCAAACTTTTATTCACTTACTCGAACTAATTCAGAACATATGTTGAGCATATTATGCTAATAGAATCAATAAAATGTTAAAAAAATACTGAAAATGTCACCACAATAAATATCAATTTACGGTATGTTTTTAATGAAAACAAGACTATATCGATCGAAAATTCAACTTATTTTCTTACGAAAATAAGTGATAAAATGTGTTACATTTAAGTATGTTGTTATATTTAAATAAATATTGGGTTGTGATTGAATGAGCTCGAGCTCATACCCTGGGGTGTGAGCTCGAGCTCATACCCTGAGGTGTGAGCTCGAGCTTGCCACCGTTAGATAGGTAGGATCAAAATCACAATCCACGCGCACAGCTAGTTTCTCCCTAATTTTAGGGACCAACTATTACCAACACAGAATATGACCATTTAAATGCATTTAATTACAAAACTAGCCCTTGCCACTACTTCTTGACAATACCGAACCTACTTCAAAATGAACTAAGGCTTCCTCCACCAACTCATGCCATTTTTCACTAACATCCCTTCACCGAGTTATTTGTCTCACCATCCACCATGACCATCATATATTGTTTAGAATGCATAGACTTTGACTAAAATTTAATTGATCCATTTATTTCCTAGTTGTTATAGGAAAACGATTTTAGTTTTAGTTGACGTTCTTCTCCATACGGGTACGGACCATCTCCGACCACCTCCTCCGACCTTCATTTTTTTTTTTTCAAATTTCTCTCTCGGTTTTCTTCTCCCGATCACCATCTCCGGTCACCACCTCCGACAACCATCACCATCATTTGCCTCTCTCTCTCTCTTTTAATGAATCGTAATCCTCAAGGAGGGAGTCGAAAACCATCCTCAAGGTTTCAGACTTTGTGGTCGGCCGACCACGCAATGCTTCGTGGTCAAACGACCACAAAAGGTTTGTGGTTGGTTGGCCACGAAACCCTCGTGGATTAATCCTCCTTAATCAATCTTTCCTTCTTCTGAGGATTTCGTGGGCGACCATACACAACTCTTTTGTGTTCGACCGACCACAGATTGAAATCTCGAGTAGATTTTTCGAAACCCTCTTTGAGGATTAGGGTTCACTGACAGAGAATGAAAGAGATACAGGCAAATAGAGGAAGAAAGAGAAAGAGAGCGAGGGAGACGAACACATAAAGAGGAATAAGAAAAAGGGAGACACCGCGCGAGAGAGAGTCAAATGATGGTGATGGTAGACGGAAGAGGTGGCATGAGAAGAAATTGTCAACTAAAACAGTTTCCCTATAACAATTAAAAAATAAATTGGTCAACTTTTTGTTGACCAAATTTTTGACGAAATCTATGCATTCCGAAAAATATAGGATGGTCATGGTGAGACAAATAACTCAGTGAATATTTTCGTGAAAGATACCATGACTTCATGGAGGAAGCCTTAGTTCATTGTAAAATAGGTTCAGTATTGTTAAGGGGTAGTGGCAAGGGCAAGTTCTGTAATTAAATACATTTAAATGGTCATTTTTTATGTTGGTGATAGTTGGTCCGTAAAATTAGAGAGAAGCTGCTGTGCACGTGGGGTCCAATCTTGATCCTTCCCTATCTAACGGTGGCAAGCTCGAGCTCACACCGTGAGGTGTGAGCTCGAGCTCATTCAATCACGGCCCGTAAATAATCATATTGACCAAGTTGGAATTTTATATTTCTCAACAAAAAAAAAGTTGGAATTTTATATACACTAATCGGTCTTTATTTTTATTTTTATTTTTTTTACTACACAATTTTGCATGATCTAATTGGAAACCTAAAGTCACAATCATTTAAGGTATCAAATCAAACGTTTTTGTATGAGTCTCCACTACCAGTTTCAAACAATGGCAATTACAAACACAATAGCAGGCAAATATGTGTTTTCCTTAACCCCAGAATTTTACATAATCTAATTGGAAACCTAAAACCACAATCGTTTATGGTATCAAATCAGACGTCTTTGTAGGCTTTAGTATCAAACAATGGAAATTACAAGCCTAAAATCAAAATTGTTGAAGGTATCAAATCAATTAATGAGAAGATAGATGAACTTCCAATTTTATCAAAATTTTATTGCACTGAAGTGCATGAACGAAACGATTTTTAGTGCCCCGCACCCATACTCAGAATCTAAATACCTTTGCATTGCAAAATAAGGATCAATATTTGTTTTTGAAGAAATTCTACATTATATCAAGAACCCCACATCCATACTCATACTCAAACTTCTAATAACTAACTTAGATGGATTGTTAACTAACTTAGATGGATTGTTCTGATGAATATTAGCAACTGTATTTGGAAAGTTCGTGAGAGGAATTGGGATTTTGTGGTGGGGAACACGGTAAGTGTGTAGGGATAATTGAAGAGGCATCGGAGATTGGTATTTCTACACTTTTAAAAGTTATATACTAAATGAATATAGTTATTACAATTTTAGAAGTTTTTTTTTCTATTGTTGAAGGATATTAAAATTTTAGAAGTTACTAAAAAGAATAATAAGTTATTATATTTAAGACTAATAAAAGATCTCATTGTAAATACTTAAATACTGATATGCATTTGAGTGAAATTTGAAAGAAAAATATAGGGTATCAAATCAAACTTTTATATTCACTGAAAATTTAAAAGTTGTGATTCTTGATGGACTCAATTCACAATTATTTATCAAACCAAACTTTTAATATAATAAGTAACTTGAAATCACAATCACTTAGGGTACCAAAACAAACCTTTTTTTATAGGTCTCCACTCTCCTGTTTCAAACAATGGCAATTATAAGCAAAGTGGCAAAACAATTTATGTTTTTCTTAATTCCATAACTTGACATGATTTAACTGGAAACTTAAAATCACAATAATTTCAAGTATCAAATCAAACGTTTTTGTGTGAGTCTCCACTCTCCACGATCAAACAATGATAACTATAAGCAAAATGACAAAACAGTCTCTATTTTTCTTAACTACATAATTTTACACGATTTAACTGGAAATCTAAAATCACAATCATTTAAGGTATCAAATGAAATGTTTTTGTGCGAGTCTCCTCTCTCCACTATCAGACAATGGAAAAACAATCTATGTTTTTCAGAACTCCATAATTTTACATGATTTGATTGGGAACTTAAAATCACTATCATTTAAAGTATCAAATCAAACGTTTTTGTGTGAGTCTTCACTCTACAGCAGCTACAAACAATGGCAAACCAATTCTATTTTTATATGATTATTTTCATCTTGGTCACCTTTTCTAATTCATTGGTCTTTTCGGTCTCTACATCTTCCTCATTTGCATGGAGTTAATTTAAAAAGGTTGTTTGTAGTAACTAATATACATTTTGGGGGCGCCTTTAGAAAACAGACACTCTTAGTAGAAAAGTTGTAAAATGCTAATGATAGAGCTCAAAACTTGTAACCATTCACAAGTGGATACCTAGTATCAAACTAGTGGAGATGACTCTTTCCATAGTTAGCTTTCAACCTTCTTTCTAATTCGATAAAAAACTGAATAACCTACAAAGAGACAAAGAAAGTGATATATATAACTTTTTTGTTCGTTTATTGATGAGTGATACACTTAAGACGCCAGTTTAATTACTTATACTTATTGTAGGCTTAGTAGTTACTTTCGTTGTACAATTGCTACTGGAGAAGTAACATTAATGATCTAAATGCTAAATCTTCAAAATAGGTAAGGAATTGTCTCATGGCAATGCCCGATTGATTGAGTGGTGTGTTGGATAATGAAGTAACATCCTCGCATGAGGTGCTCTATTTTATGAAATAAACCCCTACATTTCAAAAAGGGGCATCTATAGGTGACCATTTTTAACTAATGCTCACTTTCTCTATTGGCACTCCATAGATTTGGTGAGTTCGAGAACAATTAGAGTAGACCCTACTTAGTGTCGGGTTTGAAAAGTTCGGACAGGCCTGCCCTACTTCGTGTTGAGTTTGAAAAGTTCGGACGGGCCTATGAAGTCCACAAAAAGGGTCAATAGTGAGAGCAAACTTGAGTAAAAAAGAGAGCTACCTTTAGAGGTTTCCCTCCAAAAAGAATCTACATGGGTGAGAGTGAGAGTGAGAGTGAGAGTGAGAATGGTCTCTCCTTCAAGTTTGAAACGGCTCACAAGGATGGTTGACCAAACACTTCCCATGCAACCCTAATAACTCTCCCACAAAAAGATAGAAAGAGACACCATACTATTCCCTTTCTAAATTTTGGGGGGTTAATAAGCTTCCCCTCCAGCCCTAACCCAAAATGAGATTCCAATCCTTTATGTCAGGGACACCATACTATTCCCTTTCTAAATTTTGTTCTCTACCTCATTTGCCCTTGGAAGGTACGGTGAGGAGTGATGGAAATTTTGCATTTAATCAGGGTCCAATCAACAGAAGGAAATCTTCCCATTTAGATTTCTCTTCCTATTTTCTTGCCTTTCATTTTGCTGTTTCCTTCTTCTTTCTCTCTCTATAAGGAGAAGATCTTATATCTTCATCCTCTCTTGCTTTCTCTAGGTTTAGTTGACGCCATTTTTATTGAAATTTTGGTCGAAGATTTCAGTCTCACTTTTTTGTTTTTTAGAGATATTTTTCCTCTGTTTATATAGCAAAGGATGTTCAATATTTTTGGATTCTTTGTCTGTTCTTCTTCTCCCTCTCTCTAAACAAATCTTCCAAAATCGATTATCTTCTACCTCACTCCATCTCTTTGAAAGATTATCAGTTTCTGAAAATCTTCTCTAAAAAGATTTTGTTTCTCTATTTGACACATTTTTCCTTTCATTATCTTCTTCTCCTCTCTCTCTAAAAGATTACCAACTTTTAATCTCTATCTCTCTCTAAATTTTTTACTGAAAACTTCTTCTTTCTCTCTCTCTCTCTCTCTCACACTCTCTATAATTTTTACTGAAAGCTTCCTCTCTCACTCTTTCTCTTTCTAATTTTTTTTTTGAAATCACTCCTTATTTGATTATCATATTTTTCTCTCTACCATTCTCTCTCTTTAAAGGATTGTTTGAACCAGAACTCTTTCTCTCTCTAAATTTTTTGCTGAAATCACCCACTCTGTCTCTCCGGCGTCAAAATTTATGTGTGAAAATTTCAATTCCCGCCAGGTATTATTCATCAGTTGACTTCTCATGGGTGATTGGGTTTCAGTATTTAGGGTTTAGAGTTTAGAGGGTTTTGGTGTTTAGGGTTTAGAGTTTAAGGGTTTAGGGGTTTAGGGTGAAATCAGAAAACTCTCTCTACCTTTTTTGAAAGAACTAAATCTGGAAAGTTGGTGAAAAAAGTTCGAAATTAGTTCGAAATTAGTTCGGAATTAGTTCATGTACACTGAAAACCAGATGATTTTCTGAAAACTGGATGATTTTCCTGTACACGTAACCAAAAATGTCCAGTACACAGAACAATTCCCGGTACTCTTTCCAGAAAACCAGATGATTTCCCTAAAATCTGGATGATAAAAATTTGAGAGAAAACTTGATGATTTTCTGAAAACTGCATGGTTTCCTGAAAACGGGATGATTTTCCTGTACACATAACCAAAAATGTCCAGTACACAGAACAATTCCCGGTACACAATTTTTTTTCAGAAAACCAGATGATTTCCCTGAAAACTGGATAGTTAAAATTTGTGAGAAAATCAGATGATTTCCTGAAAACTCGATGGTTTGCTGTAAAGTGGATGGTTTTCCTGTACACATAACCAAAAATGTCCAATACACAGAACAATTCTCGGTAAACAAGAAAATTTTCTAGAACAAAATGTCTAATACATAACCAAAGAAAATTTCCCAGAACAAATATGAAAAGAAAATAGGAATTGGAGAGAGAGAAATTTGAAATTGGTTCAAAGTTGGAGAGAAAAATTCGAAATTGGTTAAAATTTGAGAGAAAATAGGAATTGGTTAAATAAATCTGGAAAGAGAATTAGAGAGAGAAAGTAAAAGAGTAGAGAGAGAACCAGAAAACTCTCTTTTCATTTGATTTCATCTTATTCTCTCTCTCTAAAAGATTGTTGAACCAAAAAACTCTTTCTCTCTCTAATACGTTGCTCAAAGATTGTCTAATACACAAATATGTTTCTTGTACACAAATTTATTTCCTGTACACAAATCAATTTCCTGAAAATTTCTGAATAAATTTATTTTCTGTACACAAATATACTCGGAATAAATTTTTGTATCACCTGACAACATATTATGTGCAACGTAATATGAACATGGAAGTACATTTGGTATATGTATTATTTGAAAGTGCATTTCTGGTTGTACTAGAGAATTCTCCTCTAAACCCAACATTCTTTCATGTACCCAACTTTCTTCAATGTACACAACTTTGTTCCCTGTACAAAAATATGTTTCTTATGCACAAATTTATTTCTTGTACACAAATCAATTTTCTAAACATTTCTGATTGTACTAGGAGCAGTTAGAATGTAATACAAGTATATTACACATAAATGATTGTAGTATCAAATTTTCTGTACACAAATCTATTTCCTAGAAATTTCTTATGTATTGCAAATTAAAAAAAAATTTACATTTGGTATACATATTATTCAAGAAAAGAGTTGAATTTTCCGGCACCACCGGCAAGCTATCATCTTGTGAGACCTGCAAAAATTACAAACCACTCACATAAGATAGAGTTGAATTTTCTGCCAATCATCTTTGTGTTTCATAAAGAAAACTTAACTACGGTAACCATTCAGTGTACAAGAAATCAACTGGTTTACTGCAACTTTTTTGTTGTACCAGAAATCAACTGGTTTACTGCAACTTTTTTGTTGTACCAGAAATCAACTGGTTTACTGCAACTTTTTTGTTGTACCAGTACACAGTAAAATTTTCTGCGAATTCCTCTTTGTATATTATACAACTTTATAAAAAAAACTACAAACCACTCACATACAGAATACTTATTAACGGTAATCATCCAGTGTACAAGAAATCAACTGGTTTATTGGAACTATTTGGTCGTACCAGTACACAACTTTATGAAACAGATCAATGTACAGGAAATATTATTATGTACTAGGAAATAAGTTTATGAAACAGAAAATAGTTAAAGTTTTCAGTTACATGCCTTTTTTCTAGGGCTCATTCTTCGACTTACTTGTTCTTCAAGAACAGTTTTCGATCTGCTAGACCGAGGTTCATCAATCGATACTTTCTTACTTGATTTTTTTGATATAGTAGGTTTTACCATCTGTCCAAAACAAAGTAATATCACACAGTAACGAAATCTCTTAGTTGTTCATGATATAGAGATAGATAGAGAGAGAGAAAAAAAATTAGAACATTAGGGCTTTTTGAATGAAAAATTACCAAAGAAAATAACAAAAACTTATGTTCATGATATAGAGTGAGAGAGACAGAGAGAGAGAAAACCTACCTTAGATTTCTTCAAAAAATTTCACAGTTGGTTTTAGGGTTTCCTTCTTGCAACTCCCTTCTTCAATAAAAAAGGATTTTAGGGTTTCCTTTTTGAACCGAAATCAGGTGAAAGAGGGCTGATTTTAGAGTGATTTTACGGCTTCTGTTCTTAAATCTTCTTAAATGGCTGGTGTTTTTAGAGAGGGAAGGGTTTTTTGGAAGAGGTAATGGTGGGTTTTTGGGAGTTGATTGAAGTTAATTGAGGAGAGGGAACGGTTTGGAAGATTTTTTTGCTGGAGTAAAGGCGTGGAAGAGAGAGATAGTGATGGGGATGGGACGCCTCCACCTGCAACAATCACTTCCAGCCGATTTTTTCAGATTTTTTCGCGTTTCCCGGGCAATTTGAGTGGCAAAATTCGTAAATTTTGAGTGGCATGATTCGTAATTTTTGAGTGGCACAAATCGTAAATTTGTTATAAAAGTAAGGGTACTTTGGTTGGTCCCAATTTGGATCTGACACAGAGGACCTCATTTACATTTTTTCCCAACTTTGGATTGGGCCCTTATTTTGGCCCTAACTTTGGGCCTTACATCCATTCCCTCTAACTTATTAGAGAGATGAAACCGTAGCGAATATAATCAACGCGTCCTCTGGTAGATTAGATGACGTCAATCCATCCTCATTTGTCTTCAAATCTTTGCCATGAGACTTGATTTCAAATACGTGTACGGTGACAAACAACAAAGCATCTTTCTCTATCTATCTAGATTAATACGTCTAAAAACTGAAGCGTGTTTAGACCTTGTTTTTATGGGTCCCACTTTCTCTCTCTCTCTAAACAACAGACCATTTATCGAAAAAGAAAAGAAAAAGATTCCGTCAGAGTAAGTTTTTGCCATCTTTCTTTCTTAAACAGGCTAACGGACAAACAACGCCGTTAATGTGCTTCCGTCATCGTTTATTCTCTCCTTCTAATTTACTGTTTTACCTACTTAGATTTCAATGGCTTAAATAGCTCGGCTAAGTATCAGCTTGGTTTCAATAATCCAATCTATAAGAACTTCTCTCAATTTGATTTTTGTAAAATCTGAGCCCTATATAATGAATGTCTAATCAAAAAAAGAGTTAATTCCTATATGGCCCCCTACTTTGTGACCAGTTTCTTTTATGGCCCCCTTTTTTTCGTAAATTCAAATATGGCCCCCTATTTTCAGACAAATGTCATAACTACCCCTCTTATTAATGTATTTTCAAAATAAAATTAAAAAAAAAACCTAAATTCCACCTCACTTCCTTCTCCACCACTCATCTCTCTCCACGTCACCTCTCTCTCTCTCTCTACATCTCACCTCTCTCTCTCTCTCTCCAACTCATCTCTCTCTCCAACTCATCTCTCTCTCTAACTCATCTATCTCTCTAACTCACCTCTCTCTCTCTCTCCAAGTCACTCCTTCTTCTCCGACGAAGGTCGCCGACCGGAAAATTTTCCGGCCGGCGACCTAAAAAAAAAAGAATTACCCTCTTCTCTCTCTCTCTAGAAACTCCGGCGAAGGGACCTAAAAAATTACCCTCTTCTCTCTCTCTCTAAAAATTACCCTCTTCTCTCTCTTCTCTCTCTTTCTCCAAGTCACTCCTTTTTTTTTAAGGTCGTCGGTCGGAAATTACCTTCGTCGGAGAAGAAGGAGAGAGGTGAGTTAGAGAGAGAGGTGAGTTAGAGAGAGATGAGTTGGAGAGAGAGAGAGGTGAGTTGGAGAGAGAGGTGAGTTGGAGAGAGAGGTGAGTTGGAGAGAGAGGTGAGTTGGAGAGAGAGGTGAGATGGAGAGAGAGAGAGATGATGTGGAGAGATATGTGTAGGAGAGTAGGAAGTGAGGTGGAATTCAAGTTGTTTTTTTTTTATGTTGAAAAAATATTAATAAGAAGGGTAACTAGGACATTTACCTAAAAATAGGGGGCCATATTTGAATTTACGAAAAAAATGCCATAAAGGAAGCTGGTCACAAAGTAGGAGGCCATATAGGAATTAACTTTAAAAAAAATTATGAATTCATAGTGAAAGATTTGAAAGCTTGAGCTTTTATACTGTTTAAACTTTTTGCCATTAAATTATAATTTACACCACATTAGAAATCTATTTATAAGTTAATTATTATTTACAAAATTACATGAAAAAAAAAATATATGAGGTCTTTTAATTATGTGGATCTAAAACGGTCATTTCTGAACCGTGGACTCACAAAATGAAATCAAAATATTCATATATGTTGAAATAATTTACTTTTTCCTTCGTAAAGCACGTGTTATAACGTTGATAAAAGTAAGCAATAAAGATTGTAAAAGAATATTATTAACATTCGTTCAATTTTATACCACTAAGAAAATAAATGATAGCACGTAATTTACATGTGTGAATTATTTCTCAAAGCAATTGATAAATTATTTAGTTAGAATAAAGTTATTAAAATGTTATTTAAAATAAAATTATTAATAACATTTTATTTAAATATTAGAAGAGATGAGAAGTGTCAATTGAAGAAAGGAATAAGTGGCGTGGGTAAGCACGTGAGTGCATGTAGAAGTGTAGTTACCGAGTCATGTCCTGAACCCCGACCAAACTCTGTTATTGCTCACTTTATTGTAGTAAAAGTTTCTTTCATTTTTTGGTTTTTTCTTACACTCTTCAAACACCAAAAGTCAACGGTCTATCTCGATTTCTAGGAGGATGTGTGTTGGACTGTTGGTTGGTTCACTAAATACCATAAATTTGTCTATTAAGAATTTGAGTATATAAAGGCAATTTTCTATTAAGGCTAAGGGGGCGCTTGATAGTTGATATGATTTCAATTTAGTGGGTTCCAACTGATTTTGTTGTTGGATTGTATTGTAACTAATAAAGGAGCATATTAACAAAAAAAAAAACTACTAAAGGAGCTTAAATTGGTTGTTCGGTCTGAATTTTGTTATAAATTTCGACTTAAATTCACCGACTAATCCTCTACACCATTGAAGTTGAATTTAGTGAGTTTTAAAATAAAATTTGTAACATAATTCAGTTTAATTTCACTGATTTTATAGCGTTTCTAATCGAAAATAGTTAAACTAAATTTACCTAACTGGAAGGAAGTACAGGAACACTCGTAACATTATCGAGGTGCTGTTAAGACTTCCTACACCCCCAACAACCCCCATGTGGAGCACCTAACATCATACTATGGTAGAAACTCTTGTAAATTGTGTCATTTGAATACTTTAAACTTCACATCATTTATTCACTTCTATATTATTCCTTTTTTGTTTTCTTTGACCTTGGTAATCTAGTCCTAGTTATAGGGTTATTATATAATTGTAGTGTTTAATAACTTCTTTCCACATCAATAAGACAAAATTACCGTACAATTAGTCGTTGGAATAAATCGATGACCACGTAAATGTACTATTGATTTACAAATTCCACGAATTGTTTGTTAATCACTAATTCACAGTTGACAGACAAATTAGTCAAATTGTCGGTCGACTTCATATGAGAAATTGAATTTATTTTAACACCAAATTCTTTTGTCGCTGCATGTGTTTTAACGATTACCCATGCAAGTAGAACCTTATAATAGGGATAAAATTCGAAATTCTTCAGCAGAAGACGGCCCAAATTTTTAGTTGGTCTTTTTTATGAATACTAGGCTATATCCCGTGCCCTAGGGCACGGACACTTGTATTAATCAAATGTTACGAAATTTATTGTTATATTTTATTGAGAGAGAGAGATTTTTATTAGTTATTATTTCTTTGTATTACTTTTTTGTTTCTTTTCTCTTAAATTAATTATTATTCTATTGAGAGAGATAGAGATTTCAATTTCTTTTACCTTTAAAATTTATTTTGTTTCTTTATTTCTTAAATTAGTTATTATATTTCTAAGAAGGAAAAGATTATTGTTTTTTAAATAGGTAACTTTATCTCTACGAAGGACTATATTTTAAATTTTGAGAGGGGCTTCTAGACAATATGCATAATTAAATACTTTGTCCCAGTCATCGTTTTCCCTTCTGTTTTATATAATAGATTATAGTTGCTGGCACAATTGTGAGATGGGATCTTGTTATTCCCAAATTCAAAAGGGAGAGAAGTTCTCTACTAATTATAATGAATCAAAAATTGTTTTTGTCCAAATATCTTATTCAATCAAAACTTGAGGTTTTAAATAGTATTCCTTTTCTTGTATGTGTATGTAGTTCTTGGATCAAAATTTCATACTGAATTTGTAGCTTGGGTCAGGTCTCGGGTGAATATATTTATCGTAATACATAAATATCAAGATAAAAGGCTAACACGAATATATTCAACCACACCTGACATTGTCAATAAAGATTTTATTGAAATCATAAACAAATAATATCTTTTACATATTATTAAGTTTCTGCAAATGCAGGTGTATGAGAGTCGAGAGAGAGAGAGGTGGGGCTTAAAACATTCATGGTACTAATGAATGAATGGGAAGAATGTCACCACTCCAGGCTCCAGCCATGTGGTATTATAGGGAGGTGGCCAACCAATATAAATACATAAATATATATTAGTTTTTTTTGTTGAAAATATATTAGTTATATGATTATGACATTCTAAATATTTAGTAAAAGGAAACTTACATGGTATATGTGACATTACCTAGACATCATAACAGTTTTCAGCTGTCTAGAAATGACAAGCGAATAAATACTCGTACAATTTTTTTTTTTTGATGAAAGGAAATACTTGGACAATTAGGTTATGGAAATTAAACTCACTCAATTTGCCATGGTAGTTAAGAAGTAGGCCATCTCATCAAAAAAAAAAAAAAAAGTTAAGAAGTAGGCCAGAAATATTAATGCTTTTGATGTTATACCCACCAATAAGATCATTTGTTTTATCTTATCACACTTGGATGTTCATGCTGCATTCAAACTAACTTAATTGTCAACACTTCGTTAGTCAAGTGGGTGAAGTGTTGGCACATACACTAAAACTCCGGAGGTCTCGGTTTCAACTCCCATGGGATCGAATTTGGATTATTAAATGTATAAATGACGTAATAAGTTTGTAGGGTTTTAGCCCTCTTCAATGTTTTTTTAATATTGACTATAGTAGTCATTACAAAGACATTGATACATCGATATCCCTCTTATTTGTATTTTGTTGACATTTTTTCGAACAAATAAAATGCCTACAACAATTTCGAAGACCACACCGAAGCTAAAAAGAATTTATGAAGGTTATTATTTTATTTTTTGCATTGATAAGCAGGGTTAATTTAAAGGTATGGAGCCCATTAGCTAGGTAAACAATAATCTATAGGTCTTTCTATGTATTACTGTCGAACTGAGGTCAAAATTTGTTTAAAAATTTCAAAACGCCAAAAAAGATGTAGTGATAAATTGATTTCCAACATTTCAAAAAGAATAAGATAAATGTTATTTCGTTATAACAACTACACTTTAAGAATAATATGTAAAAGACAAACATCATTTTTGTGGAACTATAGGGGTTATAAAATCATTAGGCTTCTTTAGCGATCTTGAACCCATGCAGACTATAATATTTTAAAGGGTTATTTTCCTAACGACCCCCAATTTTGTGACCAGCTTCCCGCCTGGCCCCCTATTTTACGAGAAATACCCATATGGCCCCCTTTCGTTATAACACCGTCATTTTCTCTCCTCCATAATGTTTTCTCTCTCTGCTAACTCACGCCACCTCATCACCTTCTCCGGCAGAGGTCGTTGACCGACCTTCAGACTAAAAAAAAAAAATTCTCTCTTCCTCTCTCTCTCTCCAAAATTACTCCGGCGAAGGTCTCCCTTCGCCGGAGTGGTCTGTTCTTGAAGAACAGATCTCGGTGTGTTCTTCAGGAACAGACCACTCCGACGAAGGGAGACCTTCGCCGGAGTAATTTTTTAGTTTGAAGGTCGCCAGCCGGAAATTTGGTCGGCCGACGACCTTTAACGGAGAAAGGTAATGAGGTGGCGTAACAGATGATGTGACGTGAGTTGGCAGAGACAGAAAACATGATGGAGGAGAGAGAATGACGGTGTTATAACGGAAGGGGGCCATATGAATATTTCTTGTAAAATAGGGGGTCAGGCGGGAAGCTGGTCATAAAGTTGGGGGCCATTAGGGAAATAACCCTATTTTAAAATCAACATGATAGTCATAGATTTTCACGTGATACAACTGGATATGGAAGAATTCTCTTGTATCATGTAAAGGGTTTTTTTAGCATATGACCCCTATTTATTTAGTTACATTAAGACTACCCCTAAAATTATTTTCGTTTAGGCGTTAACCCTCAAAACTCATTTTTCCGTCAAATAACCGTTATGTGAGGGGTGTGCGAGTTACATGCTCGATCTCTAACCAAAATACCCCCATCTAATTTCACGGTTAGAAACATTTTTAGTATATGACCCCCATTTATTTAGTTATTTTAGGACTACACCACCGACCAAATACCACTTGGAGCTCTACACCCACCTAAATGGTATTTAGCTATATCAGGCTTCACAATACAGATACTTGGGACTCGGACAACGATCCGAGAGCCCGAGGCCCGCACGGTCAAACCGGACCGGAAGAGAATCATGGGTGTCCGAGACCCGACTCGGGTAAGCCCGACCCAATAATTCGGGCACTCATAGGTGGGGTACTGGTAGGATCTCCCATCCGTCACCCGACCCGAAAATCCCGTACATTAGGAACTCGATTAACTCGCCCGACACAATACCTGATCTAGGTATCAATCCAACGGTTGGGATAATAGGCCTCTTTAATCTTATATCCCAGCCGTTGGATAAAATCCTAAATGCCTAGAAGATTCTAAATCTTCTATAAGTACCCCTAATACCAACCAAAGAAGACTCTTTCATCCCCTTTTTAGTCTCTGCCTTCATGAACCCTCTTCTCATTTTTCCCAATCCCTAATGTTCTTTAGTCTCTCCCTGAGTTTCTATCTTTCAATCTTGTGCAAGTTATCTTCATCTTCTCCAAGTGTTCGTCATTTCTTGGTCGGTGTTCACCATCTTTGAATCTTTAGTTCGGGCATATGTTTGTTACCTTTAAGTTTTTATCCTGAAGTATATTATTTCTTCTATTTTTATATGGTTTTGTGTTGATTTGTCTTATCATTGTTAGATTTTGTGTCGATTTGTTTTGATATAATTTTGTGTTGATGAGTATTGGTTCAGTGAAGAATCAGATTTTCATGGATGGTGGCGGTGAGGTTTCGATGAAAATGGAGTATCTGGACCCGACGCCTGATTGACCCGAAGCCCTAATAAACTTGTGTTTATGGGCGGACAATGTGCACCACTATCTTGTGATAAGCCCGACCCGATGCACCCGATGTTTGTTGGTGTACACTTAATTTGAGAGCCCGACCGACCCGACCTGGCACTTCGAGTGCCCAAGACCAAACGTTTGTGCCCGATTCCCACCCCTGCAAATACTTGAGAAATATGTGGTTGTGAAGCTCCAAGTGGTATTTTGGTTGAGGGTGTAGTCCTAATATAGCTAAATAAATGGGGGTCATATACTAAAAATATTTCTAACCGTAGATTTATGACGGGGGTATTTTTGTCCAAGATCGAGCATGTGACTCGCACGCCCCTCACATAACGGTTATTTGATGGAAAAATGGATTTTGGAGGTTAACGTCTAAACGAAAATGTTTTAGGGGTGTAGTCCTAATATAACCAAATAAATGGGGGCCATATGCTAAAAAACCCTCATGTAAAAATATACTATATAATATCTCGAACACAGGGACGGATCCATGGGGGCGCGAGGGGTGCGGCCCCTGGATCCTCTTGAAAAACATTATTAGTAGTAGTAATGTTTATATATATCTTCATATGTATTAAGATGACACTAGCTTAATGGTTAGAGCTTGGGGTAGAGTGCAGCTGCGACTGTGTGGTCCCGAGTTCAAATCCCTCTACAAGCATTTTTAAGTATTTTTTCGTATATATGTGTCTATACCTATATATATCTAATCGTGTGGATAATTGACATCAAGGGACCAAAATGGGGGGATGAATAGAATTTTTGAAAATTCAATTCATCTACTATATATCCTATAAATTTCAATTCATCTACCATAATCCCTACAAACTTCAAGAATTTCTATGTCAGTATTGATATGCAACTTCAAGAATTGATATGCAACTTCAAGAATTAAATACTCGTTTCAGTAATGAGAATACCGAGTGGCTCCGTTGTATGGCATGTTTGAGTCCATCTAGATGTTTTGTCATTTTCGACAAAAGTAAGTTAATGCGTCTTGCTGAATTTTATCCGTCAGATTTCAGTAGTCTTGAAACTATACTACTTAGTTCTCAGCTTGATAACTACATTTACGATATGAGGCAGAATGATGCTTTCTCAAATTTAGATGAGATTGAAGCTCTTGTTAGAACATTGGTAGAAACTAATAGAGATAAAGCATATCATTTAGTTTGATCACTTTAGCACTAACTTTGCCGGTTGCAACTGCATCCTGTAAGAGTTTTTTCAGCTATGAAGCTAGTGAAAACACGCTTATGAAACAAGATGAGTGATCCGTGGTTGAATGATAGTTTAGTAGTCGTTATTGAAAAAGAAATTTTTAGTGAAACCGACAATGATTGGATTATGCGAACATTTCAAAATATGAACTTTTAAAGGTTAATTGCGTTTGTAATTGTTGATGTATTAATATAATTAATGATTATAAATATTTTGTTAATTACTGTGTGTGCAAAATATATATATATATTTTTTAAGTATATAAATCCGAACTCCCTAATTGAAAATCCTGGATTTGTCCGTGCTCGAGCACTTACATTTTGAGATGTAGTTGATCATGGAAAAGAGAGGATAGCAATCCTAAAATAATGGTGCAACATGATGATTAAGCATGAGGATTCCATTATTCATGCAGTAGTCTTGGTACTTAATTGTCTTTTCCTTTTTCTATTAGTTCTAATCATTCTTTCTTGCATCTTACTTCACACCATGAATGACAAATCAAAAGCCAATCCCTATAAACTAAGTAATTAAGAGAGCCTTTGCAACCACTTAAGTGCTTAATTGGTCAAATCACTCATCCCATGACAACTTCTTTTTCGTTTTCTTGAAAGACATCCATTTGTACTGTTGATTCTCAACCCTAATTAGCATTCTCCCTTTCTTTTCTCTAATTAGCTTTAAACGTTAAAGAAAATGTCTTTGCCTACTCACATGCGAATATATACTTTTTTTTATGGGTAGTGCAAGTGGTTTATAGTTGTTCTTAACAATTGTGGAACCTCAAAATGAAATCGAAATATTCATACATGTTGAAACAATTTACTTTTTCCTCTGTAAAGCACGTGTTATAACGTTTATAAAAGTAAACAATAAATATTGTACAAGAATATTATTAACATCCGTTCAATGTTATACCACTAAGAAAATAAATGATAGCACGTAATTTACATGTGTGAATTATTTCTAAAAGCAATTGATAAATTATTTAGTTAAAATAAAGTTATTAAAATGTTATTTAAAATAAAATTATTAATAACATTTTAATACTAACATTTTATTTAAATATTAGAAGAGATGAGAAGTGTCAATTGAAGAAAGGAATAAGTGGCGTGGGTAAGCACGTGAGTGCATGTAACAGTGTAGTTACCGAGTCATGTCCTGAACCCCCGACCAAACTCTGTTATTGCTCACTTTATTGTAGTAAAAGTTTCTCTCATTTTTTGGTTTTTTCTTACACTCTTCAAACACCAATAGTCAACGGTCTGTCTCGATTTCAAGGAGAATGTGTGTTGGTTGGTTCACTAAATACCATAAATTTGTCTATCAAGAATTTGAGTATATAAAGGCAATTTTGTATTAAGGCTAAGGGGGCGCTTGATAGTTGATATGATTTCAATTTAGTGGGTTCCAACCGATTTTGTTGTTGGATTGTAATGTAACTAATAAAGGAGCTTAAATCGATGGTTCAGCCTGAATTTTGTTATAAATTTCGACATAAATTCACCACTAATCCTCTACACCATTGAAGTTGAATTTAGTGAGTTTTAAACTAAAATTTATAACATAGTTCAGTCTAATTTCATTGATTTTATAGCGTTTCTAATCGAAAATAGTTAAACTAAATTCACCTAACTGGAAGGAAGTACAGGAACACCCATAACATTATGGGGGCGCTGTTAAGACTTCCTACACCCCCAACAACCCCCATGTGGAGCACCTAACATCATACTATCGTAGAAACTCTTGTAAATTGTGTCATTTGAATACTTTAAACTTCACATCATTTATTCACTTCTATATTATTCCTTTTTTTGTTTTCTTTGACCTTGGTAATCTAGTCCTAGTTATAGGGTTATTATATAATTGTAGTGTTTAATAACTCTTTCCACATCAATAAGACAAAATTACCGTACAATTAGTTGTTGGAATAAATCGATGACCACGTAAATGTACTATTGATTTACAAATTCCACGAATTGTTTGTTAATCACTAATTCACAGTTGACCAAATTAGTCAAATAGTCGGTCGACTTCATATGAGAAATTGAATTTATTTTAACACCAAATTCTTTTGTCGTTGCATGTGTTTTAACGATTACCCATGCAAGTAGAACCTTATAATAGGGATAAAATTCGAAATTCTCAAGCAGAAGACGGCCCAAATTTTTAGTTGGTCTTTTTTATGAATATTATAGTTGCTGGCACAATTGTGAGATGGGATCTTGTTTTTCCCAAATTCAAAAGGGAGAGAAGTTCTCTACTAATTATAATGAATCAAAAATTGTTTTTGTCCAAATATCTTATTCAATCAAAACTTGAGGTTTTAAATAGTATTCCTTTTCTTGTATGTGTATGTAGTTCTTGGATCAAAATTTCATACTGAATTTGTAGCTTGGGTCAGGTCTCGAGTGAATATATTTATCGTAATACATAAATATCAAGATAAAAGGCTAACACCAATATATTCAACCACACCTGACATTGTCAATAAAGATTTTATTGAAATCATAAACAAATAATATCTTTTACATATTATTAAGTTTCTGCAAATGCAGGTGTATGAGAGTCGAGAGAGAGAGGTGGGGCTTAATGTTATTCTCTGGTTATTAATCGATAAGTCGATTTCTCTCTGTCTTGGCTTAATTTAGACAGAGTTTTCTTTCTAACTTATAGAGAGATAAATTAATAAGGAATAATGATTAATTAATATTCCTTCTTTCGGACTAACCGAGATAGGTGTTAATGTAGTCGAGGCAAGAATAAATTCTCTTTCCTTAAGACATTTTACACC
>BEHA01042306.1:60916-82828 GCA_002897215.1 Eschscholzia californica subsp. californica
GAAAGAAGAGAAAGAAAGCTTGCTCAAGGCATAGAAGTCATAGACAGACAGTACTAGTGGTTTTCTTCACTCTTTTCCCACTTAATTTATTGATTTCTTTCCCACTTTTTTTTTGTTTGAATATTTACCATTTTAATTCATTCTAATAGTTTTCTTGTTTTTTACTAATTAGCCAGCTTGGACTTTAAGCGGCTTGACTTACTTTTATCAGCTCAGCTTAAAGTAAAGGATGAAATGATGAATAACCCACACAGTACAAAATCATATACCAAATCTCATGACCTAAAAATCTTCTCATTTTGTTTTAAAAGTTGGTTAAATTGTTAGCAAGAAGTTGATTTTTCATAAGTGAAAGTTTTCTTTTTAAATCAATTAGCAAAAGACTTATATTTTAGTAAGTAGGAATAACATGTGTTAGTAGGACACAAATAGTTCTACAGAGAATGTTACATGAGATTTTAGTTATCCAAATACGTTACAAAAATCTTCATAAAAAAAAATACGTTGCAAAAAGACTTTGAGAACATAATTTGTACCCTCCGGACAGATATAATATTACGAAAGTCGTTAGGAATTGATACGTCGTAAATGTACACCGAATAATACGAGTATATTGATCTGATTTAGATATCCAAATACATTACAAAAAGACTCTGAGGACGTAATTTGTACCCGACAGACGCATAATGTTATGAAAGTTGTTAGCAATTGATACATCAGAAATGTACACCGGATAGTACGAATATATTGATCTAATTTTTATGAAGATGTATTTCCCGTTATCAATTAACTGACACTCCTCCACATAAACAAAATCCCTATTATCACGCTTCATGAAATTTGCTTTAATCCTAACAACCTTTTGTCATTAGACGAGTGAGACAAACGTCTCATTATCCTACTTCATCTATAATATAGATAGGTGAGGGAAGGTTTGTGAGAATCACGAGAGAATTAGGAAATCAAACACTAAAATAGATGATGGCACTTCTTAACTCAAAGGGAAAAAGCAACAGCTAGCTTTTTCTTTTGTGGAAAAAAGTTTAGAAATTGGTACTTCTTCTATTCGTAAAAAGATATAGATGTTCAAGCCATATTGATTAAGAGACAGTTTTTCTTTAGTAATTAGTACCTATACCACTATGTTAATTAAGAGGTATGAGCTCTTCTTTTTCTCCAAAATTGAGTCCTTAACTATTATTCTAATTTGAAAACATAATGGTTTTGCCACGTCCGTGTTACATATGGTGCAAACATCGTTCTCCTCCATAAAGTATTTTTTTATTTTCTTAAAATTAGTTATAATTAGGATCCACGGGTTTTAGGGTTAAAATTAAATTAAAAAAAGGATTAAGGTCCAATCTTCTCAGAAAATAAGATTTTAGTTATTTTCTCTTTTGAAAGAAACATTGTTGATACATAATCAATCTTCTCAGAAAATAGGATTTTAGTTATTTTCTCTTTTGGGAGAAACATTGTTGATACATAATGTGTTATGTATGACACATATAAAAAAAAATGAAATAAAGTATGGAACTTTAACAATAAATAACACGTTATTTACGAAACAAAACAAGAATCAATAAAGAGAAAAATACTTTAACTTTGACATTTAGACATATTTTATGTTAAGCTTGTGGCCATCCAACTCAAAACCAATTGGCAATGAGTGGAGAGGACCTATACTTTATATTCTTGGTTGCTAGTAACCCATTCTTTCATGTGGGACTATTCTCACACGCCCCCTCACGTGTGGCGTTCTTTGAGCCTAACACGTGTGTTTTTTGTCTTTACGGGTGACGTGGAGCACGCGTGGCTTTTAAGCCTATCACGTGTGGGCCTAGCTCTGATACCATGTTAAGTTTGTGGTCATCCAACTCAAAACGAATTGGCAATGAGTGGAGATGACCTATACTTTATATTCTTGGTTGCTAGTAACCCATTCTCCCATGTGGGAGTCACACTTTAACTATACTAAATGTGTTTTTGTTGTAAAAATATACGTAATTGATACTAAATAACGTGTATATTACGAAACAGATAGTAAGTTTGAAATCAATCGAAAAATTATGAGAAAAAAAAGAAAGAAAATTTTAGGGATTGATTTCTAAAAGTGAGTTTTTTCTTATATAAAATGTTATAATGAGTATTACGATTAAATAAAAATGATAGAGATCTGTTTTTTCTATAGAGATGGGGCAATTTGGATACTAAATAACGTGTATATTGCAAAATAAATAGTAAGTTTGAAATCAATCGAAAAATTCTGAGAAAAAAAAGAAAGAAAATTTTAGGGATTGGTTTTCAAAAGTGAGTTTTTTCTTATATAAAAGGTTATAATGGATATTATGATTAAATAAAAATGATAGAGATCTGTTTTTCCTATGAGATGGGTCAATTTGGACTAAATATTCATTATAATTATTATTTTGGCTTAAAATCCTATATTAATATTAGGGTGAACTAAATGTGTGTTTAGATGTGGATTTTTTGATTAAGAACCCAAAACTTATTATAATTATACGCTAATTGTTTTGCAAAAAACTTATATAATGATTGGGTGTGCAACAATCCACTAATGTACACTACTAAATATATTCACCCAATACCACTGTTTGTCGTGGTTCGAAAACAAGCAAAAGAAATTTAGAGTTTCCTCTAATTATCTCCCAACTAAGTTCAATAGCTACCCATTAATTGAATCAATTTCCAATTGGAGCATCGGGTAGTACGTGGTCCATTTACAAACCTAAATAGGTTTTGGGGCTCAATTATATACCATATCGAAATTAGGTCATGTTATCATTTTTCTCATTTCTATTCCCACACAAGAAAAAGAATTTTTTGTATCCCTTACAAAAACGAAATTTTCTTTAACGACATTTTGGTCTTTTAATCAATTAGATATAAAGAATGGATTTATTTTCTAATCTAAGTTTTAGCAGTTCTAGCTTTGTTTCTTTTTTCTACTTAACTACTATTTTCTCCAAGTTTGGTCCTTACTTTTAATAAACCAATTTATTCTGATCTTTCTTAAAAGCCCAACCAATGAAGACAATGTTGTCCTTTTATCATCTTTTTTTTTTTCAACTTTGAGAGGTCATTTTGCCTGTAAAAGATGAATGACTACTTGTGACAAAATATCCCAAAACCCTAAAAATATATTTCATTAATTAAGCTTAAACCTTTTCATAGGTATAGGGTGTAGCTAGGGCAAAAAATGTCATTTTGGGGGTGAAAGTCTAGAGTGATTAGTAACTTGATTTTACTGTTCCATATCTTTTACATAAAATTACAGCATCCAAGTAATTGAAAGGACACTGAGGGGGAGAGATTTTGTATCTTTTACAAGTTTAGACAGTTTTGTTAGTAGGGATTTTAGAATGGTACATAGTGCAATTATGTACTGTCTCTTTTATTTTAATGTCACATGATCACCACATGGTCATTGGATAGTGATATTGGTGTATATGTAGATATTAAGTGGAAGTACTTGAAATTGGGTTGAAATTTTTGTTAATTAACCCAAATGTAATTCATTTTGTTGTTTTTATAACATATGATCATTTTTATGTGGATAAGGGTTAGTACCCATTAATCAATTATAACATAACTTTCCCACTAGCTAGTAATTAATGAATGAGACGTGACTAATAAGAAAACAATAAGATAAGGAGAGACTCTAATTTGACGAGGGAAGATAGAGAGGCTGCAAAGAACAGAACACGACATTCATTTCGTATACATGGTTAGGCCGTTAAAAAGACCGGTAAGATCTCGTGACCCACTGCCCAAACCAAATGAAACAGCTTAGTATGCTCGATCTAATATCATCAACAAAAAAAGGGGTGGATCCACCATAAGGCTAAGGTAGGTTAAAGTCTACCATGAATGCATCTTTGATTTTGCATGTTTTTTAAGTATATTGAAAATATTGAGGAATTGAAAAAGACTATTAAGAGTGTAAACAGTAGCTTATCGAATCGAATAAAGATGCAGTACGTGAATCTCAAAGCATTTGATATGTGATATCCAATTAATTTTGGATGATATCAAATTATTGCAACATGATAGAGTGCATTATAAACTCTAATTGTCCCGACCCTTAAATCTATCCCTTTTTCTTTCCCAGGAGCAATGACAATCATGAGATGTCACCACCCTCGGAGTAAGAATAAGAGTATACATTCTACTATTCTAGTTGTTTGTTGAAAGCCTAATGGAATAATTCTTCAAAAAACATTGAATACAGTTAGCAATCCTGAAAGCATGTCGGCGAAAATAAAAATAAAAATACAAAATGGACAAAATGAATAACTATGAATGGATTGGTGATACTATTACTTAACAAAATCTAATTTATCATTTATTATACTAAATTAAGTAGTTGATTTTATGGGAGGGTGCGGATATCTTGCTTGTGCACAGAGTATGTTTCTTAAAATTTGGGATACGTTTTATTAATGATTAAGTGATCTCTTTCACTAATTTTAAATGATTTATATGTTTTAGTTATGTTGGAGTATCATTCAGCATAGGAATTGACATTGGGCAAAAAAAAATGAAATATATAAGCATATAGCCCTAGACTAAAGTATATTCCAACTCTACTGATAAAGTGATAGATGTGATGACAATTGTAGTCTACCTACCACCTTTTGTTGCACTAGTTAAGATACTTTATAGAGGTCAATGGTTCCAGACACGCTCGCTATTTAAAAAAAATAGAAATTTTCTTTGGAAATTTATGGCAAGTGACAGTAACATTTTTTTTTGAAGAAAACATATAAGATGATATTGCATGTGCATTTCTTGGGATATTTGGTAAGTTCCAACTAAATTTACTCATATCCCTTGATAGAAACCTACCATTCATGAATCATGAGTGGAGTTCCTTAAATGATTCATAGAAAAAGAGATAGACTTCATATATGAATCTCTTTCTTTCTCTCTATAGATTATAGCAAGTAACTCATTGTGTCGGGTCAAAAGGTAGTGAGTTTAGAAGAAAGGAATTATGATGAAGATGGATGCATTAGCTTCTCTCTCTCTCTCTCTAGATTTCCAATAGATATATGTAGACCACTATAGGGGTCACTGAAAAAGTTCTGCAAGTAGGCTCACTTTGCACATGATGTTTTGAAAGAGCATAGACCAGAGAGGGGACTTCAGGGTTTATGGGTACCCATTTATCCCAAACAACCCAAGAACCATCTACCCATTCCTAAACCTAAACTACTTATAAACTTGACAATCAAATCTCAATGTGATGATCCACAGGTGAATTTGTGGTGTTCATTATGTGCAAATATGCTATGCCTATAAAGTGCTAACTAACATTCTTATGGCATGAAAAAGGTCTCCCTATTGTTTGACTCAAAGATATGCAGACAATTATTATGATTCAATAGAGAACAACCATATTTTAAGAGCTTTTAACCTTTCTTTATGAAAAGAAGTTTGGTGAACCAAAGGTATGCATTACAATCAACAAGCAAGTTCACCCATAATAAACGACAGACACCGGATAGGGCGAACCACATATAGATTCACCATGTGAATGAGACAACATAGCAACCAACCCGTTGTAGGCCAATGCCAAGAGTTGTTGAAGTGTCGTGACCAGTAATCTCTCTCTTAAGTCGTTTCAACTCAAACCTTAATGCAAATATAAAAAAACACTTTTTCTCATTTGTCCGAGTCTGAACCTGAATCGTTTCGATTAAAAGGACTCAAATTAGCCATTTAGACAAGTTCACGAGTTAGAGAAAAACAAATATTCTGAAATCTAACTTAGAGATATAATAAAGAAACACTACCTTAGCCGGCGGTGGTTGGAAATATGAAAACTTATACTTCAAGTTCATGGACCATTCATATATTCTCTTAGATCCCAAGACTGAAAAAGATAGTTCGATCTACTTTTTCAACTCAAAGTTCAAAAATAAAACCCTAAGTTTTTGTCTCCTATTCTCCTCACAAAATTCTGGACCTACCCTAACAGTAAAAGATACCATGCTGTCTTCATACTTCCAAAGCTTACTTCCATAACAAATATTCCTCTAAATTTACATAGTTTCTCACCCAAAAAGGCAAAGGCATTCTTCTTCCCCACCTTACTGCAGTTCACCTATATGGACCATTTAGCTCTGATCCATACAACTATCTCTTTTGCTTTTTTGACTGGTTCTTTCTTTTGCTATAATACCCTTTTACTAGTTAACTATACCACAGAAAAAAAGGAGTGGAAATGGAATAGCTAGGAAATCAAAATTACAAAGGAAAAATATATAGAGAAAAAGGAAAAGCAAAAGAGAATGTGTATATAAAATAAGTAGTATGCATGAAACTTATTTATTTTTATAGTTCTTTCTCTTTTTGGCAGCTATATCAGATGCATAATCAAGAATATGACAGAGAAAGTTTGCAGGCAAAGAATAATTTATATGAGAAATCATTTAATACTGTAATCACAGATATGTCGTTTGGGAGAAACTCGAAATGAAAAATTCTACTTTATATAGTCGATATTTGAGAAAATGGAATTTCAATCATAGTTGAAGGGAATATAAAATATAGTATCAGGCGTTTTAAAACTCAAAGAAGTAATAAAAGAGAGCTCAGTGATGGATGTCTATCTCCCACCTCTGGGCTTTGATAAAACCTGGTTCTTCTGTGACATAACCATACAATGCATTTTGAGTTAAACACGACAATATTTGGATATAACCCCGGCATAAGAGCGTGTGACATAACTAGGGTATCCAAGTAACATGATTACGCTTGTAAAACAAAAAAAATGTTCTCTAGCAAGTATAATACAAGCGGTAGGAGTCCACTTGTTTCCGTTTATTAGTATTCTTCTTTTGATAGGATTAAATTTTATCATGTTCATTCACCTTGATCCCTAAGTTTTCTTGAAATCACTAGCAAAATATCGTTAACTTTCTTCTTCAGTATATCTACTCTAAGTTCCCTAATCAAAATAGTGAAATGGCATATATTAGTTCATGGCAAGCACGGAATCGAGTAATAAGTTAGTTGCTAGAGTTTGTAAAACTCGACTATTCGTTAACTGTGAGATGGGAATTATTTACCAACCAAATTGATGTGGTATATCGGCACAAGGTTTACTTGGGATACTAATCTTCAGAACAATTGAAATTAATATCTATTTTTAGGATTCATCTATCGACCATTGAAATGGTCGACTAATTCTTCGAAACCAAAAGCACCTAAGAGAAGTCAAGAACTATTAACAACACTTCCATGGTCTCAGAAATGAAATATATGCATCAAGAAACAGTTATAGATAATAAAACTTTAAATCCTTTTGTGTTTTGACCGTCATCCCGAGTCAACCTATAATCTAAAAGTGGACAATCATAAAGGGAAAAATGGAGATTCAAACACATAACAACTCCCTTTGTTGGTATATATATATAAGTTCACTTCGATGTTCATATTTTGCCGGATTGGACATTATATACATTTATCTAACAGGTAATACATGATTTTTATTTTCGTATAATAGTAGACTGTCGATATGTAACAAGCATGGATATAAACAAAGAAGTAAGTAAGAAATTGGCTCTTGAAACATAAGAAAACACAAAAGAAAGTCTCATGAACCACCTCCATTCACTTTAATCTCGATAAGTTTTTCAATGGGCTGGCGACATATGGGACAGTTGTTAGTTTGGAGCCTCAATTCTTTTGCGCACTCGCTACACATACACTGAAAAACGAAAATAAGAAAACAGTTCAGACACCAACTTCAACCCATGCAATAAATCATCTGCTTATAGCAAGTGTAAGTGATAATAAGCCAAGGATTACAAAAAATTCTCACCATATGTCGACAAGGAAGCACAGCCGTGTTCTTTGGTTCGGACATGCAAATAACACAATCTTGTCCGGGATCATTATCGTCGAAGCCTGCTTCTACTGAATTACCAATCCCGTAGATTTCACGCAACTCGTAACGAACTTCATCAACCCATAATATCTGTTTGATTACTTTCACCTGAAAAGCGCCTTCAATGTTCTTCTCGAGGACGGCTTCAGTAATTTGTGCACTAGATGTAGTAGGAGGCCGATCAGCTAATTCAATAATAGGCTGAGACATTTGATAAGCTTCAGCAAATATTACAAGTGGGAATATATCTTCACTTGGAGATGGGTTTGAGAGATCATCTGTCTCGAAAAAACCTAAGTCGATACCAGTTCCAGAAGGCTGACAAAATTTTTGGCGAACACCCTTTTGAAACGGGACTTCGACCGGGGTATAGGCTTCAGGAAATACTGGAGTGAACTTACAGTTTGACCCTTCCTTGGCGAAGTAAAAAATAGTGATACTGTTAAGTAAACAAAGCAAATGGATCGTGTTATACATATGAACTTATCTCATACTCCATTGAATTTTCAGAAAGTTATAAATTTATAACATAGTCAGTCATATAGTGATGATATGATCATTCAATAAAGTCTGAATAGAAAAGAAAATCTTGACTCGGCAACTCATTTGAACATAAATTATATGTCAAATGGTTCAATAATTTCATTTAGGTTGATGTGAAGGGGATTAGTAACTGGGTATTCAAAAACGAATCTGAGCAAGAATAGGTACTCTCGCTCCTCAAATACAAACACTACTCTTTTAGCAAACAAGCATTTTACAGGAGTCCATTTTGATGGTGTTTTCTGGTCTTAAAACGATTTTTGTGCAAGTATAGATACGATTTGCATACAAAAACATAAATTTTCACATGATACAAACTGAAGTGATATTCAATCAAGTCTGAATAAGAAAGAAAATCTTGACATGTGTAAGACTATAATATCTTTTAATCAAATGTAATATATATGTTTGACAATTTCATTTAGCAGGTATTCTTGATTCTTGAAGACAAAAACTACTCAATTGGCAGTCGAGGGTCTTAGAAGAATCTATTTTGAGACATAACTGAGTATAATATCGTAGCTCTATATTGAAGATACTTAGGGCTTCATTCACCAATTCTTTCCTCGGGAGGAGGGGGAATAAGTGGAGCTTCACTCCACATGCCTAAACTAGTTTATTCTTCATGCTTCTAGATACAAAAAACTTACACATCAAAGTCAAATCACTTCACCCTAAAATTGATTGTAGTCAATCAATACAATTTTGATGGGTATCGACTGAAATATAGTCTACCCCACACAAAATTTCATATCATCTAATACAACAGCCAAGTGAGCACCTCGTGTCTCTAATCTATCTCAAGTTTCCGACTCCATTTAAGCGACATACATGCAGTAATTATCAGTAACTGTGATGTATACTCGTATTATTCGACTGTGCACGTACAGTGATAAGAGAAATGCACACAAGTTGATAGAGTACTAGGTACCTAGAAAGTATATTTTGAATGTCTTAGACATCCATAAAGAAAAACTTGAGCTTTGAAGTCCAACTAAATGGCTTACCAAAATTTCATTTTCACAAAACCCAAAAGTTACAAACTTTCTAATGTTGCCGAAACAACTACGGCTTCATCCATAAGAATAGATAGATAAAAGAACTACATGTCAAGAACAAATCAAATACTCTTTAATAGTTGCAGTTTGGGGGAAAAAGAAATGAACACAAACAACTAGAAATTGGATAGTATAATCACTCTTGAACATAATCAGCAGCCATAATCAGAAACTATAGGCCTAACAACAAGTTGGTTTTTTCTCTTAATCATATACTCTAATTATTATATGAATGGCATAAGTACAACCAATCTCTATTTCATTTTCTTCTATACCGAAATCATTGTTTTTTCCTAATCAGAAGTTCCCCAATTATCAAGTCAAATATAACAATCAAATCATTAATACCCATGATCAAATTTCACAAAAAAAAAGTCAAAAAGAAGTAAAAATCAATTGATCAATCAATTTTTAAGGTATGAATAGAAAGAAAAAGATATACCTGCCATCAACCAAGGCATCAAAAATGAAAGAAACTAAAGAGTAATCTGGGTCATTTTCATCAGCTTCAATCTTTATTGTCTCTTTATGAATATTAACATCATTTCTAATAGTCTTTGCTTTCTGATGATCAACAAAAGGTGGCGGTGGAGCTTGAGGAACGGCCGGAGGTCGAACTTCAGGCCGCCAATTACTATTATAACCATGTGAGAACTGATAGTAATATGGGTTATGAAGAGGAGGAGGAATATGGGTAGTTAAAGTAGAGTGATATTGTTGTGGGTAGGATTGGGACATATTATAGGGAGGATTTGGAGGGTAATAATAGTTTGGTGGAGGTGGCAATGGTGGTGGTGGTGGAAGAGATGAAGAAGATGAAGGGTAAGAAGAAAGTAATTGAGAAGGAGGTTGATTTTGGTGGAGATTATTAGTATGGTCTCTTCGTTTACTCCATGAAAGCCCCATTAGTTGAGGTCTAGAGAGAGTTGACACTTTCAGATGCAAAAAAATGTTGAGAGAGAGATAGAGATGATGAGAGAAACGCCAATTCTTTTTTTTGTATTCCCAGTTGATTCCGGATGCGTGACGTCCCAGTTCCTTTAAAAATGACGGCCGCCTCTATGGGTAAACAAAAAATAATTTTCAATAGTTGGTTGGGAAAATCTTATTTTTCTTCGAAGTCTTGGCGGCCGCTTCATCTCTTTATGTGCCAAAGCTTGGCGACTGAATGTTGTGAGGGGCCGAAATCGCGGGTCAAGAAGTCAAAAAGATCGGGCCGTTGACTGGAAGACCTGCAACTGTTAATGTTTTTATGGACACTGACGACGTCTTTGGGCTTAACCTGTGACAAGAGACAAACACACGTGACCATGAGATCTTTGGAGGACACTTAAATGGTGCCGACCAAAGGGGGATCCGACGGTCAAGTCAGTAAGCTTGACAAATAATAAATACGAATTGTAAGTCAGAGATTGAGTTATGGAGTTATATATGTTATCTAAGCAAGACGATCATCGGGAGAGAAGGTGATACAATCGGTGTATGCTTGCCTAATTCTCTGGTTGTCAAGAGAGATAAAATGTTTGCACCCTTTGATCGTCAAAGGAGAGAAAGATCGATCGTCTTCCTAAATAAAGTAGTCGTCACGAGAGAGAAGGATATGTTGCTCTTCTATGATGAGTGGTCATTAGGAGAGAGAAAGATACGCCACTCTCCTCTGATGAGTGACCGTCAGGAGGGGAAAGGTCACTCTTCCTTGGTAAAGTGGGCGTCCAGAGAGAAAGATAGCTCGCAAGATTTGGATGTGTTAGGTGATAATTTGATGTCTTTGTCGATGATCAGATGATCTGTAGCATCTTCTTCTCAGCCATTTTATAGTGTTGGTCGTCGACTGTCATCTGACCGTGAGTTGTCGTCTTTAATGTGGCAACGCATGAAGCTATCACCATAAATACGGATATTGTAACCTCCTAACGGGTGTATTCGAGATATATTCGTCTTGAATGACTGTAACGTCTTCTCAACGGATATATGGAGGGAGGTCTGATGAGGATGCGACGACAGACCTTTCTATCTAGGGTTGGATATTTCGCGAGTGCTTGCGCACTTTACTATTACTTCGGGTAGACGGGTTGGGCCCATTTGCCATTTAGTTCATGGGCTTAGTCATCCCGTAATTTCTTCAATCGTGGATTTTTAGGGCCGCTCTCGATGACGAATTTTGATCCATACAAATGCCACCGTCGAGGATTCTTATAACAAAATAATTCATACTACCATCACTTATTTCTCCTCTCCTCTCCTCTCACCGCAACCACCACCTCCAACAACCACCTTCATGAAGAAAAAGTCTCATCTTATTATTCTCACGGCCACCATCACTACCACTTGTCACCATCATCTTCATCTATTTATCTCTCATCTCTCTCTGTGTTAGGTGATAATTTGATGTCTTTGTCAATGATCAGATGATCTGTATCATCTTCTTCTCAATCATTTTGTAGTGTTGGTCGTCGACTGTCATCTGACCGTGAGCTGTCGTCTTTAATGTGGTAACGCATGAACTGTCACCATAAATACGGATATTGTAACCTCCTAACGGGTGTATTCGAGATATATTCGTCTTGAATGACCGTAACGTCTCCTCAACGGATATATGGAGGGAGGTCAGATGCGGATGCGACGACAGACCTTTCTATCTAGGGTTGGATATTTCGCGAGTGCTTGCGCACTTTACTAATGCTTCGGATGTGTTAGGTGATAGATTTGGATGTGTTAGGTGATAATTTGATGTCTTTGTTGATGATAAAATGATCTGTATCATCTTCTTCTCAGTCATTTTATAGTGTTGGTCGTCGACTGTCACCTGACCGTGAGCTGTCGTCTTTAATGTGGCAACGCATGAAGCTATCACCATAACTACAGATATTGTAACCTCCTAACGGGTGTATTCAAGATATATTCGTCTTGAATGACTGTAACGTCTCCTCAACGGATATATGGAGGGAGGTCTGATGAGGATGCGACGGGCCCATTTGCCATTTAGTTCATGGGCGCGGTCATCCCGTAATTCCTTCAATCGTGGATTTTTAGGGACGCTCTCGATGACGAATTTTGATCCATACAATGCCACGGTTAAGGATTCTTATAACAAAATAATTCACTCACTTATTTCTCCTCTCACCTCCAACAACCACCTTCACACGGAAAAAAGATAATGCTACTCAGACTCCCAAAGTACAGACAAAGTCAAGAATGTAAGCATTTTGAGGGTGTGGGTTTTATTCACCTTTACCGAAATAAAAGTCATTTACAAATCTTTAACCAAATAGTGCCTACTTTCTTGACTTTGTCTGTACTTTGGGAGTCTGAGTAGCATTATCCTACAGAAAAAGTCTCCTCTTATTATTCTCACGACCACCATCACCACCACTTGTCACCATCATCTTCATATATTTATCTCTTGTCTCTCTGTTACGTTGGGCGAAAGAGGAGATAAATGGTGGTCTTAGGTGGTGGCGAGTGGGGAGATGTTATTTTAAAAAAGTGATAGTAGGGCCTTAGAGTAATAAAAGAGTAAAAGATAAACAATTTCTATTTATCCTGCAAAATGTTTTTGCTTCCTGCATCTGCCGCCTACAAAATTTAACTAAGAAAGTTTTTTGGAAGTTCCAAAAGAGCTAAGACACTATACAAGCAGAACCAATTTGATTATACCATTTTATAGAAGCCTGAAGATGATGTTGATTATTTGTGGGCATCCAAAGAATTTGGATAGTTTCCTGTGAGAGTGGGTGACACTCCAAGCCTCCATATTGTATCTGTTTTAGACACCTAGGTACAATCTACACATAGGTGGTTTGTTCTTGGCGAAGACTTCAATCCAAAAGGCTTTGACAATTACTAAGTTTGGAAGTCCACCTGTATTCCAGGCTCCGAACACTCTTGCGAGCGATGTAGGACCATTACAACTCCGAACACTCTTGCAAGCCTGAACTATAAGTGGACTGTGGACCCCTGAGCTTATAAATGTCGAGGTTTTCTAGGGTGAAGCTTTTGCCAAGAACAGACATACATGTGGGATTGGACTAATTAGGTATCTAAAGCGCAAACAATACTGATAGTTGTTAACGCTTGAACCGTCATACAGTGTAATATCGAAACACAAATGTCAGACTACTACTATCAATCAATGTCGTAATGATGCAATGAAGTATACCCGGAGTTGGACAATAATGGAAGACCATATAATTCTACTGGCAGGGTAGCCGCGTCAACTTTCTAGATCATTGACATGGTATTCACATGACTTTCATGGGGTCCCTTATTTTGTCGAATGAAACACAGTCCGAGGTAATAAGCTTAGATATTGACCCACGTAATAAGACAAATTTATTTACTTAACGACTTTATCGTATAAAAACACAACTTATATATCTTTTCATCAGCTTCAGGGTGTCAGGCTTGGGTTGTGGCTGACTGAGAAGCATCACTGTGAGCAGGTCATCTTAGCTACTGATTCCATGGTGGTTTTCTTGCTCTCTGATTTTGATAGGCTGTCACCATGGAATGCTTGGCTAGTATGGGTAGCTATAAAGGAGTTATGGGCTAGTTTCAGACAGTGCAGGATCTTATATATCTTAATGGCAAGGAAAGCACTAGTTTACCAGCCTGGGTACAACTAGTTCCTTCCCTTGTAGCTAAATATGTGAAGTATTCCCCTACGGACACGTCAGCCAGGGTCAATCAATCTACTACAGTAGCTTATATAAACCAATATCGTAGATATTCAATTATTCATTAACGCGACTAAAACGTTCATAATATGAGCCTAAGTTCCACATGAACTGATGCAAGAATAATGAAGAAATACAAACTAATAACATGTTGGAATACAATCGAACTTTGATGAAGTTCAAAAGAAATAACAACTACAAAAGAAACACGAAAAATACACACAAAAATCGGTTATAACAAGGAACACCGGAAGAAACAAATGGGAGAAGCAGAAAAGGAACCTATTTATGGTTAGTGCCATGGATCGTCCCAACCTTTAGGTCCCTCTGTTTTAACAAAGTCGACAATGGTCTGTACTGCTTCCTCAACCCTGTTAGAGAGAGAATGGTTTCCATATTCAATCTCAACTTTCTCTGCTCCTCCCATTGCTTTGCATAATCTGCACAAAAATAACTTCAAATATTATTATCGAATTCATGAGACCAATAAATACTGTGATAAGCATACTTGTAGATCATATGTGCTTACCGTTCGACCAAGGCTTTCTTATCAACATATTCTGGCACATACTCATCAGCCATTGAAAAAATAATCTGCAATAAGCACTCAACTCAGCTTGACAGCTGCTACTAACAACCATGAGAATCTCAAGAATTACATAATATTGATACTTTCTTTGTTTGTAACATTTTGGTCGTGTCAGGTACTTAGATACTGAATCGGATGCTCAGATATATACTGTTTCAAGTTACTTATATACTTCAATGGGTATAGTGTGAGAGATTTTAATGTAAGTCGTACGCATAGACGAGCATATGGTGTTAGGAACATAAAATATGGATACTCTTGCGTATTATTTGGTGATGTGTAGGGTACTACGACTATCTCCAACGGATTAAAGATGTGGTTTTCTACGTAAATCTTGTGTAATTGATCAAAATTGTGTTAAGCTATAAAACATCACTCTAGATTAATTAATTCCTGTGTAATTTAACCATGTTTTATCCTGGAGTAGAAGTTGTAAATAAAGATAAATGGCCTAATAACTAACAGAAGGATATAAGGTCGTGACTTCTATTGGGATTTATATAGTTGTACCCGTTTAATTGGTAATGGTGTCCGGTACCGATACCCTCACTGGTATTCATGCTACATAGTAAAACACTAATTAAGATTATGTATAGTGAAGAACCTAAGATATAAGACAAGACAATATGTGTACATTCATATATACTTAGTGGATCTCTCAACTCACCAGATACGACGTCTTGTACCGATGTCAGATAGCAGAGTCCATGTTATATAGCTAAAGAATAGCAAAAGTATAAAGATATCGAAGATTGAACTACCTGACAGGGTGTGTTTGACATATGCCCGAGTCTATTTCTCAATTGGTCATCAGTAAGATCAGAACTGAACATGTCATCGTCGCCCATGTATGCAGAAAGAGAATGATACCTATAAAGCATTTCAGTAGGCAAATTCAGATTCCACCCTAAAGACAAATCAATTCTTCATACTAATCTGATTTAAAAACATTATATGCAGAAGCTGTCTCGGTTGAATTACATATACCCGGAGGACAAGATATGTTTCACAAGAGCACAAGATAATCATTAGTAACTGAACAAATATTAGTCCTTTTTGCTGCAGAAAAAAAAAGGAACCAACCTGTAGGCAGTTATTGGGGCGTCTGGATTTGCTTTTCTAGGCATTATTTCCGTTCCTCGGCCTTCATTTATCATGGTCGATGCCAAGTCAATCATTTCAGCCGTTTCAGGAAGAGTTGCTCTATATTCTCGATCACTAACTGGAGCCTGAATAATTCTAGTTAGTAGTAATCAAAGCTGATAAAATAAGAAAAAATGCTAAGAAATGGGAGCATTCACGGCTGAAAAGTCAAAACCAATTAACACTTGCCATAATTGAAAAACGATGCAGATAACATTAAGCATGATAACATGAGTTGTAAGTATTCTTATTTTGTAACTAAAGAAATTCATGCACATTAATTAAATTATGCATCCCACTTTCATTCTCCCAAATTCATGACACAAATATTTACTCCTAGTATAGAAAAAGAATGAAGTGACAAAGGAAGAAAATAATATCACTGGGTACCCCTTTTCATCTTAATGATTCCAATCATCCATCTTTTCTATTTCTCTGAACTTGGTTTTCGTTCAAAATCATAAGCCTTGACATAAGCTGAATAAACATCAAGTATCTGATTAGAGAAGCCTGCTTTGCTCAGTCGAGTACAAAATCTATTGTTTGTGTTTACATCAGAAGTAGCAATGGAGCACTAGGTCAAAGAGTATGGCTTTGATTTACCATATGTGTGGGAATAGTCCAACATGGAGAAAGGGAAGTGATGTAGGACAGGAAAGGGTAAGGGGAATTGAAAAAGAAAATAATTGTATTATAAGATAGATAACCACTAGTATCACACTAGTAAACGCTAGGAACAACTCCTAGAGCCCTTAGACATCAAACCTAGGGGTATATTTGCATCACACAAGAATAGATAGCTTGAATAGCTGTTGAAAAAACTCTGTTTGTCGTCTTACAGCAGGAATACAACCCTTGTATGGAATAAAACTAACCCTTGACATTTCATACTACCATTACTTCTAGACTTTCAAACTTCTAAACTACTAGGACACTAAACGACATTATAAAGAACATTAAAGAAAGTGGAACCAACTTAAAATTAGGCCAACATTAATCAAGGTCTCAAGTGGACCCTCCATCTAGGACAGCCAAATCAGTAATTGGTCCTTAGAATCTTTCCTTTGACGTTTCTCATTCGCCTTTAACGGTTGCATCCATCTCTATCACGACGTCTCATGACTAAGTAGATAATATCTAAATTCTAAGCCTCTCCATTCATGGTTGCTGGTTTTGAGTTGGACACCCACAAACTTACTATGGTAGAGCTAGTGTCCACGCAATTTGTCCGATGCTTGCACATCCTCCACTTAACTCAACAAAAAGATACATGTTAGGCTCAAAGAATGTCATATGTCAAGGGACGTATGTGAAGATGGTCGTACATGGACAAAAGGAAGTCTATAGCAATAAATAATATCTATGCCTCTAGGGTCTCTTCACTTATAGCAAATTAGTTTTAGTTGGATACCCACAAACCAATGTTACCTAGTACGCGGATCGTTCCTGTACGTGGTACGTGTACTACGTGGTACCAGTACGCGATCGCTACCATGTGAGGATCGGGTACACTAAGGGTATACCTCTTCGGTACATTTTGGATTATTTTCCTAAATAATACAAAGTTCCAGTGATGCATGTATAATAGGTACACCTACCCTCAAACTTAAAATTTAACTAGTGGAATAAAAAAATCTTATAGTTAACTACCTTACTAGAGGAGTTTATAGGTTTTTACATATGAAATTGGGTTAATTAAGACTAAAGAATCCGGTACCCCAAATTTGGGGCAGCGTATCGCGAAACTACCCAAAAAGGGTTTGTGGAATCGGGTTCGCGATAAGCAAGGGGAGTTAGAGTATCTGGTAACGTTGCGATAGAGATGAATGGAAGCAACTCTTTAAGGCATATGGGGACGTCAAAAGAAAGATTGCAAGGCCCAAATTCTGAATTGGCATGTCTTACACGAATGGCCCACTTAGAACCTTGAATAATGAAGGCCAGATCCACATGTCTTTGTGGAAATTCTACTAGTTCCCAAGTATTAATTAGGATGGTCAAGTGTCTTTAATGTCTTTAATGTCTTTTAGTGTCTCTTTAATGTCTTTTAGTGTCCTAGCAGTTTAGAAGTTCAAAAGTCTAGAAGTAAAGTTGGTATGGATGTCTAGGGTTGGTTTTATGCCTATATAAGGGTTGTGTTCCTGCTGTTTGAAGACAGACAAAGAGTTTTCCAGCAGCTATTCAAGCTATATGTATTTGTGTGATGCAAATATCCCAAAGTTGTGATGCCTAAGGGCTATAGGAGTGATTCCTAGCTTTTTACTAGTGTGATACTAGTGCGCTCTATCTTATAATACTATTATTTTCGACTTTAGTTCTCTTTTCCCTTTCTTGTCCTACATCACGTTGCTACAAACATAATAAAATATTAACATCCATTTACTAAACAGACGATTAAGAAAATGCGAGGATGGCTTTGTCGCAAATTCGCCTGAGAAAAATCAGGCAATGGGTAGAGAGTAGCTGCAGAACCTCATTGAATTGCAGTTTACTTCTCCACAGACCTAAGCATCGTAGAGGATACTGGGAGACGTTTCATGCTACATCTATCCTCTAAATCCAATTTGTAGTTCACAAGTTAAATTACCTCATTCCTGTTAAACTCCTGAGTCCTGACAGTTAAAGCCTCGAGGAAACTCAGGGTTTAGCCAGATCCTATGCTCATCATGAGCTTCTCTCATAGTGAAATCTTATACTTCAGAAAAGGAATTCAGAGCTAACATACATAGAACGCCGGTCACTGGTTTTTGGTCTCCTACGCTACAGTTTTTGGGGCATTCGGCAAAGATGTCTAAAATGCTGTTCTTAGACATAATCAAATGCGCTTCGTAAAGTACCTGTAAAATGGCAGCACGGACCGCTCTGGAGCATGCAGCATTTGTGCGCATGTAATGGACAATATCCTAATTTGTTTCCACGTAACTGTTAGAACTAACTTCTCAAAATGCATAAACAAAAACTAAAGTTGATTAATTTTTTTTCAGCAAAGGGCAACCAGTCCTAACCTGACAGCCAGTACTGTGCCCAACCAGCACCACACCTTCAGATTCTTCCTTATTGATTAGATAACTAATCAGCTGATCAAGCTCCATGGCATCCTTAAAAATAAATAGTCAATAATATATTGAAATTAGAGCAGGATGAATTCAATTTAAGAAATATTACATGAAAACTGATCTAGATCTCACTCTAAGGAAAGAGCAGATTTCTGAAAAACTCAACATAGACCATTATTTCTATGGAGGTGCAGATTGATACAACATTATAACCCAATGATGGATGATGTGCTTTAAACAACAATTCAAGGCCTCGACCTCCTTATATGAAATGCTTTGTTGGTAGGTAACCCAGATTTAGCAATCATAAAATTGCAATATAATAAACAAACAAAGATAACCATGTAAAAAATTCTAAATCATAGAATCAGGGGTTTCAGTTCCAAAATGATAGACCAAATAAAGATCTGCCCAATTTGCATCAATATATATCAATCTCCAAAGGTCTGTGGAACATGGATATTTATGAAATCTAAAGTCTGGTATAACTGAATGATGTACAGCCGTACAAAACAAGCTAACCCGACTTTTACTAAAAAACCAAGATCCAACATTAGTAACACTCTTAATGCATATAATATAGAACTCATAGAAGGAAACAACAACAGAACAACTGAAATCCAGAATAATTAGTTGAAGCAAAAAAAGCTCTACTTGTTTCAAGCTGGAGGTGCCGTATCCAGTATAGGAAGATGAGAGCAACGGCTGGACCAGGGACCAATTCTCCTTCTGCAAAGCATGTGATAGAGGTTCTACATATCTGCAAATAAAAAACTAGATAAGCAAACCTCCATCCCAGGACAAAAAAAGATAGTTCTGTCAAGTCTCCAGTAATTTATTTCTAGGCTTGCCTATACTTATATCCATTCTTTAAAACATATATTGAACTGAAGTAGCAACAAAACTATGCATCACTAAATAATCATAAAACCACAACTGCACGAAAAATATTAGGGGTAGAAAATATGTCAACTTCTCAGAAGAATTTCGAATAATTGGCGTTAACCAATCAATAATTCACTTCAATACATGACAAATACAAACTGCAGCTAATAGCCCATTGTAGATGCTTGGACCTGGAAATGAATGCAAGCACCAAAAGCTACCAAAAATAATTGACATAATTTTGGACCTCAGGTGTGTTGGGTTAGTTGATCTCTAGATTTTCTACTATTAAAACTTAGAACAGTTATAGTAGTAGTTCACCCATTTGAGTCATAATGTCGGCAGTGCTGAATGCTTGCAGTTACTAAACTCAATCTGTTTTCATGGAATTCTTTTTTTTTTTTACTAGCCTGTTACTTGTACCAATATTAAGTGCGTTATTGTCACTAAATGGATATGTCTAAATGCATGGATAAGAAGGCTAACTGAACACTTGAATGGCTCACGAGGCATGTGGAAACTGCCAACTCATTTTCTCATCAAGAATCTAAAAAGACAAAGAGCTAGAAAGGAAACTCATGAGAATGGAATGACACAAGACACACCCTCTTATTGGGAAAAAAGAAGGTGGTAAGAGTTTCCATGTTATAAACATACTTAGTTGCTAGAAAACCATCAGTCAGTCCACCAATAAATATGACCTGCTGTTTGAAATCACCCGTCTTGAACGCGACCTGCAGAATCATAAATGAATATCTATTAGAAAGATGTATTCCTAAGAATAGTTGCAAGTAACGTAAAATATCAGGATTAGATTGACCACATATTAGACAATTTATGATTCCTAAATGAAGATTTCTTCTTTTATTTGAACATATAAAGCACTGTCAATCTACTAATGTTGCACAATTCTTTTGTAATTTCAGTCTACCACTTTACCCACCCAACTTTGTTTCTAAAAGCAGCACCTAAATAGTAGTATTATTGTTGTATTTCCTAGACAACGTTCTTGGTCAATGACTCCTCTCTATGAAGTTCAAAGTCCAAGTCCCCAATACGTTTAAATAAAGCAATTCGAACATGAATTTTAGAGCATTATTCTTTTCTATGTCTTGAGGCAAACTTATGTTAATAATAACTCAAACACAAGTACAACCATTTCCAAACACTACCACCAAATATATTTCATGAACTAATTATGCCTCCTTAAAGTGATCATCTAGATTGCCCTTCCTAATAAGAAAAAGGGGCAAACCTTCTTAAACATCTAGATTTTAAGCAACCCCACAAAGATTCAGTTGACAGTTGACGAGTTGAAAATAGTGCATCAATATATCTCCTTTTCTCTACAGTAAATTTCCTGTGAGAATAGTCCCACATGGGAGAAGGGCTATCTCGCAACCAAGCATATAATGTCTAGGTCACTCATTGTCAAATGGTTTTGAGTTGGACGACCACAAACTTAATATGGTATCAGAGCTAGGGTCACACATAATAGGCTTAAAAGTCACACGTGCTCCACGTCAGCCGAAAAAAGAACACGTGTGAGGCTAACCACGCCACACGTGAGGGGGCGTGTGAGAATAGTCCCACATGGGAGAAGGGATATCTAGCAACCATGCATATAATGTCTAGGTCCTCTTTACTCATTGCCAATAGGTTTTGAGTTGGATGACCACAAACACAATATGGTATCCTCTATTTTTTACTAAAGAGCAATAGTTATTCTCGCATCTAGAAAAATCATTACCCAATTCATGCTCGAATCGTTTATATTCAAGCTTACTTTTTTCAAATGAAGCAACTTTAAATTCTTCAAATCAAACTCCGATTATATAAATGAACACACAAACCAAGTTTTCTAGCTAGTTCTCAATTTCAGTTGAAAAAAGAGAGAACCAATTAGCTTAGTTACCCTTATCCGCTAAGGATTCCCCAATTCTCCATTTTTCACCAAAATACTACTATAAATTTTCCCCTCTCTAAATATAGATACATCATAATTAACCATTTCGAATTCGGTTTTAGCTGATTTCTATCAACC
>BEHA01042306.1:100036-153967 GCA_002897215.1 Eschscholzia californica subsp. californica
CATGACACGTAAGTAAAATAAAAGAGTTTAGAGTGTTGCATTGGAGACATACAAGAATTGAGGATCTCTATTTTCGACACCTATGAGTGAGAATCTCAATTGGAACTCGACAAATAAGACGAATAGAGACTTTTTTGAGTTTTGCATTGGAGATGCCCTTATATATTGTAAAATAGGGGGTTGTTTCAAATTAATGGACATTTCCTTTTAAGTGTTAGATATTATAAATACTGTGCTTTTAATAAACAACCACACTCCTGAAGTAGTTCTCGCAAGCCCAAGGGACATGTTTTTAAGAGTAGCTACACCCTATTAAGGGCTGTGTTATCTTGAAAAGAAAAGATGATTCAAAATATTTTATCTTGCACAATAGTACTTTTCTGAAAATATGGTTTATTTTATAAGTAAAAAATTAATATGCTTTGTTTTATTTATTTTATGCATTCATCTATGGTTTTGAAGGTGGGGGCCGCCACGGTTGCAGAGGCGGAGCCATTAGTGGGCTCCGTCGGGTTACAGCTCGGGTGAGATTAGGCTAATAAAAGTAACTGGTATTTATATTCACTTGAAGATCTTTAGTTGAGTTGTAAAAGCTATGAAATATTAGCTTCAAACCGCGGTGGTCATGATTTCGAGCCCGACCACACCATTTTTTGAGATTATTTCTAGTTTTCAGCCTGTCTCTTAGCTAATTTTTGACTCCACCTCTCCACGGTTGGTTGTTGTTGTGATGTTGGTGTCGATGTGGAGGCGTTGCTGCGCCATGTCATGGGTAGGTTGATTATAATTAATTACAAATAATGAAATGTAAAACTCTGAGTGACTTTATTTGAAGTCATATTCTTCACGAATCACGACTACCACATCTTCTACTTCTTCATCTCATTCAATCCTGGCTCACATTAATCTTCGTGCACTTCTCCATAGTGAATCAATATGTCTCAAACAAATTGTCATCCACCAATTACCTATTTTGGAAATTTCAATTCAGTCTCTATTTTTGATCCTACGATGTTCTTGGTTTTGTGGATGGTTAATTCCAATCCTTGTTCAGCGAGGTTTATTCAATCACACGGCTCTGTTCCACCTATCCCTAATCTCGACTTTCTCATAGGTGGCCAATGTATGGACAACTAATTCTCTTATATGGACAACTATTTCCAGGATCGGTGTAAGTCAACTATGTTTGACTCAATTAACTTTGATGTATTAAGGGGACAATTTGATAAGGGCTTAAATACTAATTGTAATTAATCCAAGTACCATTAGCAAATACAACAATTAAAAAAAAACTAGCTTTCATTCATCTTCTTTTTCTTCTTATTCTTCCTTTACCATTAATACAAGAAGTGCACTGTTGAACCCTTGAATCAAGAAGACCAAAATCTCACAAAACAAGAACAATCCAATCTTGAAAATCCAGTATCTTCTAAGCAAATTATTGATCCTTCAACTATACTTATATCAGATTTCATTGTAAAATCCACAAAATCCGCTTCACATCATCGAAAATCTAGATGGTTTTATCGAAATCGAGGTACCCATTGTTAAGTTTACGGTCATCTAACTCGAAGCCAATTGGCGATGAGTGGAGAGGACCTCTACATTATATTCTTGATTGCTAGTTACTCCTTCATGTGGGACTATTCTCACACGCCCCCTCACGTGTGGGGTGGTTAGCCCAACACATGTTTTTTTGTTTCAGGCGACGTGGATCACATGTGACTTTTTAGCCTATCACGTGTGGGCCTAGCTCTAGTACCATGTTAAGTTTGTGGCCATCCAACTCAAAACATGACATCTACATAATATTCTTGGTTACTAGTTACTCTTTCTTCATGTGGGACTATTCTCACACCCATGTTGTCAAAAGACCAGACTCTGATGTAGGTACTTCGTATTCTAATAAAGAAGAACAAGATGAGAGAAAAACTGAGAAATCTAAAAATGAGTATCCTTCAAAACTAAAGAACCGTATAGAGCGAGGAATTGAGGCTTTTGATTCAGTAGAGGGCAAGGATGAAACTAAAATACCTATGTCTTTCTCCGACAGTGGTTTCCCTGAGAAATCAATCAGGAAGGCAACATTAGAGGTTATTCTTCATAGGCTGCTTTTGTGCTTCATTGTCCGATTTAGATGTTTCATGTGGGGATAGGATAGACTTGGGCATGTTTTTCTTTCCAAATTTGTAGGTCATGGAGATGAAGAAGACAAAAGTCTAGGGTTCATGGAAGAAAAGTGTGAGGAGTTAAAATAAAAGTTCTGATATGTGGAAGACTTGATTGAAAAATAATATAATAATGTCCCTCTAAAAATAATTGTCCTTATAAACTTTTAGTTTTTGTAGTTGTCCATATAAAAAAATTGATTGTCCACGTATTGGTCACCTTCTCATAACAAGATCAAATCAATGGTACTTAGATGGCTCTTTGTTTCCCGTACAGAAGAAACACATAACTAAGTCCTTGATCATCGTCTCCCTCGTTACCTACAAATGCTAGAATAGTAGGCAGCTTGATATTAAAAATGTCTTTTTTTAGTCCTTGATCATCGTCTCCTTCGTTACCTACACATAGCTAAGTCCTTGATCATGATTATGACTATATTTGACCATCTAAAACATTATGTTGACCATAGTGGACCGAGATCCTACATTATTTCTTGATCCATTGAAGAATAGTTTAAGGAAACTATGTAAGAAAAGCTCAAGATTTAAGCCCAAATATGAAAAAAAAATCCACTCGGAAATAATAATATAAAAAAATCCAATTTTTAAACTATTGACAACACTTTTGAAACCGTTGACAACACTTTTGAAACTATGACAACATATATAATTATGTTCTTAATTATGTGTGAACAAAAACAAATTTGTTCATACATTTACAAAATTGTTGAGAGCAGATACAAAATTGTTGAGAGCAAACGGTGTTTTGTTCAGAAATTTTCAAAAATGTTTTGTAATTTCAACTTTTGGGTTTTTTTTTGCATCATTATTCCGGTTTGGGCTTCATTTGATATTTTGACCCAGATTTTAGGCCTTATAATTTTCCTCTCTAGTTTGAGGTCTGCATTTTTTGTGGATCAACATGACCGTGACTAAACAGGCAAGGAATCGAGCATGGACCAATATATTTGTTTTAACTTTTAAAGGCAGAACCGCCGGCCTGTCTACCCCATGGGTGCAGGTGGGGAACTCGCTTGTGGGCCGTCGAGGACGGAACTTGGACAAGCAGGGCAGGCCAGCCAACCTGTTTGACACCACTACTCTATCTGTTTGCCCTGCTCATTACAGTCGAGCCATGCGAGCCCATGAGCTAGTATCGAGTAGTATCCGATCGACCCGATTGAATCCAAGGGTTTAAAATTTAAACCATCAAAAAATTCAACAACCATCAAACAGCAAATTTGTCTCAGACGTGAGAAACTCGAAAGAAAATTGGAAGAAGCCTCTTCCTTCTAAAAACCGTTTGTCTCATATTCAATCATCATTTCTGTCTCTCCCAACTTTTGAGAGAGAGAGAGAGAGAGAGAGAGAGAGAGAGAGTCTGTAAATCGAAAATGTTGTCGTCGATTAATGCCCTAGCCCTAATTAGGATAGCAACAATGGAGCTTCTTCATGAAACAGAACCATTTGGATCGTTACGTTGGTATACCTATGCTGGTGTTTCTTGTATACTCGTTCTCTTTGCAGGAATTATGTCTGGTCTTACTTTAGGTTTAATGTCACTTAGTCTTGTTGACCTAGAAATTCTTCAAAGAAGTGGAACACCTCAAGAGAAGAAACAAGCAGGTTCGTTATCTTTCGTTGATCTTCTTCGTAATCTTTTTAAATTTTGTTTTTGATCATTCATAGCTGAAGGAGATTATGCAATTTAATATGAATTTGTCATAATATCATTTAGTTTGAGATTTGGGTAGACAATGTGATAGATGAATTCTGTTTGTATTTGATTTTTCTGATTTGATCATTGAAAACTGATTTTAATTTTGTAATGTGGTATTACTTTCATGTAATTTGATTGTTAAGAGGTTTGGAATTTAGGGTTTTTCTTTTCATTTTGTTTGAAGTTTGAGTAACAGAGGAAGTATCATGATAATTCTGTTTCTTGTTTTAATTGAGAGAGGACAAAAGTTGTGATCTTTTTATCTAATTTGACCTTGTGGTTGGGATTCTTTTTCAAAAGTTGTGTGCTTTTAGTTTAGCTCCGGGTTATTAAGCTCTTGATTTATGCAATAAAAATTCCATGGTTCTCTCTTAATTTTCTCGTTAATAACAGGTAATGTAGTTTAGAGAAGATAATGGGTTTCTCATAGATACTTTTTTTTTTTGTTCAAAATCAGCCTTCCAATTCGTTTAAAAAGTTAGGGTTGATATTGAATCCCATCCATTCTCTAAGCTCACACATTGTATATATAATCATTTTAGGAATGCATACAATTTGAACCTACAATATATGCAAAATCAAGGTAGAGATATCTGATATTGCCGAGTCTTGTCATTCTTAAGTTCTTTTTATTTATTTCTCAACTCTACCATTTGATTTCAGCTAGTTCTATATTGTAATGTTGCCCAATTTCTAATTACTTTAACCTACTATGCAGCGGCTATCCTTCCGGTCGTTAAAAAGCAACACCAACTTCTTGTTACTTTGCTTTTCTGTAACGCATGCGCCATGGAGGTAAGCAGCCTCTTTAATTTTTGTCTTTGACGAGGATTAAAACACAGGAAATAGAATTGATACATTATTTGAAAGTTTAGTTTTGAAGTTGTTATTGACTTCATTCGATGATTTTTTTTCATTTTTATTTTTATTCATCGTCTTATTGTATTTGTCCATTGTTTGGTGATACAGGCCCTCCCTATCTACTTGGATAAGATATTCCATCCATTTGTTGCTATCGTATTATCTGTAACATTTGTTCTATTCTTTGGAGAGGTAATCTTATTATCGAGCTAATTAAGCTTTGACTCTTAAGCTAGAATTATAAAGGTGTACCGGCAAGAACATAAGTTCATCGTTATTTAATGTGGTTTCAGGTTATTCCTCAAGCAATATGCACAAGATATGGACTCTCTGTGGGTGCAAATGTTGTATGGCTTGTGCGTGTTTTGATGATAATTTGTTATCCAATTGCTTATCCGATTGGGAAGGTAATATCCATAAAGTGATTGTCAGATTTCAAAAGCATTTAAAACAATGCATACCAAATAGCTAGTATCATGTTGAATTCGAATATTTTACCACTTTTGATCCTGTAGAGACCCATTCAAAGGATTAGACCATCCCACTAATGGCCCTCATTAGACAGGCTTGAAAGGTTTCAAATAATTTCAAGGCTTTCGTTATCAGCCTGTGTCAACTCATCCATTCGACTATTGAGGGATAAAACAACCTCCTTAATAGAATTTCCTTGTCCCGTACGTTTATCCTGTGTTAAGAATAATTTTTTTTTCGAACTTCTCAAAGCTGAACTTGCTTTTATTTGTTACCCCTTTATGATTTAGAAGGAACATGATAAACTTGCATGAAGTCGTTGACTATACTTTTATGATCTGTATTAATATCTTCATCATCTTGTCATTTGCATACTGTTGATGACTAATTGACTCTATCTAAATTTACTTTTAGATTCTAGATTTGCTGCTAGGACACAACGAAGCACTTTTTCGGCGGTCTCAGTTGAAAGCACTTGTCTCTATCCATAGCCAAGCGGTAAGGGTAGCTGGACTTCAAATTTAAGTGGGGAGTTTTGAGTGGTCAGAGACTAACAAGTAATATCAGAATATTACTTGATCTGTCCTCTTAAACTTTATTCATGTGAAAAAGTCATCTGGTTTTTCCATTTTTAGGCTGGTAAAGGAGGGGAACTCACACATGACGAGACAACAATTATTAGCGGCGCACTGGATTTAACTGAAAAGGTATTTGTTTGGATGGATCCTTGTTTCAGAAGTTCGTTTCTTCTCTGAAATCTTAACTAAGCATATATTTTTCTTTGATACAGACTGCAGAAGAGGCTATGACTCCAATTGAGTCGACATTTTCGTTAGACGTCAACTCCAAATTGGACTGGTGAGTGAATAGTTACAAGAATTTCTTTTACTTCACCATTACATTTGATCCTTAATAATTTCTCTTTTAGTGTAACATGAAATATCTTCATGTTCCTACCATGCTAAACACGGCATGATTTTTAAATAAAAGTTTCTTAAGGAAATTGGTGCTTCATATTATAAATCAATTTAAATCAAATCCTCATTACCAAGTTCAATGTGCTTTTGATAAATGTTAATATCCCCTTCTACAAGTGTATGTTCTAAGATAGTGCCTTGAATTTCTTTACTTATTTTTCTTTATCAGTTGTATAGTGTTTCCATTGATATAATCTGAAGCAGGGAGACATGACATACGTAATTGTTGCTAATTTTATATCTCAGGGAGGCAATGGGAAAGATTATAGCTCGAGGCCATAGTCGAGTTCCTGTGTATTCTGGGAATCCAAAAAATATTATTGGACTTCTACTGGTTTGTGCCGAATATATGACTTCTTTTGTTTGTCAATATTCAGAATGTGGAAATTGTAAGGATTGAATGTAACTCAGCTGATTCCACTTTCGAAATTATAGGTGAAAAGTCTTCTCACAATACGGGCTGAATCAGAGACACAAGTTGGTGCTGTTTCTATCCGAAGAATTCCACGGTTTTCTCATTCCTTTGTTTATTGTTCTTGTTTTCAGTTCCTGAACTTACATCTAGATGTTTATAATGTTTGTTCATGGAGTATTTCTCAGGGTTCCAGCAGACATGCCTCTGTATGACATTTTGAATGAATTTCAAAATGGAAGTAGTCATATGGCAGCTGTGGTGAAGACTAAACGTAAACAAGCAAATGGAGAAAAACTGGGTGAAAGCAAAGTAGTTTCAGGGGATTCTAAATTACCATCTGATTTGCCCCCCAAGCAGGATAAAAAGACAGAGTCAGTTGCTATCGACATTCAAAAACTTCCAAGTCCAATCAAAACAAACAACCCGGTTTCATTCCAACAAAGAGACGGAACAAATGTGTATGCTGAAGATATTGAAGATGGTGAAGTGATTGGTATCATCACCTTGGAAGATGTATTTGAAGAGCTTCTGCAGGTAATCAACATGGCACTCCAGTTCTTAAATTCCATTGTTCTCTCCTCTCGTGCATGCATGTTCTTCAATCTGGAATCTCCAACCAGTGAGCTGTTTTATTTCAAGACAATTTTAATCTCTTTAGAGCAGCATTCTGCAACACAAAATAGCTGAGAAAAAAGTTATATGCATTGGCATCAATCACTACAATCACTTTTTTGGACATTTTTGGAAGATTGGCAGATTTTAGCATACTTGGGATTATACAATTTATTCACCTCTGTGCTCATTATCTAACATAAGACTTATGTGTGCGTGGATATATATATATATATATATATATTTGTGTGTCTACTAACTCTATTCAAACTCTAATCTTATATAAAATACTAATATGGCTCTATACTGATGCAGGAAGAGATTGTAGATGAGACGGATGAGTTTGTTGACGTACATAAAAGGTAACCGGTTTAAAGATGTTTTATTTTACTATCATGACAAATTGACGATGAACGAGTGATTGCATGAGAATTTTTCTCCTTCTCTTTAGTAGTGAACTTTTAGTTTAAAATAGTAATCCTCCCATATGTTTCTTCTCAGGATACGTGTTGTTGCAGCAGCTGCTGCTTCTTCACTCGCACGAAGCCCATCAATTCGAAGGATCACTCAGAAAGGAATAGTACGTGGCAACATTTCTTAACAACTTTTGATCTTCTTCTTTTACATCTCATTTCCTTGCCATTTATAGGAAAAAAAATCAATTGCTAACTAAGAAACGTAAGGAGATCAAAAGGTTTTGAAACAAATTTTAAGCCTAAAAACATTCACAACTTCACTAAATTAAAGGAACAAAATGTCTCTCCTAAGTATGGTAGAATAGATTGTTAATGGATAAGCTTCACTAAAGCATGGAGAATAACATTGTACCAAAACTAATAGGAAGATAATCACCCGATATTTTGATTTTTTTGCTTTCTCAAGTCCCACATCACACAAATTTTGTAAGAAATGTTTGAAAGCGTATTCAGTTTTTAGGTGGTTTGCTCTGGTAAGGCTAAATGTAACTTGGAGGCAGCACTATGGTGTAAGCCTCCGACTCTTCTCGACATTTGTACACACTTTAAGAACCTCTTGGTCTACAACTAAAATACCCCCAGGAATAAGGAAAAATTAAAGAAGCTGATCGAAAAGGGCGATACTGTGATCTTCAATATTTGTTCACACTCACTGTGTATATGATTCTAGTAATAATTGAAGCTTTACTCTGTTTTCTTTTTTAGGGTGGTATAAACAAGCAAGGACCAACACCAAAGATAGGTTCCGAGGATGATCCAAATTCGACTAGACAAGGGAGTCTCAAGGATCCTCTTCTTGCACATATCTATTGAGGATGGTTCAACTTTGGTTTAAAATCTACAATCTGCAGACTCCGTTCTCTCTTCGTGTTCTAAACTAATCTCTATGTAACATTCTTGTCAAAATTTTGATGTATAATATGAGAAGTTCAAACCGAATCCAATTGCATTTGGAATGGGTGTATTGTGTAATCATTCTTTGATTTCATTGAAGAACAACAATAATTTTTTTATTTAAAGAAAGAAACTTTTTTATATTTCATGTTTGTAGTGTCCCTTAAATCAACTCTTAGGTTGCTGTCAGACCCAACCCTCAGCAGAGAACTAGAGAAGTTTATTATCTCTTGGTTTTCTCTAGGTTAGTCTAAATTAAGAGGATAGGGTAACTCAATGGATATGAATTACAGAGAAGTATAGAGGCAGATTCCGAAGGGAATTTTTGAGACAGAAAAGTAAAAAGATAGAACGACCCTTAGGGGGAGAGAGGATGCACTTAGTTCTTGAGGGCTTACAGACTTAGGCCGAGCTCGCAGCTCCAACTCTAACAAGGTCATCAGGAGCAAACTATATTGCAGGAAATGAATCACTACAAGACACTTTTAAAGATCTTCAGAAGATTAAGGATCTATAAACTAAATACTTCCACATCATCGTTGAGTCCTAAGTAGTGTTCCACTAGTGATGGTTTTTAAACAAAAATTCTAGATATTATATGTGGCACTCTGAAATATAAAGAACTGAGTCGTCCACATGAGATGCTCTAATGTGGTTTGGTTAAGTGGGTTTTTCACCAAATTGAAACTCTCTTATAGATTTTTGTAAGGGAATATAGTCCTAAAATCCATTTATATGCATTTTGCCCACAAAAGGAAATAAACAAGAATTCGTGGATCGATTGTAGTTTCAGTTAATTCCAAAAAAATTAACTGAAACTAATATTGTTCCAGCGTGGATCTTAGGCCCATTTTGGAATCCGAGATGATTTTAGCTCAATCCTATCTCTTGGCTCTAAAAGAAGAACGTATACTAAGGGCAAAAAATTAAGTTTCGGTGTGAAAATATCACATTTCAGTGATCAAAAGGTAAAATATGTAGTGCCAGTGATGTGTTAACGTTCAGGCACATGGAGGCTATGTCATACACACAATATCAGGTGACTCAACATAAAAGAATACATTATATAATAGTATCTTTGTTCGATACGATAACATTTGCTGTTACCACACCAGCTTTTGTGCACAAGTATCAAATGTTGCAATTTTGACAACAAAAAAGTTAAGAACTTCAATCACATTTTTGTTAGTGAAAAAATGGGTTGTGTACAGTGTAAAGTGTATAACGTTATGTGCACGATACGTCTAGCAATATGTGCTATATAAATGAGAAACATCTTACATAAAATCGAGTTTACGCATCGAAGCACAAAAGTACTTAAAGCATGACATATTTTTTCACTATGAACTTATCTTTTCGTGCCTGCAACTAATTTAATTCGGACGTTAGGGACCTGATCCTTATTACCCTGATTTCTTGGACCAATTGCCCAAGTCCCCTAAATTGTTCTTGTTAGTTTATCAATCATAGGGATCAAACAAGCAAGTTAGTTAACTTTTGGGAGTTAAACGAGAATTAACCCTTGAATAGATTGTTCCAACTTCCACATGCATGATTTTTATTCGATCCTTTCGTAAATCGAAGTGCAATTAATATCTTCTCATAAATACCGAATTTACCCCCTAAGATTTGGGGGATATTAAACTAGTTCTATTCCGCAAACAACTGGTTTTGACCTCATCTCTTCTTCTCTCTCTAAAATTACTTGGAAGAGAAGGAATCAAGTAAGTTGCCCTAAATTTATTCATCATCCAACAAATCCACGGTTTTTTCTGTTCATTATGTTCGATAATTTCACTGATTTTATTAGTTCATATATTGTTTTATTTATTGCGATTTGTTTGACATTTCGCACGTTTTTCTCACGGTTAGATTTCTTCTTCTCCATCATATTTTCTTCCAATTTCTTGTTTTTCATTCAATTCCAATCAGACTTTCTTCGTATATTGTGATCGTTTTCATGGATGAATTAGATTTTTTAGGGTTTCAGTCTGGAATTTGATGTTTTTATAGTAAGATTACTGTAATTTGAGCTAGAATTATTGCGGGTCATTAGTGAATTATCGTGATTTTGGGTATATGAGAGGACCTGAGGTGTAGAATCTAGGGTTTTTGTTATTTGTTTTTAATCAAATTGTTGTTGTTAGTGAATGGTGATTGATTATTAGCTCTAATACGTTTATTAAATCTGTCTTATGCAGCTTCAGCTACTATTTTTCTTCAATGGGTTTCAATTTAGTATATGGATTACTGCAAGAGATATTTCCACAGGTATATAGTTAACACTTCAAAGAAAATTGATTTGTTTATCTTAGAATTCAATTATTTGTGCTTGGCTTTGAAGTTTAGTGCGTAATTTGTGATCTCTGTTACCGTGAACTGTGATTCTCTGAGTAAGTTCTTGTTTATCGTGTCAAACAATTTTCCAAGCAAATGACAGCGCCTGATCGTTTTTTAGGATTAGGGGTTACATGGAAAGTTCTTAAACTCTGTACTTAGGGTTTAGGGTAGTTATGGAAAAGTTTTAATGGCTATGGTTTTTTGGAGTTTCGCGCTTTATTGTCATAATGTTTTATATTTTGCTGACAAACATGACCAAGACGGCATTTTCTTATTTCGTGTGTAGGTTGATGTTCGCCTACTAAAGGCTGTGGCATTTGAACACTCCAAGGATGCTGATGGAGCCGTGGAAGCGGTTGTTTCTGAGATTCTCCCCTTCGTAAGCAAGCAGATGGAGGCATCTCGTCCTATCAATGGTAGTACAGATGATCATCCTATCTCTGGCAGCAGTTCATTAAACGCCCCAGATCCTTCCCGTGAAATCGAGGATTTAAAAAACCCATCAGTTGGAGGAAGTAAAATTTTCATCTTCGTTTGAAAAGCTCCTTATTTTATTGCTTAATTGAGATGGCATAATATGCACCTTAATACTTTTTGTTGTGTTTGTTCTTAGCTTCGTAAGAACTATTCTAATGCTGTTTTTTGTTGGATTAAAGTTAGTACTTATTTAACATGAGAATTTTTAAAGGGGATCTAGTGTTTTAGTGGGTTATTTAATCTTACAAATTTTTTCGTTTTTGAAAAATCATATGAAAAGGAATGCCAAGTTAATAGAATCACATCTTTATGGTTGCAGGTGACGAAGCAACAACAAGCACTCCCTTGACACCAGGAACTCTAGCAAGTGAAAAATCTAGTGAAAATTGCCATACTGGTGCTCCTTGTAGTGATTCTACATGTCTAGATGAGCCTATAGATGTTTTTTCAGCTACAAATATTGTTGACAGAGATGATACTGATCAGGTGTTCGAAGATAATGAAGAGAGACCCTCATCAAGCAATCAAGAGATGCTATCTTCTGGGTTACTTGAGAGCTCATATTCAACATCAAACTCTACGATACATGAAGAGACTGTCATGTCAGATAGTTGTAGTGACGCTCTTCTTGATAGTATACAGGAAATTCAACAAGTAGCTGATGGTTCTTGTGAACCCGGCAAGAGTGACGAGCTTCGATCATGTCAAGAGAACACATTGAGATTTGAAGATGTGCCAAGTAGTTCATTGCAGGACTCATTAGCTGGTAACGAAGATCTTGCAGATCTTGTAGAACATGAATCAGGTTCAAGGGGTTCGTTGGAGAATGCTATCTCTGATTTTGAAATGAACATTGAAAATGATTATTCCTCTGCTACGGTAGTTACACAATCTACCCAAATTTGTAGAATGGACCTTCTCGAAGATGCTATTGAAGATGCAAAAAGTAATAAGGTACTATTCATGCGATGCTTTCTGATGTAAATTAATGTTTTGGTATTGCTAGTGGTCTTGACTTCTTGGAAGTGGTATAGTTATCTACTAAAGCTCAAATTGACTGCATTTTCCCTCAAGTCTTCTCTTGCAGTTGAGCTTTCTGTGAAATAATGTGCCAAACAACAAAAGTGAACCAGATGACACAGGCCACTAGCGTTAAAAACGAGCATAACTATTAGTTGAAACTCACGTAGGCACATGAACTGACTGTTACTACTAATTAGCAGGATTTAGTAAGTAGTGACGAATGCGCAATTGGCCACATTGGCTGAATGGATGCAATTGATCAGGGTTAGATATCTTTGCAGAAAGAGATTAATGTTATTCTGACTTGGAATTTTTTAGATTACTGTTGTAGTCTTGTTCATTTTCTATTTTATTTCGATTGATAAATGTATTTGGTAAGTTTTGTTCGTGTTCCAGCTTAAGGTTTCAATCACTCGACATGATTTAATCTTTGCCTGCATGAACATGTTTTTTTGAAATGGTGCAGCAAACTCTGTTTTCAGCTATGGAAACCGTCATCAACATGATGAAAAAAGTGGAACTTCAGGAGAAAGAAGCTGAAAATGTCAAAGATGAAGCAGAGAAGGGAGGGTTAGACATCCTTGTCAAAGTGGAAGAGCTCAGTCAAATGCTGCAGCATGCAAAAACTGCAAATGACATGGTTTGCTTACTCCTCATGCCTTGCTCTTGCTGATATTTATTTTTGTAGCTTGAACTAAATATTTAACGAAGTAAAAGAATCATAGTTTACATGTATAATCTATTCGCCCATAGACTCTTAATTCGATGATTCAGAACTTACTTTCATGAACATGCACATTTATTTAGTAGATAGGACTGTAATATTAGTAATCATAAGGAAGATACTTAATCCTTGTCGATGATTCTAAAGTAACAAGAAAGGAAAAAAAAGCCAGATTTCACTAAAGTTCATTGTAAACCTCCTTCATTAGGCCTTCCTGCTTTCATTCTTTTAAACTTTGTTGTACAGAATATCCTCTAAGGATTAAAATTTGATGCGTTCCTGATTAAATTATATAATTTATGGTATTGGATGAGTTAATTAAACGATCTCCTGGTTTTCTGCAGCATGCTGGGGAAGTTTACGGAGAGAAGGCCATTCTAGCTACTGAAGCACGGGAACTTCAATCTCGTGTAGTTAATTTGTCAGAGGAAAGGGATAAATCTCTTGCAGTTCTTGATGAGGTGCCTTGACATTACTATAAGTTCATATAAGCTTTGTACCAATTTGCATGAAGAAAATTCTTTTTTCAACATAGCCACATTTGGATATAGCACCAGTAACTTATACTAGAATATGACCTTATGTTTTGTTCTTGGGCAGATGAGACAAAGTCTTGAAGCAAGAATAGCAGCTGCTGAAGAAATCAAGAGTACAGCCGAGAAAGAGAAGGAAGAAAAGGAAAAATCCGCAAAGAAGGCACTTATGGAGCAAGAGCTCATAATGGAAAAAGTGGTTCAAGAGTCGAAAAGACTACAACTAGAAGCAGAGGAGAATGCCAAGGTAATAACAGTTGTCATGCATAGAACTAGTGATAGTGCTTGAAACCTAAAAGAAATAAAATAGATAGAAAACTTATAAATATGCTAATCTAAATTTACTCTGTTGTAGTTGCGGGACTTCCTCATGGATCGTGGTCGTGTTGTTGACACATTGCAGTAAGTATTATCTACTTTCGTTCTTTTCGCGAGGCGTAGCTTGAAGCAGTCAGAAAACCTAAATAACACCAATATGGGCAAAAAGAGTTATATAACGATAAATAGTTTGTCTTTGATAGATATCGTAACATAAGCAAGTCAAGTAGCAAGTAAAGAGTGCCTGACCGAACAAAACGAAAAACTTGCTCAAATTTTCAGGATACAGTTCTGTCGCTGTATTTTTGAAATGTGTAGTCGCATCATTCTCTTTACGCATCTGCTTAGTTACTTCACTGGCTTATACTCCTTAATTATATCAGACATCAAAAACCCGAAAAATTTCAAGCATTTCCATATAGTTTTTTTGTTGTAAAATAAAATTGAAGCTCTTACAATAACACTGAAATGTGATAACGGCGTTAAGTTTTATTTTTCTTTTCGTTCTCTGCAGAGGAGAGATAGCTGTTATTTGTCAAGACGTTAAATTTCTTAAAGAAAAATTCGACGACCGTGTTCCACTCAGTAAGTCACTATCTTCAAGTCAGACAAGTTTCCTCTTGGCATCTTCAACTTCATTCAGCAGAGGGCTAATCTCAGACTGGGTATCTGATCAAGGCAAGTTGGGCACTCAGACACCAAAACAGTTAAGCCCTGAATCATCAGTCTCTGAACATTCAGAAACGAAAAGTCCTGTGAAAAAGGTTACAGAAGATGACAGTAATGTGGGTTTGGATGATGAATGGGATCTCTTTGAAGATTAGAACTTAGAAACAGGTACATAGCTAAGCTCCTATCATGATAGAAAAAATAGAAAAAGTTTTGCAAGATACAACTTTTTTCTAGGGAAATACTTCATAGTATAGAGATCATATTGCTTTTGATTGCTATTGTGGTATTACATATTGAAATTTCCGAACATATCAATGGAAATAAGTAAAATATTTCAGTTCCTATGGCAACCGAAATGGTATTTGCATAATGTGTGCTGTTTAGTCATTATTTAGGTCGAAATCGTTGTTAGTTCTGACATGAATAGTTGGTCTCGACGTAAAATTTTAAAATTAATTTTGATAGAGATCAGTGTTCATTCACTTCAGTTCATATATTTTGATCTTAAGAAATGGGAAAAAAAAATGTCGATATTTCAACGAACACCGAGTCTGCAATTATAATTGTTATTGTTATCAAAACAATTCCAAAGGTGTTTTCCCTAGCACACTACACCAATGAAATACGTTTTTAGTTGTAGTCTCTAACCTTGTTTCCCTCTTCTTAAAATATGAAACCTTGTCTGTTTTTCTTTATAATTCCATAGTGCTAGTAAGTAGTAAGCAAATATAAGATAATTTAAAGACTAGTCATTGTTATATTTCTATCCTCACTGTTTTGGTTGATGTATATTTGGTCTAGTAAGGCTTTATATAGGAGAAAACAAGATTTGGGATGGTAGGAATAGATAAGTGGATTGGGAGGGATTTTAACAGATTAGGTTTTGGTGGGTAGAAAATGTGTAGTCACTGTTGTATCTACGTGTCAGGTCCTACAATTAGGTATAAGATGACAAGGATTAATATATTAGAATCCATTGAGTGTCAACTTGGTTTGACAATGACATCAATTTGGTAAGCATGTAAAACATTGGATATCTCTCAAAATTGATGGGAATCTTTACATTACTTTCGGGCATTAAAAAGTTGTCTTCCGAATCTACACATAAAATTGTACTTGTCTTTTGCTCCCTAATCTTCATGTTCACCTCACTTCGAACACTACAATTTCCGACCATTAAAGTCGTCTACAATCACCGACCACTGCCGACTACCATTTAGTTCTTTCTCTTTTTGGTCAAATGTTACCCTTCTCTCTCTTAAAAAAACTATAGAATCCACCCCATATGCTGAAAATGATGAGGTAGTAGAGGTGTGCCCTTCGTTTCCATTATTGTAGCAGGGCAACACTATGCTACCATGCCGCAAGGACAAATGGGGAACTCCCCTTTGTCTCTTGCTTCAGACCGCCCATGGGGGGTTGCGAAATCTTTGAACGAGAGTCTGGAACCCTTGAAGAGGGTTACTGAACCAATACAATACACCATACTTGTTCATGACAATTTATGGTTAGAAAATAAGTTCATATATTGTATTTTAACTAAAAAAATAGCGAGAGAAAGAGTCAAAAAGTCCGAGGAGCAGGTACGTTGCGAAAGCGAGACGACAAAAAACAAAAAAGGCGAATCGTTGCCAAAGTGAGAGGACTAACACACCATGTAGAAGAGTCAGAGGGATAGGAACGTCATATTTACAAATTTGAAATTCCCGCCTCATTAAAATGGCATGTGGGATAAATGCCCATTGCTTAAAAATGCATTTTAGCCCAATAAACTAACTTGAATAGAACTAAATTAAGCAATATTGATAAGATTAAGGAGGAATTAAGATACTTATTAGAAAACCTAAAATTCAGTTTAGGTGTTCCTATGAACCTAAACCACTCAACTTTACCACATAACTACCAATAAAATGTTAGTTCACAGAGGAATTCATATTTCATAAGACATTCTTTATATTTCTTTTTTCCTACTCCAAGTGCCTAAGAACTATATTTGAATCGAGTTTATGTATTGTACGAGCTATTGAAGTGTTATCATAGTGACAAAATATAATTATAGTTCTTAACAATTGATATAGCTAGAGAGAGTTGAGAAAGAAGTGAACCCACCAAGTAAAGTTTGCTTGCCAAAAATAATATATTGTATACATAAAATACACAAGGAGAACCCTCTCAAATAATGCTATTAGTAGTATTACATGTTGGCTTGTGCTTCCTAGGAGTACTTGTGATCCCAACATAAGAGCATAGAAATGCAAACTCTCATTATATGAAGCTTTCCCTTTTGCTGTCTCACCATTTTCTTCAACTTATCATATCTCTTACCCATGACTTCCCTTTTCTTTCTTTATTATTACTTACTAAATATATCACAAAACAATCTTCCACCTTGAATTTATGGATGGTTGAGTTATCTAGTATCTAATCAAACACGGATTGATAACGATGGACGGGCCCATTGTACCATTCCGATGGCGCAATATCACATGTATATTGTCTATGTGGGGCATGCGAACACTATTCTCCTGTTAAGCCAGGGGGTTTGACAAGGCAGTTTGAAGTAACTAAGATGGATCTTATCTTTTAGGGCAAACAACCCTACCACAATGCCCTTGTTAAGACAAAGAGAGAGAGATACCTTTCAAAAGCTCAGGGACCCTATAAAAGCTTTCTACAACTTGAAATGACCTTCAATGTAATCTTCCCAAGAGGCACCCTTCAACTAATAGACTAATAGTAGGACAAGCTTTCTACAAATTCAAAAATGACCTTCAATGTGACTTTCCTAGGTGACATACCTTTAGATTAATTAATTGGTTGTCTTGTCCTCTCGACGGGCCCGTCCCACGCGTAAAACTATAAACCACGTGTAAAACCATAAACTTATGTTTGTACTGATTAAACACGAAAAATATCAAGAAAATCTAACACTTAAAGAGATAGTTGGGTCTAGGTGTGGATTTATTCCCCAAGTCATTCTTCAATTGGAATCTTAATATATATATATTGTTTATATATCTCCAATCTCACGAGTAGGATTTGAATTTTGATCGCGACAAAAAGATCCAATCAACAATAGACAAGTGGAGGACAACAAGATAGTTCTTACCATCATAAAAGCCAATTTTAATGTAGTTGCATTGTCCTTATTTGGTTATTATGGGTGATGATGGGGTAGTACTTCACTTAGTCACATCATCATGTTGAGGGCAAGCCCTACCAAGTACTTGAAGGTTTTGTTTGGTAATAATGCCATTCAATGAAAACCCTCCAAGTCACGTGTGATATGAACCTTGTCCACGTGAGGCCCAGGCCCACTTGATGGTCCTAATGAATTGACAAAAATTGTAGGAGATTTGAAAATATCAAATATTAGATGTTGGATTAGAATCTTTTTTAATCTGAAATCACGAAGTGATACTAACGCCCCCAATTTGTGACTAACTCAACATTTTGGCCCCCATAAATATGATGCAGTTCGTTTTGACTTATAGGGCCAAAAAATTGTTAACTTTCTCTCGAATTATTCTTGGGGACTAAAATAGAAGTAATTCCCCAAAAAGAATTAATATACATAAAGGCGACATCATCTCCTTAACACTCTCCACTTCACCTTTCTTCTCCTGTAGAAAGTCACTGACTACCAGCTGGCGACCTTCAACCCTAAGTTTTTATTCCTCTTTTTCGCTCTCTTCTTCTTCTCTTTTTCTCCAAACTCTTCGGCGGATGAGATCTCCTTCACCGGAGGCTGGTGAACTAGATTTAAAAAGATAGATCTTCGAAAGTCTGGTTCATCAGATTATGTGAACTAGACCTCCGACGATGGGAAGAAAGAAGAGAAGCAGGAGAACAACAAGAGAGAGAGAGGGAGTGAGAGGAAAAGAAGAAGAAGAAGAAGAAGAAGAGAGAGAAAGGAAGAAGAAGCAAACAAGTTTTGTTAGAGTGAAAAGTCCTTGGCCCAAAGTTACAGGTCGACGACTTTCTGCCGGATAAGAAAAGTGAGGTGGCCAGAGAGGGAGAGATGAGACGGAGGAAAGATGGGGTAAAGTGAAGGAGAGATTAGGAGACGATGTGACCTGTATGAATTTGAATTTTTCTGCGAATTAATTGTAATTTAGCCCCCAAGTATATACCCGGAAAAAGTTAAATCTTTTTACTCCTTGGAAGCCAAAAGGAACATTTGGACACTTATTGCGGCCCAAAGGGTGAATTGGTCACAAATTAGGGCCAAAACGGAATTAACCATCGACAATGCGGTATTCCAATAGTTGAGTTCATAGTTTTATCAGTGAGAAATCCCATTTTCTATATTTCCTTACAATTTCAACTTAATACCACTCAGATTGCATTTTCGGAGGTAAATTTTAAATCAGTCTATATATCAATTACTGAAGAACCATATATTATAAACAAGGCAACAATCTGTGCTTATTGGAGTTAGAGAAAAAAAAATGAAATAATTGAAGTTCAAAATACAAATAAAACATACAATTTATGTACTTTGATCTTTCTTTCTTTCTTTGAAGATGATAAAACTCTATATATGAAACCAAAGTCACTCAAATCTCATGTCGATTCCAGTGCTTTCTCGATGTCTTTCTGTATTTTTAAGAAGAAAAAGAATATCAATGTAATGAAAACAGATTAAGAGATAGAAGAAGAAGAAGAAGAAGAAGAAGATGGTGAGGAAAAAAGAAACGGACCTCGATTGTTAATGGGTTAGTTGTTGGTCCGTATCGGTTAATAACATGACCCTGTTTATCAAGTAGAAACTTAGTGAAGTTCCATTTGATGGTAGCTCCCATACATCCTGGTTTACTTGATTTCAGAAACCTGTAGATGGGTGCGGCAGTTGGTCCATTTACGCGAACCTAGCAAAGAAAAAGTAAGCCAAACATATCAGATTATGTCGTGGTGAATCGATAAGAACATTAAGGGTACGTGAATAAATATTTATACAAGTAGAAGAGGTTATTTTGGAGCTTTTGTTGGGAGTGTTTAGCGGTGCTCCAAAACTTATGAACATCACTTTGGTTGAGTCGTGACATGTATGTCTTTCCACTAGAGAGATCAAGGTTCAAATCTTACCGTTCTAAAAAAAGAGATTTCATGTATAAATGGGATCACTCTAGCTAAGTAGTTTCAAACGGGCTCAACTCGAGATAGGATTCTATGATCACTGTACCCCGATGCAAGTCAACCCTTACTTGCAGGTCCAGCTTGGGACCTTCTTGAGCAACCCAAACCCGAGTTGGACCCCCAAGTTACTCGAATGCATCTCCGATCCCAACAACTTAGCACTCCAGTTAGTTTAATAGATGCTAAGTTATTCTGTACTAACACGAACATTTTCATGCCATACCAACCGGAGCCTTAGTTCCTTACATTTCTTATATCAGTATATGTGGAAAAAAACGAACTAACAAATCAACAACCTAAATTTCATCAAATTCTTACTTAGATTTAACAAATCACGTAATGAAAACAGCCATCAAGTTGAATAGAAAAAATCGTCCAATTTAGTGTTTGTTGTATTCAAAACCAGAGATCTTGTTTACCTTCTGAAACATAGGAAATTCAGCCTTGAATCTTGTACATGCAAATTCCTGCACTTGCTCCCCTGACATAGGTTCCTGCTTCAAGAACTGATTGCATGGAAACGCCAATATCTCTAAACCTACACACCCACCATCACACAAAATGAGTAAAGCATTAAACGTACTTCCGTATGAATGAAATCTTTGCTGATCAAAGAAACTCTTGAAACAATATCTCACACAATTTTGAAAACAAGAAGCTGGGCTCGAGACCAAATTTTCAATTGGTCTAGGTTAAAAGGGCATATCTATATCTAGCAGGCCTTGGCTCATGTATAAACTATGCAAACTTAACATACTATGTGCAAACCTTACATGGGAAGTTGAAGCCTAGAGAAGATCAATGACAAGAGAAAATTTGGCCTAGGGAGTTTCGACAATTTTTCTCTTTAAAAGAAATAAAATACAAAAGAGTGTAGCACGAAACCCTCAATCAGTACTCTTTATGACTATGAGACTATCATTCATGTGTTTTGTTAATGAGATTTCGCAATAACAAATTAAGATGGGGTTGGGGACTAAGAGATTATGTAGAAACGAAGCCTTTGTGGCTAGGAAGCAAGAAGGTCGTCCTTGGACACTGCCACGACAATGAAGCTACTTTTCTTATGTAGTTCACTACGGATTTAAGAAATTAACGCTACAAACACGACAAAGACATAAATGGCTCAATTTGTAATCCAAAAACATGTTCTCAAAACTCATACAACATACACTTTTTCTTTCTTGTTTTATGAGTAGATAATATATTGATGAAAAGTGTAGAGATTGCACAAAAGTACACAAGAACCCATCAATAGGCTTTAGTTAACATGTTACAAAAAGAATTCTTCGGCATCTCATCCTCAATTACTTAATCATTGCACCATTGTTCGCAACCGAGTAGGTCTCACTAACGGAATCACATAACTCTCTTTTTTTCCTATTGAAATAACCACGTAAATCTCTTGGTTTACTTGTTCTTCGTCATAACACTTGACAAAATGAAATCCTATGAAATATCTATACATTTTTCGAAATCCATAAATCTAAATCCCTCACCAATTTTGGATGTAATGTAAACCTGCAAATTAATCTTTGGGAAATTTTTTTTTAGTGGAACCAAAAGAAGCAAAGAGAAAATATAAGAGGAAAAAAAGAGAGAATGTAATCTCACCTTGGTCCTTGTATTTAGAGTAAAACTCAGCTAATTGGGTGTAATTTCTGTTTGTAAATCCACTGTTTTCATCACCACAAAAATAATCTCAAACAAATCAGGAAAAAGAAATTGAAAATTTGAAATCAAAAGAATAAAAGGAGTATAAGAGAAATAAAAATCACCATTTTGAAGCAACATTGACAACAAGAAGGACCTTTCCTTTGAATATGCTTAGATCTACATCATTTCCTTTGCAATCCTGCCACCAACAAAAAAGAACCCATGAAGGCCAAGAGAGAGAGAGAGAGAGAGAGAGAGAGAGAGAGAGAGAGATGGGTATAACCTTGACAGTAAATTCATGGAGAGAATCTTCCATGAATGACAAAAGAGTTTCCCCTCCAAGCTTTTTCCTTAAAATGGTTTTTCAGAATTTTAAAAGTTGGTATAAGAAAACCAAATTAACTAACTACTTGCCATTTATGCCGCTCATTCATAACAGAAATGGTTCTTGGGCCATTCCCACTTTATACAAAATGGAAATGTAGTCAGAACCATCCATATTATTTTTTTTTGAGTTAATTTCATTCATAAGTTGGAAATCAATCTGGAACATTACATGGTTGAGATTTTTAACTCCTCTAAGTACAACATGAGAGTTACATAAGTAAAATACAATACAGAACTTCCAAACTTAATGTCCAAAGAAATCGCCGCTTTGGAATCCATTAACACTTGGACCCTCACTGATCTCCCACCTGGTAAACGAATTGGATGCAAGTAGGTTTACAAGATTAAGTTTAAGTTTGACAGATCAATCGAACATTACAAATCTCGTTTGGTCGCTAAAGGTTATACTCAAATTGAGGGACTCGACTATCATGACATATTTGCACCCGTTGCTAAACTGCTCACTGTTCGAGTCCTTCTGTCCATTGTCGCCATCAAAGGCTGGCCTCTCCATCAGTTGGATGTTAACAAAATGTCTTTCTACAAGGCGACGACTTGGATGAAGAGGTTTTTATGAAACCTCCTCCGGGTTTTCACAGTAAGGGGAGAATCGGGTCTGTAAACTAAACAAATCCCTTTATGGTCTCAAACGGGCGTCCCAACATGGTTCTCTAAATTTTTACTGTCTTGGTCAATCATGGGTTTGTACAGTCTCTCTCTGATTACTCTCTTTTCACGTATTCCCAAAAATGTGTCTAGATTTACGTCCTTGTTTATTGTTATCATTGGCAATGATTCTAAGGCAATCTCTGCTTTAAAATCTTTCCTTGATAACACTTTTTTCCTTAAAGGATCTTGGTCGACTTTAGTATTTTTTTAGGTATTGAAGTGTCTCGCTCAGAAAAGGGCATCTTTCTATGTCAAAGAAAGTGTATCCTGGATATCTTACATTATTACGGCCTCATGGATTCCAAAGTCTCTCCGTTTCCCATAGAACAGAAATCTCGCTTAACTGTTTCGGACCGAACGCCACTTTCCGATCCAGCGATTTTTAGAAGATTAATTGGCCGTCTTCTGTACTTGACTGTTACACGTCCTGATATCTGTTATGCGGTCAATAATCTGAGTCAATTCATGCAAACTCCGACAGACATCCATCTCACTACTGCTCCCTGAGTTCTGCGTTATCTCAAAGGGTCTATTGGCAAAGGTCTCCTTCTATCAGCCAATAACTTTCTCATTATTTCTCGATACATCTATTCTGATTGGGCAGGATGTCATTCTACCCGTCGCTCCACTACAAGATACTTCATCGTGTTAGGATCTAGTCTGTTATACTCGAAATCAAGAAGCAACATACAGTTGCTCGCTCTTCCGCTGAGGCTGAATATCGGGCGTTAGCCACCCTAACATGTGAACTTTAATGGCTGAAATCCCTTCTACAGGATTTTGGTATTCAATACTCCAGTCCAGTGCCTGTGCATTGTGACAACAAAGTAGCTCTACACATCGCTGACAATCCGGTTTTTCATGAACGAACTAAGCACATTGCAATAGATTGTCACTTAGTTCGTGAAAAGATAAAATTCAAACTCATCCTCCCTCAATACACACCGACTTCGGAACAACTCGCAGACATTTTTACGACGCTGCTTGGAGCTGAAGCCTTACCGAAGCTGACTGACAAGTTGGGCCTCATTACCATTCCTGCTCCAACTTGAGGGGGAGTGTTAGGGTAGGCGTCCAGCCTATCCGATCAGATTGGGTCCACCGACCCGGTCCGTTTAGTATTAGAGTTTAATGATTGTCATTATTAAGATAAATTTTTTGTGTATATCAAATATGTATTGTACTCAAACTAGGATTAGTATTTTACTTCAATAAATAGGGATGTATACTAATTGTTATAATACACAAGAAATATTTTACTTCTGTATATACAAACGTCTAATAATTTAGATATATGTCATAACTGTGGTGAAACTATATAAAGACACTCATAAATCATAAAAGTTATTATGACTAATCTACTTTTGTTACTATTAATTACAAGAATAAATAATTGTATCCATCCCTACCAGTGTTCCAAGTTTTTCTAAATAGGTGCACTACCATAGTACCACTAGAACAAAATCCTGTATACACAGATCCCTTGGGGTTGGGGCTAGGGAAACTCGAACACTTGAGCCACATCTTCCAAACCACATACTTTTTAGAATATCTGGATAAAGTAACGAGTGAGATTCTGGGGCATGCTCAAAGTGGTTATTCCATCACTGTTCTTACCAAATATTTGGTTCCACATTCTGAGATCAAATTCTCCAACTTCACTATCCTTCATTCAGAATGAGAAACAGTAAACTTCCCAAATATTAAATTTATTATAGTATCGAACATCGTCACTGTAACTACATTATTACGTGTTAAATCGTAACTAAGAATCCTTTCTGAGTTCTTTATTGTGAATGATTTGAATAAATTAAAGAAACAAAATTTTACAAGAGGGTTAAGGTCCTATAAAAGGCGGACCTTAACGAATAAAAATTACAACATTTTACTGAAGGCCTCCCATAAGATCGAGAATCACGATAGGAAGTGTTTGGCTCATGGCATTGGCAATTGCCTGCTTCAGTGAAATAGGGTGACTTGAGCATTATAGTAGCTTGTACGTGGGGATCTATGTTGTTGAGGATGATCCTATCTCTATCCTTCCAGATCTCCCACAAGATTGCGTGGGGGATAATGATTTTCCAAACCTCCTTTCTTTCTTTGGCAACTGACCTTCTGAGTTAAACTTGATTTTAGTGCCTTTTCTCCTAATACTGCATACACAATTAGACTTCAAAATCACCCAAGGGAGATCCATCCGTTCTTTCATTCATCAGAAATAACAAGTATTCAATGCTTTCGGTTCACAAAGGTTACATTTTTTTTCTCCATTATATCCTGCATAGAAACAGAGCAAATCATTATCCAAATGTCGAGCACGAATGGCAAGAATCACATGAAAAAAGAAGATAAGCTGTCCTTGCAGAGAAGGGTTTAGTTAGGGAATTGGGCATGACAAGCTTCGCCTGCCCACATTCCACAAATGTTTTCTTGTTTAGAGCCTGAATCTCTCGAATGTTGTACTATTATGTTCTATCTGTACTTCAAATCGTTCATTTAGTACTAGTTTAAATGATGTGGACCTTTGGAAGAAGCATTCATGTTAAGAAGACTGTTGTCGTTCCAGAGAAGTTCATAAGTATGTAGCTCTGCTTCTGCAGTATCTGAAGATAATAAGATGAATTACAATAACAGATTAAGATACAATTTGCTACTTCTTACAATCTCTATTGTTGAACGTGTAGAAGCCTCAACTAACATGTTATTATATCCACGACGGCCAAGGGAACTTCATATTCAAAATTTATTTTATCATAAAAATGATGGATATAATAAATAACGCAAATGACATACAAAAGCAATTATATTAGAAAGATAGAAATTCCTAGAAGGATGAAATCCCAGATATTCTTATTTTAGGCAACTTCCAACCTAGCTTTAAGTTCAAGATACCATGAGAAAGGAGAACCCTTAAAATACAGTTGCAGCAAATTATTTGCACATTCCCATATAGAAAGTATCTATAAATGATATAGTTAGTAGTGTACCATCAACGATGCATTATTATAGTGACGTCTTTGTGTTCATCCAATTTATCTATGAAACACTACATTGGGTTTAAAAGAACAAGAACAGATACAAAATAGCTACCCGATGATAATCTATAGTTACTTAAAGTTACTTTGTCAAAAGCGGGCAATAGAGAACACTTCAGCGAGCTTGAGACTGGATTGACTCTCTTTACCATTCTAGAACGCTTCCCCTGGGATACAAAAAAAACGCTTTTGCGGGCTTAAGCGAGTGCCTTAACCACCTTGCCTCGCCTGGAGGGAACTCAGCGGATTACATATAGTTTTTCTTCTAGGATTTTTTTCTTGATGATTTAGTCTCATATTGTTAGTAAACTACTGATGCTAAGAGTTAGGGTTTTCTCTTTTTTATTTAGTATCGATGTTACCAACAGACTGTAACGATGCAGGGGCAAGGAATCTCTCTTTATTATTAAGTCTTACCCAAAACCAAAAGAAGTTGGAGATATAGCAAGAAAAGTAACGGAAAAAGACAGAAAAATCGGCAGTTGTTGATAAATACTAACCTCCTTTGTGATCTTACAAATATAACTAGCCGCGGGGCAGTTCCATTGACAAACTGCAGCGTATCTCAGATGCAGGTTTTTTTAAAGAAGCGAGGCATCAATCTCAACCAGGCTAGGGGAAGCCGAGAGGCAGAATTGAGGTGTAACCTAGATTTCAGACGATCTTAATAACTCTTACATGTCTGAAAAAGGTAACAATTATAAAGTTCAGTAAACACATGGAAACATAGGCAAGTAGACAACTATACAGAAAATCAAGTAACCCTATATAAAACACAAAATCTGAATCAAACTATTCAATCTGTCCTTTTTTATTTCTGTATTCTTAAATCTAAATGCTTTGGTATTTTGGAGTTCAATCCAAAAATTATTATTTCAGGGTGCATGTTGTAAGGTATGCCTCAATGAGATGGTGTTTCGCCTATCTCTTGGCCGAATAGCCGTATACTACAAGGCATTGAAGTCTCATTTCCATTTGCCGTCTACGTCTCATCGTCCGCTTTAACAGCTTTTTCAATGTTGCCTATAATAACTTTATTTCATACATAGGAAGAGAAATCATTGTACATATTTGTTGCTCAACAATTATACTCCGTACACATGGCAATAATTGTAGCCAATTACAGATATGCAGCTCAACGCTACATGAAGAGGATGTTCATACACTTAAAACTAGAGGTGTTTGGTGTTGAACTTCTACAATGACGTAAAGGTTTTTTCATATGTGACAAGCATACGGACGACACAGCATGTCTGAATTCACAGAAACGTGGAGTTGGTGACCGATAAGAAAATCAGTTGGGGGGGCTCTGTATCAGCCCCGATCCTCACATACAAGTAACTAGGCCGAGTTTTGGCTGAAATGTCACCAACACTTGTGTGTGTGTGCGTGTGTATATATATGCACCCATGTTCTTATATGACATGCATATATATATATATATATATATATATATATATATATATACATAATTCAAAATAAACTATAACAAACCAAAGTTGCAAACAACAACTAACCCTGGTTCGGCTTAGAATCAACTCGAGCTACAACGATCCCCAAATTACTTGTGTCAATTCATACTCACTAGCACAACCATAAGCCTCCTAAAAGACAGCAATAATTACTCTTTCACAAGCTTTAACAATTAAGTGGATATAATAGTTGTCGGGAAAAGTTATCATACACACCCACTTAGCAAAGACGCTAAACTTAAGGAAGGTAAAGATAAGAAAAGGAAAGGTAAGAAAACTATAAATTCCATAAGCAATACCTTAAATAGGCAAGATTTGATAAGTATCGCGAATCATCTCACGCGGTAACGACGAGATACTCCAGTCCGCGACTTCCAACGGAGAAGGGAGAAACATTAATGTGAAGATTTTGCCAACTCCTCAACGTGCATTTTCCTATGGAGGAGGAAGAACATTAGTATGGACGTTTCCAGCTGAATATTCGATATGCTTAGTGCCAGAAACAACAACAAAAAAAACTTTCGCTACAACTATATTATTTCAGTTACACAACAAGATTCTATATTTGTGGATACGGTTTTCCGCTAATTTTGTTATTGGTTGTGGGAAGTTTAAAATTTATAGTGAATAACTTGGACTGCACAAAAAGAATCTGTTGCAAGTTTGTTGTAATGATATAACTACTCCAAAAACAATCTTTGACACTACTAAACATAAGAAACTGCATAAATGCACTAAATTCAATATGAGATTAAAAACGACTTAGCGATTGACGTTAGAGTTTTAGATTACGGAAAAACGAGAAACTTATTGTTGTACTAATTGCTTTAACCAAGACACAAAGATCAAGTGACAAACCTAATAGAAATGACTAATAAGGAGACTGTTGCATTCAGTTACTCCCGAAAAATAATGTGGAAGACGGGGTGTCAATAGAAATGAAAATTCACATTAGACCGCTAAACATCGAAGATAAGAAAAAACACAAGGAAATGATATCAGATCATCTTTAAAGTCAACAGTTGATTTGTTTAGTAAAGGATCTAATAGTAAGAAAGCCAATGAGTGATGTATTTGGAAAAAGAAAGACTGATTGGGGAGAATCCCCAGAAGTACTATTTTTCTTTCCTATTCTGCATTGCAGAATAATATAAAGTAAATGTGCAGAATTAAGTATGTAGTGTATGCGACAGACTTTGGTGGAGAAATTCCACCAGATATCTCCTTGCAGGAAGTAAATGATTTCCCAGAAAAATCTCTTGAACGCCTGAAGAAGCCGCAGATCCGGATCAAAAAATGGCCAAGGACCTAATTATAAAAGATTGTCTTAGAAAAGAAAGTAGACTTTCCAATGTTGAACTAATAAGATCATAAAACAGAGAAAATACCAATGATATATCTCTTGAGTATGCTTTAACTTGATCTCCAGAGGTTTGGACCTGCAAGACCACAGACAGTACAATCTGAACTCAACATCATCAAAAGATAGTAATTGGAACACGTAGCAAAAGCAATTGAACTTCCTACTCAGAAAGCAACAATTATAACTGAAGTCAACAAGTCCAGTTAAACATGTGCAGTAGGAATTCTACTGCTACCAACAAAAAACAGGAAGTGGTAATTGTGCAGGTTCGTGTATTGTTGGCTCACTGATTTATTGGCACCAGGGTGAGGGATTGAGTGCTTATTCTATACTACTTTGATCGAGTTAGTCTACTAAGAAAATTAGTTGCTCATTTAATGTCCCTGAATATTGTCAGTAAGAATGTTTGAGGGCCAGGGAGCCCCATCAAGTCTTTGGCTGTTACGAAAGTTGTTAAAGACTTCAGTGTTTCTCTTTTGTGTCTCCAGGAGACTAAGTTAGAAGGTACTATCCTTCTCTTTGATCAGGATTCTATTTGTGGCTGGGAGGCCGTTCCGTCTGTAGGAGCCTCCAGTGGTATTTTGTGTATTTGGGATGTCAATAGTTACGATATTTTGGATATAATGAAAAGGTCTTTCTGTTTGTCTCTTGTAATAAAAAACAAGTCGAATATTACATGGCTGTTCAAAGGAGTCTATGGTTCATGACTCCATGTACAAAGGTAAAGAAACACGATCTCTGGATGGAGTTAGACAGCATAGCGTCTAAATAGACTATGCTCTGGTGTGTGGGAGGAGATTTCAATGTCATCAGATTCCTTCACGAAAAGAAGAATGAGAAGAAAGTTACTACTAGCATGAAGGATTTCGGGGAATGGGTCGACCGAAACAAACTGTTAGACCTCCCGAAGCAAGGTATGGAATACTCATGGTCCAACAACCAGGACAACCCTATTCTTAGTGTCTTAGATAGGTTTTTGGTGAACAATGAGTGGAAAGACAAGTTCCCTCTGGTAGAATAAATTATCCTTCCCAAACCTATCTCCGTCATTCCCCCATTATTCTGAGAACAAATGGAGAAGTCCATTCCACCTCCATTCAGACTGGAGGAGATACAGATGTTGGATAAGGAATCGAAACACAAAGCCAGAGACTGGTGGGAAGAAGTTGATGGTAACTCAAACACTAGGGATAGACTAAAAATCTGGTCTACAACTACGTTCAGAAGTTTTAGTTTGCAATCTTCGAAGTTGCAGCAGGAGATTACATCCTTAAATAAGAAGGAATCTCAAAGCTTAAGTCCAGAAAAGCTTGCAAACAGGAAAAAGTTCGAGGTCGAGTTGGCTAATTGATGAACCTGGAAGAAATTAGCCTTAGACAAATGTCTCGCAACCAATGGCTTGAAGCAGGTGATAGGAATTCAGCATACTTCCACAAAATCACAAATTTCAGGGCTAGAGAGAACAAAATAGGAGTTATTGTTAAGGAGGACAATCTTATGACTGAGAGGTCAGAGATTACAGAAGCAGCTGTAAATCACTTTAGCGAGCTTTATAGAGAACCAAACTGGTGGCGGCCTTGCATCGAAGAGATGCAATTGAAGAAAATTTCGAACATTTCAGCCATAAATTTGGAAAAGGAAGTGATGGAGGAAGAGGTAAAGATATCCACAGAAGCATTGGCTACAGATAAAGCACCAGGGCTCAATGGTTTCCCCATATCTTTTTTCATCAATTGTTAGGACATTGTTCAAGAGGATATGATGAACATGGTTAAGGAATTCTTGCAAACAGCAACCTTACATTGGAGGCTGAATCAAACATACATTGTCCTAATCCCCAAGAAGAGCAAAGCCTCCACCTTCTAAGAGTTCAGACCTATCAGCCTAGTGGGGGGTCCTTACAAGATACTGACTAAGTTGTTCGCGTCAAGTCTAGCTCTAGTGCTTGATGAAGTGATCTCTCCCTTTCAAGGGGATTTTGTGGGAGGACAGATCTTGGATGGTGTCCTGATCGCTAAGGAGATGATAGATTCAAGAAGTAAAGCAGGCAGACCGGGCCTCATGGTTAAGGACTTAAGGCTGATATAGAGAAGGCATACGATAGAGTTAGCTGGGACTTTCTTTACCAAGCCATGAAGAAGATGGACTCCAGTTACAAATGGAGGAGCTGGATCTGTGATTGTATTTCGTCTGCAACATTCACTATTCTCACCAATGGTAGACCAACCAAGATTTTCCAAAGCTCACGTAACATTAGGCAGGGAGATCCGTTATCACCCATGCAGCCATGCTCTTCCTAGTAGTAGGCAAAATCTTGAGCTTCTGTATGCAAAGGGCCGAGGAGAAAAATTGGACCAAATGATTTAAGGTCTCCGAGAGTCGCAAACCTATTAACCACTTGCCATTCGCGGATGACACCCTACTTTTCATTGATGATAGTAGAGAACAACTAAGGGGGCTGAGAGATATCCTGATTTTGTATGAATTGGCTTCAGGGCTCAAGGTTAATCTAAAAAAATCCTTTATCTTCAGAATCAGAGAGCCAGGGGGAAGAGATCAACACAAACTATGTACGAAGAATTCGGATGTCCTCTAGGATCTCTTCCTACATCTTATCTGGGGCTTCCTTTAGGAGAAAGATATAAGGCAAAAAGTCTCTGGGACTCTATCCTGGAAAGGATTAACAAGAAACTTGCTGCATGGAAGGGGAAGTGCTGTCTAGAGGTGCCAAACCGACATTACTCAAATCAGTATTACATGCTCTGCACTTGTACTTCATGTCCTTATTCTCCGTTCCCCTGGGCACTTTTAAAGCGGTTGAGAAAAAGATATGCAATTTCCTATGGGACAACAGTTCGGGCAGTAAAAGGATGCATTGGGTTGCCTGAATCATCGTATGTCAAGAGTTAGGACAGGGAGGACTAGGAGTTGAGGATTTCAAGAGCATGAACCAAGCCCTACTCTCTAAATAGCTCCGCATGTTTGAAAAAGAAGAGGAGAAGCTCTGGGTATCTATAATCTCGGAGAAATATGGCAAGGACTCTAATGCCTGGACTCTCAATAGGCACAAAAATACCTTCTGGTACTGAGTTTGGGGGGGCATCCAGAATAGGGTTGGGATGTTTCGAATTGGTAATTGGGCAATGGGAGAATAATCAGATTCTGGAAGGACGTTCGGATTGGTACATGCACACTCAATGAAAGGTTTCAAGAACTATATCTCATTGCAGAAAACAAAGATGTACAACAGTACACATTGAGCATGGAAACTTCAATTCTGTAGGAACCTGAATGATTGGGAGAGTCAAAGTGTGACGGACTTGCTCACACTCATAAAAACTAAAAAACCTTCGAACCAAGAAGACAACAGAGTCTGAAAAGTGAAGGAAGATGGGCAAATCAGCGTCTAAAATTTCTATTTGAGAAGTAACCAAAGAGTTGACCAACTTAGCCGACGCACCATTAGGATGATTTGGAAAAAACCGGTCCCTCCAAGAGTCAGTTTTACTCTATGGGCGGCAACCCTGCAGAAGTCACCCACGGTGGACCAGCTTAAGAAGAGAGGAATGACACTGATTAACAGATGCATCCCATGTAAGAAAGATGAAGAATCCATAAACCACATGTTCTTACACTATCCAATAGCATCAAACCTCTGGAACTATTTCACATCAACCATGAAGATCAGCTGGTGCTCGCCAAGAAGCACCGATAGCAGTCGCCAGGTCTCAGGGTTAAGAAAAATAGAAAACCAACTTGGGACATCATCCGAGCTGCAATAATATGGAACTTATGGCGAGACATGAACAACAAATTCTTCAAGGAGGCAAACCAAAACACTTTACTAGATATAGAAGACACTAAAGGGTCTGTTTTTGTATGGTGTAGGAGTCTCAAGGAGTTCAAAGATGTATCTTTTACAGATATGGTAGTTAACTGGGAAGGCTTGCTTGGATGATCTAACAAGTCCTTATATTTTGTTTTCACACCTTATGTACATATCATCTTTTTATTATATATTCATTATGATTTTCAAAAAAAAAAAAAATCATTTTGCTAATAAAAGAATGCATATGGGATAATTACCTCCATTTGCTCCTGAGGTTTCTGGTTGTTTAAGAGGCGTATGGTGACGATAATTGAAAGCTTTAGGAGGATAGGACCATTGCCGATCAGGGATTTCAGGATGTGAAGCATAGAGTGGAGCGGGAACATACGAAGAGTCAATAATGTCAGAGTGTATAGGGTCTGTAAATGGGATGAAAAAATGAATAAATATCATTAAGGTTAGAAACTTAGAACTCATAAAGATACAAGCCACCACAAACAAAAGCCACTTAGCCAGTAGGTTTTGTTGTAGAAGACTCCATATACTTTACCTGGATGAACAGGCGGAGGTACTATACATCTATCTCCAGTCCCACATTGGTCGAGTACCTTTCTATCTTGGTTATCATTCATATTCTCTGCATACACATCACGTCGAAACTGAAAGCTCTTGGTGGATGACGAGGTCGGAGCTTCCATCCAAGTATTTGCTCTCTGGTCTGGTCGAACATAAGAAAATTGATTTGAGAGTACGCGAGGAGGTGGTGGTAGATGGTAATTCTTATTAGGTGCAACGTCTATCTGCTGCACATTATTCTGGGTCATCATTGATGTATTAGGGAAATGAAAACTGTGGATGGGCTGAGAGGAGCTAGGAAAACCAGGTCTTTGCATCCTTGGCCCAAAATCCCTATACCCAGGAGCATAAGAATCCACTGAATCAGAGATCATTGTGTTCACAGGTGGTGCCCCTTGCTGCAGGTGTGTAGGTTGTTGAAAGCCACTAGACACATTCTGCCGATACATATCAAAATTAGTAAGGCAAATAAGTTGCAACCTGAAACATAAGAAGTCTAGTCCCCATAATGTAACAGAAGTGGAAGATGTAGAAGGATTAATATTCCATTGAGTAGAAAGCTCGAACTGGGCTAAGTCTAAATCATACAACTGGGAAGCTATGATGACATAACATAGCTATCCAAGTTCCCCTGTAAGAAAACTTTTTTTCTTAAAAACTCATTAAAAATTTCAAAAAGAGAAGTTGCAACCTGAAACCAAATACAGAGACAAGAAATGTTATTCGACAAACACAAAAAAGATCAGCAGAAAGTCACTCACCCGTGTATTGGTATAGTTGATTGAATCAGCATTATCTGCAAATGAATGGCGCGAAAAAGGGAAGGATGGAGGTTGAGGGGGAAATGGAGGGTGAGGGGTAGGGTAGGAGGGGAATGAATGTAAGGACGGCATTGGTGGTGGGGAACTGGTTAGTGGAGAAGGTGCTGGCGGCTTATTTTCATGGAGTGGAGGGGCAGGTAAAGACAATGGAAGGCCCTGCTCAAACTGAGAATCCAAATTTCGCACAGAATCGACTCTAGTACTGTTGTAAGAAGAATTTACATCAGCTATGGAGGAAGGAATTATATCCTTAATTTCACGTTTACCATCAACATTTTCCAAAATATGATGATTCCTTTCAGTAGTAGATGTCGGAGCTGTATCCCCTTCTACAGGAATTTCAGGCTCAGGGGTCACAGCCTCAAAACTCTGCTCATCATTGTCACTTCCTCCTCCATTTTCAAGCATATGGGGCATAAAAATTCCTGGAAGCTGAAAATTTGCATTGCTGGTGGGGCCAGAAAGTAAAATCCACTAAGTTGGAAAATTATGTAAATAAGTAACACATAAAAATACAGTTTGTAGGAGATATAATTTCATACCTTCCATATTCATCAACAAGCATTCCTTCCATTTCCCGCACAGGATCATTAACAGACCTGTCTGTTCTTAAAGCCCGCTGAGAAGAGGAACCTAAATAGACTGCATCATCAATTTCGTGCATGTGGTGACGGATGATGGATTCTGGTAGGATTTTTCTTTCGAGCCACAATTTCAGAACCTTTTGATAAAAAAAGGGGTGAGCTACAAAACTAACAAAGGGAACATAAACTTCTCAAAATAAAAATCATCATTGCCATTTTGCTTACCTTGAGGCATTGCCTGCGGTTTTCCCGTGCATCACTTCCAGGAGGAGCTGCAGCAGATAATAAGCGTGGAAGCGCCTTTCGGACTGCCGAAGTGTATATTTCTCCAATATTACCTATAGAATATTTCGAGAAGAAACTTTAGATTCTTGGGTATCGCAACCTCTAGAATATAGATCTAAGTGCATGTGTGTCTAACTAGTGGGACATAATTCACATAAGGAATGTCGAAGTCCAAACTGCTGGAGAGAGAGAGTGGTTATCAATGAAATATCATTTCTACTGTAATAATTAATAGCTCACAAGAAAATATACCTTTTTGGCCACGGGAACGCTGAATAATGGAATCCACAAGGAAGAAAAGGTCAACTCTTCTGTACAAACTTGATTCTTTTTCTAAACTTCGAGCAAGAATTTCAATTACCTACAAGGAAGATGAAAGTAGAGACAGAAAAGTACCAAGTTTAGTACGCAGTATGCACACTTGTAACTACTACCTAAAATGTTGATAAGAACAATATTCGCCACGACCCAAGATACTCTCAGAACAATAACAACCAAGATCCAGAACCACAAAAAGACTAAAACTAGTTAATAAGTCCTGATCGAAGTGTTCCAATTGTTCCTTCCTAGTTTTGCTATTCTAGACAAAGTAAAATGAGAGAAACCAATGCTGGTAGATGCTATTTACTTAAGAGTTAGCAACAATGCTTCCAATCTCAGAAAGAGTAGTTGCCCATGTATTCAGAGTATCAACAACAGAAAATGACTCGTAATTGTCAATGTGGTCCTTTGATCATTATAAAAACGCCTTATTATACATTATCTGTTGGACACCCCTGCGTTTAAGAACAAATTTTCCGCCTCTATGTAGCTTATTTTGAGGCAAGGCATAACCGCAAGGTGTCCCTTGGAGGTGGTAAAGGTGTAACCTCGATTTGGACTGACCTAAAAAACGTGATACGTGGGGACAAGATGTAATTAATGCATAGTTTAGTAATGACGTACAGATATAAACATAAGCAAGTCAAGTAGCAAGTAGACAATTGGCTAACCGGCTAAGAACATAGAATCGTAGATTTAGATTATAAGTCTATAAAAGACACCAAAAAACTAGCAAAAAGATTAGAATATGGCAAACTAAACAGAAATTTTTAGAATCTCGGCAAATTTTGGACTTCAATGTAAACTATAAGTATTTCTCTATTGTTAAAACTTAAAACCCTGATTGGATGAACTATGAAGCTACTCCTTAACCGGCCTCAAGGCATATGTTACGAAGCGGTGAAGTGGTGTACACCTTTTTCTTGGGCGAAGAGGCGCCCACTTCAAAGATGTGAAGCCTCATTATGCCTCGAGGCGTGCCTCAACCGCAATTCAAAACATTGTGAGTACCAGCCTACCTATGAACAGCTTTAAAAAGTCATAATATGGAGGTAGAAACATTTAGAAGAAAATCCTCGTCTGTTCTTCAGTTAGAGCAAAGGCCAACACGAGACATAGACTAACTGGTTCCGGCAAGTAAACAATTTCTCAAGGAACTACTAGGACGGTGCAAAGGTAAACTTTCTTCCAACGACCATGGTAATCTCTTGGTACCACTTCTTTTTCAGAATAAAAGAATGAATAGTCACATTAATGTGAAAATATGATGTACAAATGTATAAGAAAGAAAATGAAAGCAGAAGAAATAAAAAGAAAAACCAATATGCCACCAGGACAGGTTAGTGTTAGTGCTTTTAAAAATTTCCTACTCTTTTCAGTAACATAGAAAGACCAGACCAGCTAGTATGACGCTAAACTGGCATTTCAACATCTAACCCCTTAAAAATAAGCGGCTGAAACAAGTTTTTCTGGTGGTTTAAAAAAATATGGCCATCAGCCTCGACTTCCGAGCTTGTATAAATATGAGCAGAGAACAATGAGAAAGAATGTCATACCTCATCAGCAATGCCATATTTTGCACAATCAATCGCAAGACGTGTTGCTCTACTAATGCTTTCTTTCGTCCTTGATAACGTCCCAAGCCAAACCTGAAAAGATTTCCGAGCTGCATATACTTCAGCCCTGGTCCATTTGCTAAATTGCCTATGCCTGTTAGATGCGATTTCCTCCAACTTTCCTTCTTTTTCCATCTCCAGCACGTCAGTGGTTTTCTTACTGTTCGAGGGGACCTTTGGGCTTCCACTGCCATTATGAAGAATATAATTGCTATTATTCAGCGTGGGCTGATGGAAGATTGGGAAATGACGTGAAGAAACTTTCTCAGAATAATCAGTAATACGGGTTATTGGGCTGTGCTTGGTATCAGAGACAATTTTATTGTCCATAAAATCTCCGTGTAGCGATGTAGCATGAAAATGCCGCTTAGCCTGGTAGTCAGCAGAAATCAAACCCTCGTTTGATGTATCACCTGAAGGTGCAGCTGCGTCCTTTACTAGATCCACTTCCTTCACAATCTCACACCTATAGAAGATAAACAACTGGTGCATATCAGAAAAACACAACTTATATAAAACATAATTTTTTTCCTACCACTATAAAAGTAATGACTGCGAAAACACAGGCCAAGATGCCATGTACCATCAAGATTCTTACTATCAGTTATTCCGAGTACAGAATTTGCAAAATAGATAACAACGTACAGCACAGAACTTACATCCCCTCAACTTTAGTGTTTCCATCAGGTGGTGGTTCTGATGATTTGTTATCTTGACGGGAACTACCACCTGTAACAGAAGAAAACAGACTTGTGCCATCTACAGGTGAAACACACTTAATATCTTTAGCCTCTGAGACGGAATTAGGACTCCAGACTTTAGACTTCTGACCAGTTTTCCCTTCTGATTTATCTGCCAGGATATTCCCAATGTCCCCTTTTGAGACATTAACAAAGCTCTGGTTGCTTGGTATAAGTAAGCCAGTTTCGGCATCTTCTTTTATGGATGGTGCAGGAGAAATCATACCTGAAGCAGAGTCAAGACTGTCATGCTTCTCCCCAGAAATAGATGTAGGTTGTGAAGTTTCAACATATACAGCTTCACCACATTGGGCACTAAAATGTGAAGGTTGTAGAGCTTTAACACAGACCTCAGTTTCACAACGGGCATTAAAAAATGAGACGTTGATATCCGTCGTATTCAGAGAGTTCTGAGCCGATATTTCTTGGCAATCCTCTAGTTTTGGACTAATAGAGTTTTCTAAAATGAACTCCCCCGGTCTCACTTCTGAAAATATTTCTTCCGGTCTCTCACAAGATGGTGAAGTCAGGAGAGGAACCACCCTAGATCTACCACTCATATTCTTAACATCATCACAAGAGTGTTTCGAAATGTGGACTTCCAACTCATCCCGTGCTTCATTTTCCATAGTCGTATGAAGAGGGCTTTTCTTGTCAGAACTAGTACAACCATTAGATATTGATATCATTGTGGTTTTCTGGCTTTCATGATTTTCTTGGTCATCTTCAGCTGCATTAGCACACATAGCTTCAAGAGCGCGATGAAGGCGTTTAGACGGAGGCAAATTCGCTTCAGCGGCCTCTGAATAACCGCGTAACTCGCATTTTTTAGCTATCCAAGACAGATGACTGCTTTCAATACAGTGTGAAGAACTAGTTGGTGCTGGTGTATTGTTTTCAGGTTCCTTTTGATCCACCAAGGAGGCTTTACAAGCAAGAGCGCTTAAGGAGGGCACTAATACTGGGTCAGACTGATCAATTGCACCTTTTGAGGAATTCTCTTCAGTATCTAACAAGATATTAGTATCTTTTTCATCTATGAATGGTTTACCCAGGCGAGCCCTTGCTCGTTTGACCAATGGCAAGTGTTCGTCCCCATCTGCCTTGTAATTCATTCGACCTAATTTTCCAGCATCAATAGATAAGCTTGGTACCACTTCGTCCCCCCCAACCTCACCAGACTCGTTCTCTGCTATAGTAACTTCTGCAGGATGATGTACAAGTCGCTTTCTATTTGGTTTCCTTTTCTTTCTAACAACAAATGTTCGACCACAGACAAGAAGAGTTTCATCGTATGGAGCATCTTTCGACGGATAATCAACGGTTGTGTCAAGATGCTTAGTGCTGCAACTGGAATCTGATACGCCAGCCTCATTCAAACTAACTGCATCTGAGTCGGTCGCAACTATCTCAGACGCATTATTTTCACTGCTACTAATAGAAACACAGGCGGCTGAACGAACAGGTGAGATCGCATCGGATGAAACAGTTTCATGAAGGGTTTCACTGATCCTTCTATTGCTTCCTATAGGTTCATTCTGCACTACATCAGAAGCTACATCATTCTTCTTATGAACGTCATTTACAGCCATGATAAGGCTTTCAAACTTGGAAGAATCGACCGTATTTGAATTTCCAGAATTTCGAACAGATGGTAATTTCTTCTTTAAGGAACAATTTTGAACAGGTGTCTCTCTACATCTCTTCCTTGAGTTCGAAGTATCCAATCTCGTTCTTATGGGAAGATCAGGAACCAGGGTACTCCCAATTGGCTCCTCAGATACAGCATCAGAGTCTTGTCGAACAGCAGTTTCAGGGGCAACAACAGGAACTTCAACAGAAATATTGGGGCTCCTTGTCAGTGACTTTTCCAATGACTTGTCCATAGAACCTTGTGTCCCAGCATTTGAAACACTGCCTTCGTCACCAGAGTTGAGTGCATCAGCTTCATCCCGCATCTTTGACATGTCGAAACGATCAATGATCTCTTCTACTGCAAGGGAAAAATCTGCCCCTTTTCTTTGACATTTCGCTAAAAGAGGTTTCTTTTTCTCCGCTGTAAATGCCTCTAGGTCACGAGGGTTGCAGAAGGCACTGCAGAGCACAAAAGCCCCATCAGCAAATAACGTAGGATGAAAAAAGACAACTATCTTGACAGGAATCAAATAACTCTTAAATTAACTCATAAGCAAGAAACTTGATGTATAACAATAGAGAGATTATAACTATATAAGCGCGCGTTGATCATTTGCTCCAACTACTCATTCCTTCTGGCTGAGCGTTGAGGCATGACAGCAATTTATGGATAGAATATAATTTCCAATAACCCATGCAGATCAACTATAGAACTCAAAGAATCAGGATCCAGAAAATGACGGCCCGATTTTTACTACTAATCTTGACTCACTCTCAATCCTACATTTTAGATCCATCAAACTTTTTTTAAAAAGAAGACCAGGATGAATGTTGAGAACTGATCCCGCATTCCCATGCTAAAGACAAGTTACACTCATAGTGTAGTTCCCTCTCCATCTGACTGACTACAACGTATACTTCGTTTCCTATCCCTTGTGTTAAGTTAAATTCATGTGTCCATTGTGTTTCTACATCAGGAAGAGATTGATGGTAGACAAGAAGAGGATAGAAAATATTTTATTTTATTTTTTGAAACTTTGAATAGATACATTGAGAAAACAAAAGAATAAGAACAAAAGATGAGGGTCAGAAAATATTAATATTCGAGTAGATATGTCATACTCTTCTTTTTGAAACTTACAATTAGTAATAGTATATCAAAGAAAAGGTACTTACAAAACTGATTTGGAATCTAATTTACATGTTGCGACATTAAGGCCTCCCAACTATGAACCATGTCATGGTAGGACTTGGTTCTAGCAACAAAGGTTTCTGCTCCAACAGAAAAGAATGCCATTTACATCCTCTTCTACTAAGTGGTTATGGCTGTTCATTTCCTAGAAGATAATGGAGACTGCACCAAGATTCTCCATCTACTTTGATAATGGAGACTTAAAAGGTCCAAATATCCATACTTGGAGAAAAAGGAACAATTTAGTAATTATTTATTTAGCCAATCTTATATTTTAGCTTTTTTTTTAGTGATAATAGTATCATAGTAAACTTCGGTAATTGATCATTCAACTAACTATATTCAATCTATACAATAAGGGAAGAGGGTATCTTCTTTAGAATATACCCTCCACTTTAATGGCTAAGATTACAACCCCCAAACTTATCTCTAAGGGTTGACATTATATCTCTCAAACTTATCTCCGAACCCCTCTTCAATGGCTAATATTACACCTACCAAACTTATCTCAAAGGGTAGAGATTATACCTCCCAAACTTATCTTCGAACCCTCTTCAATGCCTAAGATTATATGTCCGAAACTTATCTCCAACAGTTGAGATTACGCATTTGATATAATTGTTTGTGCCCGGCGAGCACGGGTCATACCCTCGTTTTTGTATATCCCAAAAACATATGCCTTCAAAATAATAGCATTGACCCACCAACACCTTCTTGAAATATACTATTACATAACTTATTTGTTGCTTTAATGGGTTTTTTATTTAAGCATGAATGACTATTTATTAAAGAAACTATTAGAGTTAGGACTATCTATAGACAAGGATTATTAACAAAATTCCAATCAAAAATTAAAATATACAAAACAACAGAAGATGGATATCCAACCAACTCTTCCCCTCCGCTCCAAAAGAAAAGCATTTGTTTCGATATTTAACTAACTCTTTACTACGTTTAATGTATAACAAGTAGCCATACTCTACACTGTGAGATGCAATATAACCATATATTTCTAATTTTCTACATAATGCGGGAACCTAAGCTGATAGTAGTTGTCTCACCCCGCCTCACTGCTTTTAGTCACCTGCGGTTCACTTTTCATCCTTAACAACCTTGGCACATATTTCTCTTTTCTATTAGGATTCCTTTTGGTAGCTTTACAAAATTGAGTTGTCTAATTTTTTTAACAAGGGAAAGATTACTAACAATAGCAAAGCAATACAAGTATAAGACTATATAGGGGCACTGGAACCCTGAAAAAAATAAAAAAATACTCCCTCTGTCCCAAATTAAGAGTCTACTATTCCTTTTTTAAATGTCCCAAATTAAGAGTCTCATTCCTTATATATCACATAAAATCCCTTACTTTTCCATAAATACCCTTTTTTATATGTTTCCAATATATGGTGCATTAATTAAGCTAATTAAGACATTTTTTATTTCCAATACAAAAACTTGTTTTTCCAATGAACAAATCCATTCTTTTGGATTAATCAAGTGAGAAATTAATATGGTTACATGTATTTCTAGAATGAAAATTGTAATCTTTGAATTACTTCAAAATAATGTATGAAATAAATAAAGGCAAGCACGGAAGAAGATAAAATCTATGTTGTAAAAGGCGAGCTTAAGCGCCAGGTTACGAAAGGTGTTGCTTTTTTTTTTTAGGCGAGAGCAGCAGGTTTCCCCTGGTGGCGCCTTCAGACGCTTAGGCGAGCGCCTTTAGGCGCCCCAGGGGAAGCGAGAGGCGGCCCAAGTCGATTTTAAGGTAGTGCCCACATAATTTTTTGTTTTCTTCATTAGCCCTAAACGAACAGACCCTCTAAATCAGACTTACCTATTCAATTTCTCTCTTTAACTTCCCCTAAAACGAAAGAAACCCTCCATGACCGAGACTTCTCCTTCTTCACCAATCTTCATCTTCTTCTCCTCCAAACTAAGTTGATTTCTTCATTAGGTAACTTGGTTTCTACCCTTTTTATCTTCTCCTTCTTCTAGTTTCTATTTCTTCTCTCTAGCAAACTCGATTTCACACTTTTTTTGGTTGTTTTTACTGATTTTCAGCAACTCTTTTTTGTTTTTTTACTTATTCTTATCTTGTATACTTAGTTACTTACTATTAACTAGAAAAAAAAAACTTGTTTACTTATTTAATGTTCTAGACAATACTTTTCAGCAAGGTATTGACTTTTAGATCTTTACTAGACTTAACTTTTGATGGTTGATTGCTTGTTTTTTTATGGTTATTTGCTTGTTTGAATGCTTTTGAATGTTTTTGAATTGCTCTTTAATGTTTTTGAATTGTTTTTTAATGCTTTGAACCTTTGATGTTAAGTTTTATACCTTTAATTTTGGCATTAGAGTGATTATTTAGTTATTTTTATGTTAGGTATGTATGTATTACTTAAATATATACCATCTGTCTGAGGCGGTCGCCTCAGCACGCCTAAGCGAGGCGATGGGTCTGTCGCCTCGCCTCACGCCCAAAACAACATAGAATAAAATATGAAAATAAGTTTGACTCCCAATATGGGACTCTTAATTTGGGACAGAGGGAGTATATCTCTTTGAGAAGGCATAAGAAACTACCATGTAAGAATCAAGGAATGAAATTTCGGTTTCGGTGGAATTTTCGATCGGCCCAGAAATAAAAATATCTCGTGGAAATATTTCGGCCAATGTGGAAGTTTTACAAACCCACAATTACAGAAATATCATGCAATTGTATATAACAAGATTACTAAACCATAACAAAATATTTTATTGACATTAACACCCCAAATATAATGTGTTTACTGTTAATAGTTATAAATAGTTGATATAAGGAGGAAACGTACAAAAAACTTAACCGATTTGTAACAAAATCTGTTAGTTTGGGGAGTACATGCAAATAAACAATTAGGTTAGGGAGTAAATTAAGTAATTTCAACTTAAATTGTTACAGCAGGGGGTAAATTACTAAACTGAAATATTATGTATACTAAAAAGTAAAATCAGTGAAATATCAAAGGGTAGCTTTATAGGCGCCTCGCATTACTGCTGTAGGCACCCTCCTGAAGGCAAAAGTTTGTAGGAATTCCTGTTTTATCCCGCCTACAGCAATAATTGGGGCGTCTTTAAAACTTCCTACAATAAATAATTAGCTGACCCTAAACATAACAGAGTTTCTTTCAACCGAAAAAAATCTGTCTTCTTCCTTCTTCTTGCACAGACACTTTCTCTCTAGGGGCTTTCCCAAAATCTTAAATCTTCTCAAGTTGGATGAAAATTTATGAGGGTTTCCATTGTGAAGATGATAAATAATCAAATAGAAATGAAATCAAAAAGAGAAACTGGAGAAACCAACCAAAACAGGAAGAAGGAATGGTTCATTATTTCAATGTGATGGAGTAGGGTAAGTGTATCTTCGAACATTTCGAAACTCAAAGTGAAATTTCGCCAGATTTTGGTAGTAATCCTGCACGAAAAGCCTGTAACTGTATTTTTGTATACCTATAAGCCGAAGCTGTCATCCTCTTACACCAAGAGATGAGTATCGTAAATACTGCAAACTTAGTCTGCCATAAAATAAAACCCTTTCCTTTGAAAGAGACGCTATAGCAAGTGGAATTAGAGCCCACTATTTCCTCTCCTTAGGAACCTTAATCCACTTCCTCCAGGACCTCTGCCACCTCTATGTTCGCCAGATTCGCGTAGAAAGACTTAACTGAAAACCTCCTTCAATAGCCCTCTTTCGTACTATATGATCCTCTTCCAAGGTTACATTCATTCACTAGAAATGACCAAAGACTGACTTCAGTCTTCTATTTCCTAGCCTATAAAGTTTCTCTTAAGCCCAGATCTTAATTTGCTGTTCCCAAAAAGAAGGATCTGTCCCAAACACTAGCCTCCCCCTTGTTAGACAAAGCAAACTAGGAAAATCTTTTAAAGGGGCATTCAAACACCATACATGGTGCCACCTTTATTTTCGCTTGCTGCTTCCCACCAGAAAAACTAATTGCCAAAAATGGCCAACTTGCTGTGGGGTACAGCTATATACTGTTACCCGTTAAAGCATGTAGGCATTTTCGTTTCCTATGAACCCCATGTATGTATACGTAATTAGAAAGTCCTAATTAGCAATGGTTTTTGGATTAGGATTCAAAATTTGATTTAAAGCCTCAAAACAGACTAGAGATGCGAAGAGCCGAAGACAAAGACAATGAAAGCAACCCCCACAAAGGGAACATCAATAGATTGTGTTAAAGACTTCGTTAGTCAGAAGAGGCATGAGTTGTAACCCTAAGTTTTCCAAAGTGTTACTTTGTCCAATAAAAGAAATACGACAACACGTTGTGGTGTGGAGATCATATCAACTCTAAGATATCATACTGGACAGTCGAAATTCAGGAACACAATTGCAATTTTAATTATATCTAGATTTTTGGATTACGAACTCACACACATTATTGTCTTCACCTACAACAAAGCCTCGTCAACACCAGCTACAAACCACTCTGATTGTGATAAATGATCACTTTGTTCCCTTTCAAAATCCACGTGATTCTATGGACTCTGCTTTCGCAATCATCAAAATCAGCAACCCATGAAGCCGATTTTGGAGACAAGTCCAGTACCATTTGTAAGTTGCTAACGTACAAATGGCATTGGTAATTGGCCTCAAATATAGAAAGTGGAAAAGACTTTGACTATGATAAGAAAATAGTCAAATGTAGAAGACCCCGTCCGAGTTATGCTCGCAGTCACCAAATTAATGTAATACACATGACTGTAATGGATGAAGTACAGAACCTATCAACTGATCTTACACTAGGATAGGATGAGAAGAAAATCATTATCCCATTTAAAAATTAGAAAACATTGCAGCACATGTTCTAAAAACTCAACCATTTTGTGCTTCATTCTTAAGAGTAAAATGATTTTGTGAGTTCTTAGTTTTTGTCCATCGGTTCAAGATGTACAATATCCGATTCGTAAATCTCTTATTTAATACACTTATTTTATGTTTTAGTGCTCTGCCCTTCACTTCTGTTAGGCATGTGTCTAGCTTTCATCTCGTGCTAACTATATCCGGTTATGTTAATTAAGCTTCATTATGTTCTTCCTAGATTGCTAGAAGTTAGGACCTACTGCTACTACATAAGTTGGCTGATTACATAGTGCATACCTCTATATAGAGGAAGTACAAGCAAAAGAATGCAGGAATAATCTCTTATGTACTACCACCTAGTTGGTGAATCTCATCACGATAGTTTTTACCATTTTGAAACAAAAAGGTGATTCAAGCAACCTACACTTTTTGGTGATCCTCACATGAGCCCCCAAACCCTTATTTAAATCTTACTACCATTCGTTACTGACACTAAAACCTGTAATAAAGGTATTACTGATAAATTTCAAATTTTAGGATTTAATAACTCACATTTCTTTAGTTCCAAAAAAGAGCACGAACACTTTCTTCAAATCTGTAGTTTGTCCCCACTTCTCCGGTTCACTTACCTGCCATTAGAGTTTAACTTCATTCAGCTACACAATCCTCAAACAATGATATTCACAGCGGAAACAACTCGAAACTAAAAGAAGTCACTTAAGGCATGCAAATTGAACATAACACCATCAGAAGCACAAGTACATATCAACATCAAAACAGAATTATGTTTTCACCATTTTTTTTCTATTGTGTGATCATCTATTCACATCCCAAAATCTCAATTCAACTAAACCCCCAAATATTTTACCCCTTGTTAAGAAAGTTCTCTTTTTTATCCCAGTACTAGCATTAGCATTAGCATTAGCAACGAAAACCAGAACAATCACAACATGCAACAACTAAATTGAAACAGGAAAAACTAATGCCAGAAGTAAAACTGGTCAATAGATACAGATTGGGCACAGAAATGAAAAGCCAATTTTTTTTTAAAAAAAAAAAGATCTAGCATTTCGCAACTAAACAACCAAAAAGAAAATAAAACCCTAATAAGGAATAGAAAAACTTACGGTTGCGGGCCAAGCTGGGAAACCTCTAATCTTGGCGAGAACCAGATCCCCAACTTTCCATTGCCCCCGAGCAGAAACAGCAGCAGAAGCTCTCCTACCACCTCTTCTGCCTCTTGGAGCCATCAAAAATGAAGAAAACCAAGAGATTTTGCAGGTTTTAGATCATCCGATTAGTTAATTTAATGAGTGATGAAAAAAATTCAGAATCAATTTGTGGCAATGAGTCCGAAATCGCTCCTCTCTTCTCTGATGAGAAAGGGAGGAATCGGCACTGTTTTGAGTTATCAGAAGAAGATTCAGCGACAAGAACTTCAGGCATTGAAGAAGAGAGAGAAAGAAGAAGAAAGAAAAAAGAGAGGGAAGGAAAGAAAATAAAAAGAGGAGAGAGAAAAAATGACCTAGCCCTTTTTTATGTGGAGGAAGCAAATTTACACACAAACACACCTTTACTAGTTTGATACAATCATGTGTCAGTTAACCTAAGTCGCAGCTGTACGTACAAATTGTGGACGGTTTGACCTTCATGGATTTGATCATATTTGGATTATACCCCCAATTATTTTTTAGAGTTTGCGGTATAGACCTTTTTTTAGACGGAAACGTTCATTACTTAGTTAAGTATTGTATGAATTAACCACAGATACGATATATGACAAAAATATCTTCTTAATATCTAATGTAAATTTAACTCTCTAATGTCTTGGAATATTGTAATTTTCATCTTCTCAGTGCTTTTCGTCTTTTTTTTTGCGTCTGACACCAAAATCGAAAATATGAAAAAAGGGATTTGTATTTGAGAATCTGCAAAAGTCTGACTTTGATTCAAAGTCTGAATTGGCTTCGATAAGAATTTAGAATATCTTTTTTAAGATTCATTCAAGTCAGATGAGTCAAATCGGATCGTTAGAAGAAAAACATATGAAATATGTAAATAAATTTATGGGTGATTTTGAGGGCACATGGTAATTCATTAATATTTACAATTTTGGTCATTAAGAGAATAAAAATCTCACAAAATATGCAAATAATTAATGGGTGGTTTTGTGGGCAAATGGTAATTCATTAACTATTTTCAATTTAACAAGTCAAACTTCCATGACAAATTATATTGGTTTCTAGATTTCTAACTTAAAATAGAAAAAATTTGATGTTTTATTATGTGTTGATAGGAAATCCTATAGATTGCTTTTTTTATTTTTATTAAAGTTTGGTTTGAATTTGAAATTTGAATTGATTTGAGTAGGATTTCAAAAAAATTAATTCTGAAGTTGAATCACACAAGCCAAAGTTTAGATAATAAGAAAAAAATACCACAAAAATCTGCAAATAGTGAGTCATTTTAAAGGCATATGTTAAGTCACTAATAATTATCGTATAACTTTCAAAAATTTATAACTTCCAAAGAAGAAAGAATTTAAATTTTATCATGTGTCTGTATGGTAGAAAACTCATAGTTTCCCTGCAAAAAAAATTGTTCATTTTTTTAAATCAGTCATTAACTCTTTCAAAATCTAAATACCTCCAAATTCTAACTTTCCTTCTTAATAGTACCACTTCCAAGATTTTTGTGATAGGAGTATAAATTTGAAAGAAATTGAAATCTTACCTTGTGCTACAAGAGCACAAGATAGGAAACCTCTAAATTTTTCATCCTTCTACGAAGTTTGTCAATAGACATCCGAATATTCGAATTTCGACATCTTATTTGTATCTGTATTCGAATTTTTTAAAAGAATCTGAAATTTCGGATATCGAATACGGGTACATATATTCCTTATTGGATACGGATACACCAATATCTGGTCCGATAAATATCTGTATCCGATAAGTAATATAAAAGAATATTAAAATACAAAATTTATAAATAATAATATAGAAAATTGATGGTTGAGATTTAATATTTAGATCTAATGGTTAAAAACTTATGGTGTGTTTGGTTGCAGGACTCTTAAGTAGGATTCGTATCAAAACAGAGATTTGGTAGGGATCAAGAATTCTTGGTCTATTTGGCTAATGAGAATTTATGACTCTTGAATCCTAAGGATTCCTAAGTCTAAAATTTGTATTGGACCAAAATCTCACCCTACCTCTTAGGATTTGCTAGGATTTTCGATTAATAAACTTAGATTTCAAACTTAAAATCAACAAAAAAACATTTCCTTCTACAAAATAATTATTTAAAAAAAAAAAATTCAAAGATCATTTTATTTTCCAAAATCTCACCCTACCCCTTAGGATTTGGGATTAATAAACTATGATTTCAAACTTAAAAGCAAAAAAAAAAAATTCCTTCTACAAAATAATTATTAATTTTTTTTTTTCAAAAATCATTTTTTTTTCAAAAATCATTTTTTTTTTTTCCAAAATATGTTTTTCACGAAAATCATTTTTTCTTCAAAAAATCGTTTTTTCCCCGCAAAATCGTTTTCTTTTTCCCGACAATCGTTTTTTCCCAAAACCCCGATTTTTTCGACAACCATTTTTCCCCGAAAACCGAGTCTTCCCCAAATAATTTTTTTTTCCGAAAACGAACTTTCCTTGAAAACTGTTTTTTCTCCAAATCCGTTTTTTTACCAAAAAATTGTTTTTGTTTTCTCGAAAAATATTTTTTTCTTTCTCGTTAATTGTTTTTGCGATAACTGAAATTTTCTGAAAACTTTTATGCTTTATGGACACTGTTTTTCCCGAAATTTTTGTCCCAAGAAAAAAACATTTTTCGGGGAACAAAACGATTTTCGTGAAACAAATTTCGGGAAAAAGGGTTTCGAGGAAAAAATTCCTTTTGGAAAAAACTATTTTTGAAAAAAATTGAAATTGTTTACAAAATATAATTTAAAAACGGTTCTCGAAAAAAAATTATGAAGAAAACGGAAGCTTTTCGAATAAAATGAGTTTCGAGAACATAGTTTCTTCAACATTTTTTTTAAAAAACGTTTATAAATGCTCAATAATAAACCATGTGATTCTTATTAGTTGCCAAACAAACCAAAAATATTACTTGGATTCATGAATTTGTGGAATCATGAATCCCCTTCGGATTCATGAGTCCGCCATCCAAACACACCATTAAACTTAAAATATAAATTTTTGTTTTTGTTTCAGATATCGGATATTATCTGATATTCGTTAATATTATGGAGTCGGATTTGGACATTGATATATAACATCCGTCGGATATTAGATAGCTTATCGGATATGCTTGTATCTAATCCGGCAAGCTACCGTTTACAGGCCTACCTAGATTTGAGTTGAAGTGTGAACGGACTTGAATTAAGTTTGAGGGTTATGTTCCAAATAGCCCCCAACTTTGTGACCGGCTTCCTGCCTAGCCCCCTACTTTATCAAAAATACCCAGATGACCCCCTTTTTTGGTTTCCGTTATAACTCGTTAACCAGTCATCATTTCTCTCTCCTCCATCTCATAGGCTCTCTTTGCCACCTCATCATCTTCATAGGAAAAGATCGTCGGCCGACCAATTTTCCGGTCGGCGACCTTCAAACCTAATTTTTTTTTTTATCTTCTTCTTCCTCTCTCTCTTGTGTTTTCTCTCTTCTTCTTTCTCTCTCTTCCCCTATCTTCTCAGGTGGGAAACCAGATCTGGTGAAGGAGAAGAGAGAGAGGGAGAGTGAGAAGAGAGGGGAGAAAGAAGAAGAGAGAGAAAACAAGAGAGAAAGGGGAAGAAGAAGAGATTTTTTTAAGGTTTGAAGGTCGCCGACCGGCTTTCGCCGGTGAAGATGATGAGGTGGCGAGAAGATGAGGTGGCAGAGAGAAGTTATGAGATAGAGGAGAGAGAAATGATGACTGGTTAACGGAGTTATAACGAAAACTCAAAAAAGGGGTCATCTGGGTATTTTTTATAAAGTAGGGGGCTAGGCAGGAAGCTGGTCACAAAGTTGGGGGCTATTTGGGAAATAACCCTAAGTTTTAAAAATACCACCAAATTTTTCAAATAGTTTGTCGGTCATCCCACATAGTAAATTAGAAATCATTTCTCGGTTTAACCAGTCAAATTTTAACTATCTTCGCTGACGATATCACCTTAATGATTTACAACTTAAAAAGAAGAAGATTTAAGTTTCGTAACATGACTATGTGATAGGAAAACTCGTGATCTACTTGTAAGAAATTTGTTTATTTTTAAAGTCAAAATTGGACTCGAAATCTAAATTAATTCGAGTAAAATTACAGAATACTCGTTTAAAGTTGATTTGAACCAGACACTACAAAAAGATTACCACCAAAATCTGCAAATAGTTTGCAGGTCATTCTTAAGGCAGATGGTAACTGGTAAGTTAGTAATTCTTTTCAATTTTAAAACTTCAAAATTCAAACTTTCCTAACTAATTTTAAAATTTTCAAGATTTATCACCTGCAGTAAAAGCACATAAAAGCCCATAATTTTGTTCTCTCGTAAAACATTTGCTTCCTCCTAAATTTGATTTGAACTCGAGTATGAATTGACTCTATTAAAATAATGAAATATTTAGTTAAATGTCGATTGAACCAAACGAATCCGATTTGCACTATGAGAAAAAATATACTACCAAAATTGCAAATAGTTTGTGGGTCATTTTGAGGACAGATGGTAAGTGTCATTAGTTCATTCCAATTTAAATACTTCGAAATTTAACTCCCTTCACTGACAGGGATGTTAGGGATGTTTCCAAATGGAACCAGACAAAATTTTGTTAGGTGGGTGGGCCGGGAAGGATCTTTAACAAAATGTCATTGTTGGTGACCCTCCAAACGAAAAAACATCCTTCTTCATCCTCTCTTTCACCACCACAACTTCTGAACCACCACAACTTCTGAATCACCGCATCGTTTCACTTTCCCTTCCCTCTCCCTCTCCTTTTCTGAAGCTTCGAGAGAAACTTAAACTTCCATTGAAGCTTCAGATCTGAGTTTTTATAGAAGCTTCAGAGAATGAGAGAGAAAGAGAAAAAGTTTGAGCATAACGAGAAAGAGAAGGGAAGAGATTTCTTCCCTTCTCTTTCTCGTTCCGCTCAAATTTTTTCTTTTCTTTTTCTCTAAAGAGTCATCAACTATGTCGTTTGTCGGACGACCCTTTGTCGACCACTGGCATCAAGAGAAGAAGAGGGGCTGGAGGCATCCAAAATTTTCCAGCTAAAATCTTGGATACCTCTGAAAATTATTTTAGAAGCCCTAAATCCCTCGTCTTGTCAAATCTCTATCAAAGCCAAGTCTATACCAAATTCCAAAGCTAAACAAATCCGGTAAAGGGTGTTCTAGAGGCACCTCGTCCTTTTTCTCTTAGCCCCTCTCTCTCTATCTTTTGACGTTCCTTGTGAACCTCGGAATGTGTTGAATCCATGTTGTTCAAGTCCAACACAGATTAGGCCTTCGGACTGCCCCAATCTATGGGGCGCTATGAGAGATGGAAGTGGGAGAGTAAAAAGAAGGGCCTATATAGTCGCACCCCCCTGAGAAAATGTAATATACTAGCAAACGGTCAAACCTTGGAATCTCTATTCTCTAGTTAGTGTCTTCTAATTTATTGCCTGTGAATTAGAGTTGTTGTGAGGTGATAGAGAAATAAAATTTTAGAGAGAGAAAGAGAGAGAGAGAGAGGATGTCTTGTTTGTTGGCTTGCTGTGCATCTTCAACTTGTGGATTATGTACAACAGTAGCTTCAGGGATATCAGGAAGATCAGCTAGACTTGGTTATTGTGGTCTTTTTGGTGTCTCACTCATCACTTCATGGATTATCAGGGAAATTGGAGCTCCCCTTATGGAAAAACTCCCCTGTAATCCTTCCCTCTCCCTCTCCCTCTCTCTCTTATTTCCCAAATTATGTTTTCTTATCTTTCAAAATTCATTCTTTCATTGGATTATCAGCTTCAATTAAATTCCAATTAGAGTTGTTTGATGCCAATTTTAGATTTTTATGATTGGGTTTTCTGTAGTTGGAGTTCTACTCAATTCAATAATTGAGTAAATTGAGAGCTCTCATAGAGGATTTCCTTATATGAAGTTATTTGATCCCCTCCCCATATATCATTTTCTTCTCCATTCTTCTTAGTTCTTAGATTTATGTTGCTCTTTTGGTATTTTGTCATTGTTAGTCATCATTTTAAGTTTTTTTTTTGTGAGAAATCGACTACGATCTACGTTAGTCGTTACAAGGCATTGATACATCATGAAGATGTGATAAGCAGGATAACTGCCCAACTTAAACTATATATTGCCTAAATTACATGAGACGATCCCACAACCTCATCGGCTTAAGAGAGGTGTCCAACCGCTGCACCAAAGGGTGGTGGACGTCATCATTTTAAGTTGCGATGCTATTATCGGACCATTTCTCATTTGGTTGTTTAGAGTATAATTTGCAGCTAATCAGTTATTTAAATCTATGGTCTTTTCATTTCCTTGGGATCTATAGGGATAAACACTCACGAACACCCGCACTCGAAAGAATGGTTACAAATCAATGCTGTTTTCCGGGTCAGCTTGGGGAATTTCCTCTTTTTTGCGTCATTGGCCCTTATCATGATTGGTGTCAAGGATCAGAATGATAAACGACATGCAATGCATCACGGAGGATGGATTGTGAAGATTGTTGTGTGGGCCTTGCTCATCATCCTCATGTTTTTTCTTCCAGATGTTATCATCTCAATTTATGGTCAGTCTTGACTCTTGACTCATTAAATAGAATTTGGATTTTGGGATACTCTAATTTTATTTTTCATTTTACTATTATTTGTTTCTTCTTGTTTCCTGACTTCTGGGACTTGAGTAAAAATTCTTACCCCTTGTCTCATATCTATCTCTAAAACCCAGGACTTGTATTTTTTTTACTTGCATACACGAAAATCTACAGAAATTTGATATGTCTCCTTATTTTCTTAATTTTGTAATGTTTATGAATAGAGGTTTAATCTAATCAGGGATGTTTGGAGTTTCAGCTTATGACATGATACCCATACGGAATCAGAATTCACCATCCACTTGGTCTCTCCCTAGATATGAGTATTAGATCCGATTAGATGATACGTGAAACCTATGATAGGCAAATTCCATTAAATAAAGATGTTAGATGGTTACAATACTAAGTTACTAAGGTTGGGTTGGGCAGGTGTTTAGCGTCATTTCGCAGAACTTCTTGGTATGGAGCAAGAGGTCGAGAGCTCCAAAGGCTTCCCTTCCTCCCAGTGTTGAAGTGGCTTATTACTCCTTGGTGTCGTCATAAGGAATGGTGATAGCCAATGGTCCCTATATGTGTGTTAGGGCTCATTTTAGGTTTCAGCAACTCTCGTTGGCCTCTAAACAACACATATCAAGTCCCTTGTCCGAAAGAATAATATAGAATGTTATAGTTCAGTATATAAGAATGAGTGCCCATTAGTTCGATTTTCATTCCGAAGTTTAACTTCGTAAGATTTAGCAATTGGTACCAACATATGTAATTCTTAAATCGAGTTGTATCAACTGCTTTCACTGGTTCTCTGTGGGCAGTATCTGTTGCTACAAACATCTCTTTGACACTTGGTAACATGCATATGTTATTTTACAGATTCCATTTTTTCTATAGTTGAAACTACTTAATTTAATAATTATACAACCCCTTTTGCAGAAACATTGTCAAAATTCGGATCTGGGTTGTTTCTGCTGGTTCAAGTTGTTATACTACTAGATTTCACGCATACCTGGAATGATGCATGGGTTGAGAAAGATGAACGGAAATGGTTTGTGCAACTGCTTCTCTCAATCGTTATTGTTTCTTTTCTTTTTTTTTGCTTATTTGTTCTACATCAAGAGCAAATTTTTATTATCTTGCCTGGGGTTTCATTTTTTTGTCATCAAATTGGATGCAGGTACATTGCATTACTTGTAGTATCTGTGGGATGTTACCTTGCAGCATTTACTATCTCAGGACTTCTCTTCATTTGGTTTAATCCTGCTGGCCAC
>BEHA01042381.1:0-18633 GCA_002897215.1 Eschscholzia californica subsp. californica
AAGAGAAACTACCCAAACACCCCATTAATCGATTGAAGTCATCAACTTCCCAATCTCTTAGACTGCGTCTCAATGGAATTGTCCAAACCCCTCCCACGGGATCGAAGAAATCGGTTATCATCCCGTCCTTGTTCAAACAGACTCGAAAAATGATAGGGAAAGCCACACATAGAGGTTGTTCTACTAACCACGTGTCCTGCCAGAACTTGGTATACGCACCCGATCCGACCTTAGTCCTCGTCTTAGAGTAAAACACATCCCATCGCTTAAATATTCCTTTCCAAACCGAGCAGCCGTATGTTCCTTTAGGAGGAAGAGAGATCCATCCGCCACTGTCTTCCCCATATTTTTGCCCGATGACAATCCTCCAAAGCCTATCCCTCTCGATCCCGAATCGCCACAACCACTTAGATAGAAGAGCGTCATTCATAACTCTGAGACTTTTGATTCCTAAACCGCCCATCGACTTCGATCTACAAATCAAATCCCAAGCCGCCCAGTGTATTTTCTTCACCTCTTCCCCCACGTTCCACATGAAGTTTTTGAAACTCTTCTCTATTTGAGAAACCACGCCGATGGGCATCGAGAAGAGGGAAAGAAAGTAAACTGGAAGAGCTGAAAGGACGGCCATAATCAAAGTAACCTTACCTCCACGGGACAACGTCTTAGCTTTCCAAGAGGAAAGTTTCACCGATACTCTTTCCAAAATTGGATCCCATAACTTCTTCGATTTGTATCCGTGGCCTAAAGGAAGCCCGAGATAAGAAATAGGCAGGGACCCTTTAGTACACCCAAACGACCTAGCCAGGCTATCAAGCTCCTCTACCTTTCCCACCTCAATCACTTGGCTTTTAGAGAAATTGATCTTCAGACCCGAGGCTGCCTCATACCAAATTAAAATATCCTTGAGCTTCAAGATTTGTGTACTGCTTGCTTGGATGAAAAATAGCGTGTCGTCCGCGAACTGAAGATGAGAGACCATTGTTCCTTCTTCTTTCACCCTAAATCCATCCAACCACCCCCTTACTTTCCCCAATAGATGCAAGAGTGCTCAGAACTTGAGCAACTAAAATGAATAGAAGCGGGGATATCGGGTCCCCCTGACGAATCCCCCTTGAGTTCTGAAAAATATCCGTGGTCGACCCATTAACCAACACAGAGAAAGAAGCTGTAGAAACACACTTATAAATCCAGCACAACCATTTTCTATTAAATCCCATCTTGGTCATAACTGAATGAAGAAAATCCTAACTCACCTTGTCGTATGCCTTCTCGAGGTCCACTTTAACTAGGATACCCTTCTCCCCACTTTTAATCCTTGAATCGAGCAATTCATTGGCTATAAGAACGCCGTCTAGAATTTGTCTTCCTTCGATGAAAGCACCCTGATAAGGAGAAATGAGGGACTCGAGACAAGGTTTCAACCTATTTGCCAGGCACTTGGACAGAATCTTGTAAGGCCCGCTCACCAAACTAATTGGGCGATAATCGTTAAGAGTTTCTGAAGCATTTTTCTTGGGAATTAAGACCATAAACGTTTGATTCAGCCTCCAGTCCAAACTGCCAGAATACCAGAAATCCGTCATCATTTTCATGATATCTTTGCCCACTATATCCCAACATCTCACATAAAAGTTCATCGGAAAGCCGTCTGGGCCCGGAGCCTTATCTTTCGCCATCCCCTTAATAGCTGCCAGCACCTCTTCCTCTCGGAATTCTCCTTCCAATTCTAAAGCAACGGAATCATCCAATCTAGGGAGATTGATTCCTTCCACCCCCGGCCTCCATAGCTCTGGCTCCTCAAATAAAGAAGCGAAATGAGAAGAGATCGAACCTTTAATATCCTCCATATCTGTGACAATGCGGTCGCCAACTTTAAGGGCCGCGATTCTATTCGACCTCTTCCTACAATTGATAATACTATGAAAGTATTTAGAATTTCTATCCCCCGCTTCTAACCATAAGACCCGCGACTTTTGGCGAAGGCTGATCTCTTCCAAACTAAGCAGCCTATCCAAATCACCTTTTAAAGCTGCCCTACTATCAAACTCGGCCTGGAGTAGATCCCTCCCTTCCTCAATCTTGTCAAACTCATGAATCTGATCTTGCAACTTAGTCATAACCTCTCTTTGTCGCTTAAATTTTTCTCTCGACCACGGTTTAAGCTTATCCTTGAGTGCTTTCAGCTTGCACCATAATGGACTCATCTCATCCATGTCTTCCCACCATCCCTTGACCAGAGGAATAAAGTCCTTGTCCCTCATCCATATCTCTTCCAGTCTAAAAGGAGGATTCTGAATGACCGAAGATTCCACTTTCAAAAGAACCGGAGCGTGATCCGAAACGGGGCGAGGCAAGATAATTTGAGTAGCCAACGGATACTTCTCCTCCCAATCCTTGTTAATCAAGAATCTGTCCAGTAAGCTCATGTTAGGGGATGTTTGGTTGTTGGTCCAAGTATAGGACATCCCAAAGCTAGGAAGATCTATCAGAGAATTTCTTTGCACCCAACTATCGAATCGTTTCATTTTACTACTAATTGGAGCAAAGTTCCTCTTTTCATGAACGAAACGAGTAACATTAAAATCACCCCCGATGCACCAAGGTAACTTCCAACTATCTTGAATCATATCTAGCTCAACCCAAAATAACTCCCTAAGATTAGAAACACAGGGACCATAAACAGAAGATACCATCCATTCATAACCATCTAACACATTACAGAGTTTAGCTGAAACAGAAAAGACACCTACTGCTTTGTCTAAACACACAAAAAGATTAGGATCCCACATACAAAGGATCCCTCCTGCTGCCCCTACAGCAGGGAGGCACACCCAATCCACACAATTATTTCCCCATAAACCATAAACCAAAACATTACTAATACTATCTAACTTAGTTTCCTGCAAAAGAACAACTGAAGCTTTGTATTCCAATCTAAGCTTCCTTACTGCTGCTTTCTTCTTCGCCGACCCTAATCCCCTGATATTCCAGCTGATGAAGTTAATTGACATGTTTACCACTCTTCCCAATTGCTGAGCTAGACCTTGCCCTCTTCTTACCTTCTACCTTGTCTTCCCTGAGTGTCCATTGAAGCCTCCTTGCTTCCCTCTCACTTCTAGAACGAGATTCCGATCTTGTAACCCTCGAGCTTGAATTTGGGGTATCTGGCCTTCCCCTGGACACCACTATCTTCTCACTAAAAGGAGTAATACAGGTCTCCTCAACATTCCTCACCTCCTGTTCTTCCGAAAAAGCCACCAAGTCAAGTAGTTCCACACCTCCACCCTGACCTTCTACCTCTGTAATCTCTTCCTCAACTACTGGAGCAACCACATTAATAGGGATAATGGCTTCTCCCGACGAATCCGAGCTAGACCCTGACTCCCTGCTCGAAATACTTTGCAAAGGCCCCAAAAGATTCTTCAGCTTCTCTTCCTTCCCCTCTACCTCAAAACCCAACTCTCTGCCAACTTCGATGAGTTCGTTGAAACTGTGGTTGCTAGAATCACCCTCCGAAGCTGAGACATCCGGAGCCGAAAGATTATCCATGGGAGAAGATGGGGATGACTTCTCGATAGGGGTTTTAATCTTCCAGATGCTATGCCCCTCCTTGCCCATAAACAGTTTTCCTGGACCTGTCCTTGTAGCCTCCTCAACGAAGTCAGATAACCCGGCCCATCTTCCGTCTAACTTGAGAGAGGGTGCCCTAAAGGGCACTTTGACCCTCTTAACACAAATGGGCCTGCGTTTGAATTTAGGCACTCTTTTGGGGCGGTTCAGATCTAGAGGGCCAAGCAGAATCGGGCTCGGGTTTGGAACTTCCTCCACCCGACCCGCCACGATTTGAAAATCACCAGACGCAGGAGCTGACATCTCCATCACCGCCTCGCCTTCTCCCTCAGTTTCCTTATTTGTGAAAGAAAACTTGCTTCCTCCAGAAGCAACGATGGGGTCAGAACCCTCCACCCATTTCCCCTTCTCCAGGTCCCTGACAAAGACATCAACGGCACTACTATCATCTTTGGTCAACTCTCTGTTCTGATCCCTGATGAATCGGTCTGTATCACTGTTACCCCTGTCTTCGATGTCAGAGGAGTGGGCTGGGTACTCGAAACTAACCGCCGGAATCTCCATGGTCGCCGGCGAGTATTCACAGTGAAGAAAGATCTCGACCACTTCCCCCCTATCTAATAATACCATCCTGTCCGGGATCTTGGTCAAAATATCACAGGTCAAGAAAATATTCGCGTAGGCTAATATCTCCATTGAAACTGTAGACTCGGCTATTCCTTCGAAACGCCCAAAAGCACCAACAATATCTTTGAACACCTCCTCATTCCAAAGATTAAAAGGAAGACCAAAGATTTTCAGACTAACCTTGTGTTTTGCAAAATTGAACTGGTTGCATTCAGGAAACCAATGTCTAAAGAAGATCCACTCGTCTCTAGCTTTCTGAATCTCCCCTAGATCCAGCAGGGGTTTGGTGTTCGCCGCCGTCTTCACCACCGCCCTGACTTCATTGAAAGGGATAAGCTTAACCTCCTCTGAGCCCAACAAAACTCTGATGTTATTTTCAAGATCCTTCCAATCCTTCACTGGCACCGTTGAATCCACTATCACTGTGTCTTCCCAACTGATCGCTCCATTCGGAAGGGTAGCCATTTTTTGAGTAAGAGAAGTCGGAGAATCACACAACTTGCTGTTGTCGGAGGAACTAATCTGCACCAAGGCTGACTTATAGGTCTTTGCGTGAGTAGTTGGGTTGGTTGTTGGGAAGATGACTCTTAACTTCTCGCGTGCAGCTCCATTGCATGCATTTGGTCTGCCATTTGTCGAGAAATCCGGGGTGGGTAACGAATTCGGGGGTGAGATAGGGTTTGGGTGATGTCTTTTATTAGGGTAGGGGGGGTTGGAAGAGGAAGACGAAAGGTTCAAATTTTGACTGTGGTTAATGCTTGGTTGAGGGAAGGCAAAATTATCAGGGTACTTAGTATTAATGTGCGTGGGTTTTAGAAGTCTATGGTGGTAAATGGTTTTGGACTTGAGGGAAAAAGGAAGGAGCTCATCCAGCTTCTCTGCTATCTTGAACCAGTGACTACCTTTCTTGCCTGCTGGGAGGCACAATGAACTCCTTGAGTTATCTTTAGCACCTGTGCGAAAAACTCTGATGAATGGGCCATTGTTGTTTTCACGAACTTCCCAAAACCACACAATCGAACTCTCTCTGAACCTTCCCATCGGCGGTGGGCTTACCTGAACCGAGAAATGGTCAGCTAGTGACCTCACAAAACAAGCCAACTTGGAAACCCCTTCTGTTGGAAGATTGCAATTCCATTCCAACGAGTTGCAGTACTCTCTAATCCTGATGAAATTGGCATTCATCTTGTCAAACTTAAACACCTTTCTATCCACGGATAAAGTCACCGACCGGCCTTCCATAACTGGACAAGAGAAAAAAAAAGGGGGGACTAGAAGAAAGACAGGAGATACAAAGAGAAAGAGAATGGGGGAGGAAGGGAGAAGGAAGAAGAGAGAAGAGGAATAAGGATGGGGGGACGAGGAGATACAGAGGAAGTTATGGTCGGAAAAACAAACGTCCGGGCAGGGGAAAACTCATACACACTCTACTTTCTCTCTCTACTTTCTCTCTCATCTCTCTACCTACTGCTTTTTCAAAATCATGAAACTGAATCGTGGGAATATCATGTCTTGAAAATGCATTAATTTGAAATCTGGATAAAAATAAAATAATACAACCAAAAATAACAAAAAAAACATAAACAATATATGACAATGAAAATACGATTGATTTCGGCTATATTTATCGAAAGATAAGTCTTTTTCACTTCAGATTTACCAAATTTGATTACACGAAAATATGTCGGGTGTTGTAAAGGCACCTAGCCAAAAGGTTGTTAGCATCAAAATTTTATCAGCTCAGGTCAATGTCCTGAGTTCTCTATAAGCACCTGCTATTAATGTGGGTGACGGTCACCTTAGTTGGCTTCTTCCATCTTCTTGCTGTATTCCGTTTGCACTATCTTTAACAAAAACAACCAATGGCGGAACTCAAACTCTCGGAGACTCGAGACTTAACTCGAATAGAACGTATTGGCGCTCACTCTCACATCCGAGGACTCGGCTTAGATTCAGCCCTAGAACCTTGAGATGTCTCAGAAGGAATGGTCGGCCGAGCTCCAGCTGGGAAAGCCGACGGAGTCATTCTCCAAATGATTAAAGAAGGTAAAATCGCCGGTCGAGCGGTTCTCTTAGCCGGACAACCAGGTACTGGTAAAACCGCCATTGCCATGGGAATGGGCACATCCTTAGGTGAAGAAACTCCTTTCGCAATGATGGCTGGTAGTGAACTATTCTCTCTTGAAATGTCGAAAACTGGAGCCCTAATGCAAGCCTTCCGTAAAGCAATAGGAGTTCGAATAAAGGAAGAGACTGAAGTGATTGAAGCTGAAGTTGTTGAAGTTCAGATCGATCGTCCAGCAGTGGCGGGTGCTGCTTCTAACACACGGAAGATGACATTGAAGACAACTGATATGGAAACAGTATATGATTTGGTTGCAAAGATGATTGAAGCTATTGGGAAACAGAAAGTACAAAGTGGTGATGTTATTGCTATTGATAAGTTATCGGGGAAGATAACTAAGCTTGGGAGATCTTTTGCTAGGTCTAGGGATTATGATGCTATTGGACCTCAAACTAAGTTTGTTCAGTGTCCTAAAGGAGAGTTGCATAAAAGGAAGGAGGTTGTCCATTGTGTTACACTCCATGAGATTGATGTTATTAACAGCAGGTCTCTTCTATCTCGCTCTCTGTTACTTGTTGCTTCGTATTTGTTAATGTAGTTGTTTAATAGGTTTATTAATATTGATTGAGTTATTCAGAAACTGATATAGGTTTATTGGTAGATTGGGTTTAGAAGTTCGAAAGATAACAATATTGGCTTAGATTGATATAGGTTCAAATTTTTGAGAGATAGATGGAGGGGTTAGGGTTAACTCTCCACTTTAACTGGTGCCTACATAGTTGGACGGTGCTAACAGAGAAAGGAGCAGTTGGACCTGGTGTTAATAGAGTTGGATGCTAACAGCCTTTTAGCCCGGTGTCTTTAGAAGAATCCAAATATGCCTAACCCATTCAAAAGTCTATGAATGGAATCTTATTCGTGGGACAGTGTTGCATTTGAATAGGGTAAGAGAGAACAGATGTAACATGATGTTTGTTTTATTTCATCGCTCGAATTTGGGCAACTCTGACTAAAATAGACCTAAAATCAAATATAAATCCATCAACACTTATACGAGTCAACAAAACGAACACTTTGAAATCTGAGTATAGTCAATTAGACTTCGAATCAGATCTGAACAGGAAGAAGGCTACCTTATTTTATTTCGAATCAGAACTTAAAACCCACAACGAAAACCCAGGGAACAAACATAACCAAATATCATATATAATATAGAAGACAAATAAAATACTGTCGAAATATATGGTTTTAAGATCGAAATGATAGCATAAAAACAAAAAGCTAACATGTTTTTTTTTTTTGTATTATAGAACAAGGGGAGCTCATGAAACATATGCTTCTACTTGTTCTTTGTAGGCCTAATTTGGATCCATAGTTTACCTGAAATGAAAATTCATAGTTTGTTCAGTCAGATTACAGAACAAGGGGACCTCATGAAACATATGGTTCTACTTGTTCTTTGCAGGCCTAATTTCGATCCCTTCGACAACAAGGCCTGTTTTCCAATTACCACCTCTTGTCTCAGTTAAAGTGATCTGCACTTCTCCGCTGTCATTTTCTCCTCCGACGTTGAAGAAATGACCCATCTCTACTTCTAACCATCCGTCCTCTCTCTCCTGTCGAAACTGTCCCATACACTTTAACCTAGACACCAATGTCGGAGATCCCGATACGTGATTAAATCTGTTCCTGATTATACCAACACGGCGTGGTGCAGTAACTAATTGTCTTCTTCGATTACCATCTGGATCTAAGTAGATGTCTGTCTCTTCACTACACACAACATTACCAGCTCCATCCACAATTTTGACAGATGCTTCTGCAGGTGGGTGATCGAATCCATAAGCACCTTCTACAAATTTGAAGACAAGGAAGACTCCGTAACTTGTTTTTGGGGATAGTAATCGGGTCTCCAGTTTCCCATGGATTTCGAGCCAACACACAGATATAAGTTCCGCCACCTCCATGAACCTGTAGATGATCATATCGTAAGTACGCGACAGAGTGGGTTTAGAGGGTATGAAGAGTTTGAGAATAGTCCCACATGGAAGAAGGTGATCTAGTAAGCAAGAACATAATGTCTAGGTCATCTCCACTCATTGCCAATTGGTTTTGAATTCTGAGTTAGATAACTACAAAATTAACAAAGAAAGATAAAGATAGAGTGGAAGACCTGGAGCCAGGGAATTGTGTCCACTTCCAGTACTTGGGAGTGCTTCCCCATATAATCGACAGGTCCTTCGCTCCGAGCATGAAACATTTCTTCCCAGTGGATTTCTCCAGATGAAAGCTCTGTACCAATAATCAGTAATTAGCAACAATGCCAACATAGCCTAATTCCAAACCGAAACATTCGATTTCTCGAGATCATAAGTTAAGCTAGAGGGCTTTATGCTAAATAGTAATAATCAGTAATAGAAGCAATGGTAATAGCCTCATAAATCAATGATCACAGATGTGTCAATTTTTTCTGATTGTCTAAATCTGACTCATTTGTTTGAAATTGAACCGTCTGACTCAAATAGATCTAAAATCAACCCCTAACAACCGCAAAGACATGAGTCAAATATAAACTAAGATCTTCATATTTGAAAGTCAATTCAGACTTCGAGTCAGATTTAAGATATTATTGATTTATGAGGTTCTTTGTTTATATCTGACTCGAAGTCTGAATATGTGGCTCAATTGTTTATATCTGACTTGAGTCGAGCACGAGCAATAGTCGAGCCGAGCTCGAGCAGCTCGTTAAGAGCTCGGCTAGTGTACACCCCTAACAAACACTACTACTGTCCAAATAGTCGCACTTGGGAGAAGGGTCTAACAACTAAAAATATAATATCTTGGTAATTAGGACATAAATTCATTATTTATTAATAATCAAGAAAAATAAACCATTTGAATTTGGATTATTAAGTATCTAAACTGATCATATATACACAATCATAAAACCTAAAACCCAAAAAGAAAAGATCAAAAGTATACCTTAAGACCGCCATCAATAAGAATTGGGTTATAACAGAGACTGAAATAAAGTTGCTTCTTAGAAGAAGTAAAATCAAGCACCGACAAAGACGAAGAAGATGAAGAAGGAGAAGGTGAAGAAGAAACAACTCTAGCCAAGATTTCAGAATAATCACAAGGAAGAAATTTCTCCCAAACAGAATCAGATTCAGCAGCTGATTTAAATACAGATGAAACAAGGCAATAAGTACACGCATCCCGAGGAGATGTTAATGATATGATGCTTGATATACATCCTTCAGGCAAGGCATTGAAATCAACATCTTCTTCTTCATAAACTTCCTCTTTCATTTCTTGCTGGTTTTCCATCTCTTTTTTTTTTCTTTCTTTAGACACTAGGATCATTAGAGTCTTAAAAGAAAGAAAGGTTCATTTTCATTTTTATAGAGAGAGAAAGTAAAAAAGAAAGAATGGGGGATCTAAGATAAAGACAGAGATGTTTCTTTTTTTAAATAAACTTCGTGATTAAGCTACTACTCGGGTGTTTGTTTGCTGACAGGGTTAAATCGTGGCAATTTCGGCGCTTCTCTAATACTTCAGAATTGTCAGACCGACACTAACTTGGTATAGGGCGCCGACCCAGTTTCAGCCTTCCTACTTTAAGAAAGTTATCTCAAGTCGGCCCCTAATAACAAGGGAAATTTTATAGGCACCTTCCCATACATTATGTGTCATTGGTGGCGAACGCGTCGTATCGGCACGTGACACCTACAAGACACGCTAAAAGGTAACACGGCACAACGCGGTTGTCACATGGTTTGTTTGTGGTTTGGAAGTCCGATACACATTGGTCATGATTCATGAAAGAGAAGCTTGAATTCTTATTACTTCAATCAATACCGAATGGTTTACAAGAAATCTCTTTATATAGAGTTTAAGGAAACAATTAACAGAAACAATATGAAACTAATACCTAGAGAGAGAAAGTTAGTTTTAGGATAACTAACAATTAACTAACACTTCTACTAATCCCTTCTGTTAATAAGAAACACACGAGTGAATGACACGAGTGTAGGAGTGCCCATAGAAACTGCTTAATTCTTCTTTCATCCTTTCATAACCGATCCTCTTCCTTAAAGACCCACTTACTACCCAGCACATTCATAGAGGGAAGCCTAGGTACCAAAGACCAAGTTTTGTTTTGGGTAAGAGCCTGAAATTCAGCAGACATAGCATTACACCACTCCTCACTTTTACTGGCCTCCTTGTAAGAAATTGGTTCAGGGATAGATTGGGTATGAGCAGCCATAAAAGAAGAGTGAAAAGTATGTGGAGATGTCAATAAGGCCACATAATCAGGTATGTGCTTAGGTTTAGCAATACCACTCTTAGACCTAGTCTGCATAGAATGAGTATTAGAAAGAGATGTGGCTGAGGGTAGAGCAGATAAGGGATTTGTCGCAGGGAGTTCAACAGTAGGGGTTGGAGTATCTTGATCATGAATAGGGTAATTGGTGTGGTGATCACTTAAAGAAGTGTCACAACTAGCTGGTAAAGAAGGGAGGACAATAACTTCATAAGGAGCTGAGGATTCACTAGATGAGGGAGTAGGAGACTGAGTCATTTCACTAAAAGGAAAAGAGTACTCATCAAAAATAACATGTCTAGAGACATACTCTTTATTTGAAGTGAGATCCAAGCATTTGAATCCCTTATGTGTAGGACTATATCCTATAAACACACACTTTGTTGATCTTGGACTCAGTTTATCAATCTTAATGTCTCCAAGATAGGGATAGCAAATGGAACCAAAGACTTTAATCATATTATAATCAGGGACCCTATTGAATAAAACCTCATAAGGAGTTTTGTAAGAAAGTACCTTACTTGGAGTCCTATTGATGAGGAAAGTTGCAGTGGCATATGCATGATACCAAAAATACTTAGGCATAGAAGCTTGAAAGAGAATGGTGTTGCCCACAGATGTAATGTGCCTGTTCTTCCTCTCAGCTCTCCCATTCTGTTGGGGAGTATAGGGACAGGAGCTTCTGAAGATTATCCCACATTTATTTAGATAAGCTTGAAAATCTCCCTTAGCCAATTCCAAAGCTCCATCACTCTGGAATGTCTTGATGGATGCAGAAAGTAGCTTCTCATAGTGCCTTTGAAAGTGTTGAAAACAGCCCAAGCTGTCAGACCTCAATTTCATGGGGTATATCCAAAAGAAGGAACTATAATCATCCATAAACAATATGTAGTATCTAATACCAGACTTTGTAGAGACTGGAGATGGACCCCAGATGTCACAGTGAATAAGCTCAAGTGGAATTGAGGAAGAGCTTGAGGATTGATAGAAAGGGAGCCTATGACTCTTCCCAAGCTGACAAGAAGGGCACACATCATAGGCATCTTTAGAGGAAATTGTGATGTGATTGCCTCTTTCTAAAATTGATAGAACATCTTTTGAGGGATGGCCAAGTCTGTTGTGCCATGTCCTAGCGGAGGCATTGACACTATAAGCTTGTTCCAAAGATATAGGTGATGAAGTATCACAGAGACTCATAGTAAAATCAATACTATAAAGGTTATTCACCATAGGACCATCAGCTAGCACCTCCTTAGACCAGAGATCTCTAATTAAGAACCCCCAAGGTAAGAACTCAACACTACAAAAGTTCTCTTTAGTGAATTTGGAAATAGAGAGAAGATTCTTATGGATGGCTGGGACATGGAGTACCTTTTTGAGCTCAAATGCCTGAGACCCAGCCATCACAGTGGCTTTACCAGTGTTCCTAATATCAAGACACTTTCCATCTCCTATCAAGACTCCATTGTCCCCTTTATATGGAGAGCTATGGAGAAGAATACCCTTGGTGTGTGTCATGTGGCTAGTAGCCCCTGTGTCTGCTATCCACTTCTCATCTCTCTTGGATGGAATCTGGTCAGGAGAAGAAGATAGAGGTTGGAGATCACTCATAAGTGCTCCAAAATGTGCCTGTTCCTCTTCTTCCTCTAGTTGTTCTATGTATTCATCTCCTTCTTCATCATCTTCTTCAATCTCTTGCAAGTGAAGGTTAGCAAAGTTTCTTGGTTGATTTCTTTGAACAGGAGTGATCTCTGAGAAGTCCTTGAATCTCATTCGACATTGCCTAGCTGTGTGGCCCCATTTATAGCATATGCCACAAGGTATAGTTGTATAGTCAAAGAAATTATTTCGAACAGAAGGAGAATTAACCTTGGGTGGAAGCTTAGACCCAGACTCAAGAGCTTGAGTCTGTGAGAATGGTTTGGTACCTCTGAAAGGAAAGGGTCGAGACACACCTCTAGAAGGATATCTTTTAACAAAATAAGATTCATTATCCTCAATTGGTTCTTGTTCTTTAAGCCAATGTTCATGGTGAAGAAGTCTACTTCTCAATTCAGCAAAAGTTAAAGAACCTTCCCTATTTTGAATTGTAATAACAAATTGGGAGTACTCCCTTCCTAGACCTTGAAGAGCAATTCGTGAGAGTTCAGAGTCAGAGACTCTATCATTTACAGCAACTAATGAATCAGCAATGGTTTTGATCTTGCTAAGATAAACAGAAATTGAAGAAGAACCTTTCTTGATAGATTGAAGACTATGTCTTAAAGAGGACTTCTTAGCTTCAAATTCTTGAAGGAAAATTAATTCAAGATAGACCCAAATGTCTCTTGATGTTTTTAAGCCTAAAATGTCTGATGCTATGGACTGAGAAATAGTAGCTTTAATAAAAGATTTGACAAAGCTATCATTTTTCCGCCATTGAAGATAGGCCGGATTTACAGAATCTCTACCCTCAAGAACAATTAACTGGGAGGGTTCTTCAATTGTACCATCAATATAAGAAATTAGGTCATTACCAATTAAAGCATTCTCAATTTGATCCTTCCAGACCAGAAAATTCGAATCATCTAAACGAGTAGAAATTAAACTTGTAATATTCGCATTATGAGTAAACTGACCTGAATTAGGGTTTTGATTTGTAGCCATTTCCAGGAAGAGATTGAGTCTCTGATTCTTTGATACAGAAGAAACAACTCTTTTCCAATTCGAAGCTGAAGATTCAGCTTGAAGATTTCACAAAGAATAGCAGAAACTTCTTGATCGAGTTAAAAACTATCTTGTTTGTTTGAAAATTGTCCCAATTGCGCTTTTCTGGATCTGATGATCGAAAAAAAAATTCGCGTTAGGGCTCTGATACCATGAAAGAGAAGCTTGAATTCTTATTACTTCAATCAATACCAAATGGTTTACAAGAAATCTCTTTATATAGAGTTTAAGGAAACAATTAACAGAAACAATATGAAACTAATACCTAGAGAGAGAAAGTTAGTTTTAGGATAACTAACAATTAACTAACACTTCTACTAATCCCTTCTGTTAATAAGAAACACACGAGTGAATGACACGAGTGTAGGAGTGCCCATAGAAACTGCTTAATTCTTCTTTCATCCTTTCATAACCGATCCTCTTCTTCTAAGTCTCTCTGTCTAATCCCAAATTCAGTTTACTCAAAACCCAGAAATAATTCCAGCATACTTCAGGTAGATGTCGTTTCCGACGAAAAACTTCTCTTTCATTTTCATAAATGTCTTCAAAGTTAATAAACTATCAGAACCTGCTTGATGACAATTGCCGACTTCTCGCTTGACTTCTAGGGTTTTAGCTACCTTCTCCAAACCACCATATAGACTTTCACAATACTTCATTATACTCTTAATGTCATAAACTCTGAACCCAAAGAAATAATGAAGAAGTTTAATAAAGTTACCAAGTTGAGTTGGTAGAACTCTTCCTGTTAAAATTTTAATCAGATATCCGAAGTCATAAGCACTGTGAAATGTGATCCAAGTCACATTAGGGTTTAGAACCAGTCTTGATTTAACTAGTAAAAAAGCAAAATCCATCGAACTAATACCCAAATCTCTGTTTTTGTTAAAATCAATACCCTGTTTTTGTAGAAGTTCTATTGAGTCTAGGGCATGATAATCTCTAGTAATATCAAAATCTCTGAAATTGAATTGCCAAATATAACAATAATCAGTCCCAAAATGAGGAAGATTACCATCAGCATCAGATAGGGTTAAACCCACTTGAATCAATTTGAGAATATCCACATTACCTTTGAGTACATGGTAAAGATGAAAGGGACTAAGTTTAGGAATTAGGGTTTTATCAAAAGGACGATAAACTGCACCAGGGAATTCAGTATCCATAGAAACAAACGAAAATTCTTTCAAAATCGAACTGATTCTCTTCATCTCAATAAGTAAATTGTAATTCCAAACTTCAATTATCTTCACAGGTTTAGACATGATTCTAAATCTATCTGTCTTCACTTTCTCTTTCTCTCTATAGCTTTTCTAGTTTTCAGATGGAGATTTAAGAAGAGAGACTGATCAGATATATATATACACATAGAAGTTTCTAAATTCATAACGACTTTCTAATTGATCAAAGAAAAACAATTGTACACAATTTAGAAAGTCCCAGTCATAACGACTTTCTAATTTGAATTAACCGTTTCCAATTAGTGAGAAATAGGTTGAAATTGGGCTAAATTGAAATTAACAAATCAAACATTGGGCTAATTTGAAATTAACAAATCAACATTGGGCTAATTTGAAATTTAGTGAGAAGTATCTGTAATGTATTAGGCTAAATTGAAATTAACAAATCAACATTGGGCTAATTTGAAATTTAGTGAGAAGTATCCGTAATGTATTAGGCTAAATGGAAAATAACCAATGAAGATTGGGCGAAACTGAAATGGGGCTAAATTGATCACAAATATAGTAAACAAGTATTGGTAATGTGGACCAATTAATAAAGCCTGAGAATTTGTGACCTGAGTAAGTGAACCTCCAATGATGATGGACCTTGCAAGACAAATCTTGTATACCAACTAAGATACTAATGGACTCCTATATTGATTAGGTTCTTCGATGGAGAAAATTTATTTAGGCCGCGGTTTTGGAGAATAAAGAAAACTCTATAGGGAATAAAGATTTTTCTTTTTTGGTGAAATAGGGAATAAAGACTTAGTCAACCATTCTTGACTTAGGACGCATATCTATTTTTTCGCCACAAAATTAATTAACTTGTCTCTTGCACCCTAATCTTCATCTTCCTCAAATCTCATTCACTTCAAATTACGGTCACCAACAATTCCCGCCACCACATATTTCGGCCTCATTTTTTCCCTTCGTTTATCTCTTCTTTCTTGAAGAAGATGACGAAGGGGTGAATCAAGAAAGTTTTACCATTAGTTTTAGAGTGAACTAATGCTCCTCCTTCAACCGCAGTTGTAATAGATAACTCATAAATTGTTGTTCTTGAAAACTATGTGGCTCTTAAGCAATGATAAGGAAATCAGGGTTAGGTGATTTGGTTGGGTAAGGTGTAAAAAGTTTGGGTTAATTCTATTTGGGCCCCCAATTTGTGACCAACTCACCGATTTGGCCCCTATCAGTATGTTAGTAGTTCGTTTTGGCCCCAAAGGACCAAATTTTTGACGAAATTATCTTTGGGGGTCAAAAGAAATTAATTCCAAAAAGAGATTAAAGGCATAAAAGCCACATCATCTCTTTCTTTCTCCTCCACTTCACCTAATCTCTCCTCCATCACACTACCTCCTCTCCACCTCACCTTTCTTCTTCGGCGAATGGTTGCCGGCCGGAGTAAAAATTTCGACCGGCCACCATTAACATAATTTTTTTTTCTTTCTATCTCTCTCTCCCTCTTCTTTCTCTATCCTCCTCTTCTTCTTCTTCCTTTCACTTCTCTTTTTTTACTCTCTCTCTCTCTAACTATTGTCCAGCGAAGGGGAGAATCCCCTTCGACGGACATCTGATTTCCAGATCTTCACGGTCTGGAAACCAGACTTTGAAGGCCTGGAAATCAGGTCGCGAAGGTTTGGTTTCCAGACATCCGGCAAAGGGGATCCTCCCCTTTGTCGGACATAGTTAGAGAGAGAGTGTGGTAAAGAGAGAGACAGAAAGTAAAGAAAGAAAAGTGAAAGGAAGAAGAAGAGGAGGAGAGAAAGAAGAGGAAGAAAGATCAGAAAGAAGAAGAAGGAGAGAAAGATTTTTTTTTATGTTAATGGTGTCCGGCCGGCAACCATTCGTCGGAGAAGAAAGGTGAGGTGGAGAGGAGGTGGTGTGATGGAGGAGAGATAAAGTGAAGTGGAAGAGAAAGAAAGAGATGATGTGGCTTTTATGCCTTTAATCTCTTTTTGGAAATAATTTCTTTTTGGCCCCCGAGGATAATTTCGTCAAAAATTTGGCACTTTTGGGCCAAAACGAACTGACGGACACTTATTGGGGCCAAAACGAATGACAGACACCTATGGGAACCAAAACAGTGAGTTGGTCATAAATTGGGGGCCAAAACAGAATTAACCCAAAATGTTTTACCATTAGTTATAGAGTGAACCGGTAGTATTTCTAAATCTTTATTAAGAATAATACCACCATTATTATAATTACTACTATATCACCAATATTATCTCTGTTCTTACTCTTCTTGAATTTGTTAAAGAAATAGGTTTCAGAGAGATAAAGAAAGGGAAAAGAGGAGGAAGAGAGTAGAAGAAGAAGAAGGGAGGGAGAGAGAAAAGATGTGTGAGATGAAGGTGGTGGCCGGAACCTGTGGTGGACGAAATTATTGGTGGTCGGAATTTGTGATAGAATAAGGTTTTAGAATAAGGTTTTAGAATGATGAACATACAAAACGTGAGATGATGGTGTTTTCTGATCCAGAGTATCAGTAGCTTCAAAAGAAATATTGTTACCAGCGGAAGTCATGATAATGTGTGAGATCAGTTGAAAAAAATCTTACCTTACATCAATAAGATATATTTTATATAAATTGACAAATGAAACCCTTTTCGTATTAAACGAGTGGAAAAAGATTCAAGTGAAAATCTCATAAATAATTTTTTTAAGCTTTAAAACCTTTGAGGATTCTGAAACCTTGATCGCGGGTCTAAAACTCTCAAGAGGGCTTTCCTCATAAAGACTCCACAACTCCGCTCTCTTTCCGTCAAAGATAAAGGGAACGGTCTCAGGGGAACCCTCTCATCTTTTTAACACCAAAAACTAGTCGCCGGTTGATGAGTCATGAAAATGCCTCATTTCAATCTCTTAATTGGAGCTAGTTAGTCCATATCGAGCCATTACTCTGATGAACTGCTTGATTTCTTTCTCAGGTGTCTTTTACGGAGCTTAGTGTGAAAAACAGGCGAAATCGGAAGAAATTGATGTTAGGGGCATTTTAGTCTTTTTGATGGTAAGGGTAGTCTGATAATTTCGGCCTATGATGATGCTCGGAGGAAATTAGACTCCAAGACGATCGCAATGGCGAAAGCGGAAGTCAAATCGGAGATGTGGTGCGAAAATTACATCAAGTCAAAGTTTTGGTAAAACATTAGCTTTTCAGTGCCACGTGGCGCGCAACCAGGCGGTGAGGGACAATTCTCTGTACATCGGTGTGCACAATGGGTGATAACCAGATCCACTCTAAGGAGCGATTCCCTGTGAAGCGAGGTTACTTATTACTATGTACCTAAGACCATCCACCATATCTAACGGCTTGCATCATCTCCACCCTCATTATAGCATTCATGAAGTGTGTCTCACACTTTTAAAGTGCTCCCTGTTACACCAAATCAGTCCTAATCCCCTAGCACAACGTGAATTAGTTGGCACCAGATTTGTTACCTACTTTTATCTCCATTCTTTATCTCATTATTTGGTAAAAACAATATATAGTAGTGAGAGAAGGAGATTTTACTTCTCCCATCTTCAAATAAGATAACAGGGATATGAGAGATAATGAAATATTCTCTAAACATACAAGAGGAGCTGGAAATGGGATTCACGAGATTGAAGGAGATAAAAGAGCAATGGTGATCGGATCGGTTAAAGATAAATCTAGAGATGGATGGAAGAGATTGGGAAGATAACAACAAATAGAGAAAGTTGGGATTGACTGAAGATTTTCCTAGAGAGATAAATCGAAAGATGCAACAGAAGACTCTCATCTATCTATAAATCAGAAAAATAGAAGAAGGAGGGGAGCATCATCCTCCTCTCAAGCTCAACTACAAACAGAATCAGAGAGAGAGTGAGAAGAAAAGAGGATCAGTTTTTATAGAACAGAACAGAAAAGGAGAAAAGTAGGAGAAAAAGAGAGAAGGATGATCACGTTTTTAGACTTTGATTTTTCAGAGAAAGAGAGTACGGCTTAGAAAAGGAAGAAAGTAGAGAGAGAGAGAGAGAGAGAGAGAGGGAAACAGAGAGCTTTTGATTCAATTTGTTTTCTTTGTTTTCTTTTTATTTCTTTGGTTGTGGTTTTCTATTTGTGAGAGATAGAAAGATTACAG
>BEHA01042404.1:16806-29194 GCA_002897215.1 Eschscholzia californica subsp. californica
ATTTCTTAAACCTAGATTCTTTATGAATCATACTAAAATTGGGACTTCCTAAATCTATTCCTCATGGCCGGACGGCCTATGGGACCGGTATGGCCATGGCCAAAGTATCCACGCCGGGTGCCCCTGCATCATTTATACTCCATTTGATTTCAGATTTCAGTAGTTTCATACTCCATTTGAGAGTAATAGCTCGAATTTAGATGAAATATTATATTGTCAGTTTCATGGGTTTAAATGAAACATAGGTTGATGCTTCAGTGGTTGACCATGAAGGACTATAACCTACGTTCTTGAGGAGTTTGGAGCTAGGTAGAGAAGGGGACAAAGAAGGGTAGACCAGCCCAAGCTCGCGTGCCAAACTGAACATTTTCATGCGAGTAGCTCGGAGAGTGCCATCTCGCGAATCTACCAGAGCAGTCCGAGATTTGCTGCTACAAGAGCAGTCCAGTCGGGGGTTCGACGGAAGGGAGAACACTAAGGATACACACGAGACGAGCAACACCGGTCCGGGAAGGAGTTGATCTTGGCTCGGGACTTCCCTTGGTTGGATTGTTCATTATTTGACCGATAGATTCAAGAGTTTTCTGACTATAATTTTGGCCGGAAAACATAAAGCTTTTACCCGCATCCTATTGTCTAGCTTTCTATGTGGTTTGATTTGGGTTGAAATTTCTAATTTTCCTTGGTCGGACTGTTCATTAATGGTGGATTGTTCTTGAGAGGAAGAAGATGATGATAATGACTGCTAAGGGGAACTCTGATTTTTTGCTGAACACCTATTTTGCACCGCTAAGGGGAAATTAGAACTTCGCTAAGGGGACATCAATTGCACGTAAATCGACGATCCTAGTCTCGTGCCTCATCGGAAAAGGGGGATTTCCACCTTTAATTCGTGTTTTTCTTTATCTTATTCTCGTTTATTAATTGTTTCACCATGTTCAGCTAACTATTATTTTTGATACTCATGAAACATGATTTGATATATAATGAACTGGATTTTCCTCCGCGTCTATAGGACGCGACAGATTCCTCTTGGCTAATGCCGCTAGATCATATTTTTTTTATTTACTCCAAAGAGAGAAAATGAAGATATTGTTAATCTTTTCTGTGATGAAGGAGAAAGGAAGAAGAAGAAACGTAATAAAAATATAATTTCTGGAAAGAAAATAAGAAGAGTAATGGAAAAGAAATAGGGTGGGTAGTTGTGGAGAGAAATTAAGGAATGAATATCCTAACAGAGTGTAAATCGTGAGAAAGAAAAGTAGGGAAAATGTGGGAGTAGTTATTGTAGGTAGATCATACCCGATTTTGACACTAATCCTTCTTTTTTTAGTCTATTCACATAAAATGAATTTTATATCGTCCGTTGGATGTGATCTCTATCAAACTCTCAAAAAAATGGACGATCAGACTTATCCAAAATAACCAACTGACCTATTTTTATATATAAGATTCTTTATTATTTGTTAAATGATAATTCAATTAACTTCGTCTAGTTTTACGAATTAAAAGTCTTGATCTTAGTCGTCTATTGACATATAGTTCGATTGTGCGTGTTTAGTTTGATAGTGGATGTTTAGTAACTTTTGATCGATTATACTTATTTTGACGCATTTTACTCAGGATTGTCATACTTGTTCATTGTCAACTCATTTGATAGAATGTCTTAGTTTGATAGTCGATGTTTAACAACTTTTGATCAATTATGCTTAGTTTGACATTTTATGCTTAGGATTGTCAATATTAGTTGGTGAAGTTAACTAACCTTTCAGGCTAATAGATAATTAGTATTTGTCACTGTCGACCTTGTGTATCGTAGTATCCCTCTCAATGGACTCTTGTCCGACTCTTCTTGCAACTTGTCCCCAGAATCACTCTCACCTCTTACTTAGATAGTTTAGTTTTATTTGTTTCTTTGAGACCAATCAAAAACCCCAATATGTGTCTTTATTTTTTCATTTTAATATAAGATAATAAGTGACACTTAGACCGTCGGGCTAGACTCTTCGATCTCCGAATTACTTTCATATCTCTGAAGCCGAACTTATTACTTGACGCGAGTATACTTGCGATCATTCCAATAATAAAGAAATGTAATATCTCTGTTTACAAATAAGATTAATTAACTTCGAGGGATATATTCTTCTTTTATAACCATATTACTATAAGTCCACCCCCTTTTGGTGTAACGGTTGAACACCCCTCTTAAGTCCATGAGGTCGCGTGATCGAGTCTCGGTGGAAGCAGTTGCCATCAAGATTCATCCTATGTAATTTAAGCTATAAACAATGTAATAATTTGTCGGGCTTTTGGGGCTCTTTGTTGTCAGGCATTTAGGCCTCTTTGTTGTCGGGCTTTAGGCCTCTTTCATTCTCAGTTTAAATTAGGCGGTTATCTTGCTTATTGCATCTCCATGATGCATCAATGTCTTGTAACGACTAACGGAGATCGTAATCGAATTATCAAAAAAAGAAAAACACATTAGTGTAATACTACTTCATTACTAATTGTCTTTATTAACTTTTAAGACAGTACCTGAACATTAGTGCAGAGAAGTGGATTGAAATGTTGACATATCACAGATAGAGAGAGAGTTGGGATTGATTCGAATCGAGTTTTGACGGATTGGTTCGAATGGAGTTTTATAGTAACCAAACTCTTCGAATCGGCTTGTGGACAGGGTGGGTACTAATCCAATGTACAACCCTAAGAAAGACTCACGGGTACACAAGTATAGTCCCACATCGTCGAGGACAAAAGAAAACTATACACAAGAGCGTTACAAGAGAAGGTTGTTGAGCAACTCAAAAACATACTTACCTGGACGGGGTCAATGGTTGATCAAGAAGGACCATGGCCTAGGTTAGTGACCTCCATTGCACTTAGGAGGGGCACTCGCCTAAGATCTACCCAAGTGGTGGAGTCTACGTCATAATTTGTGATAGAGGGGGTACGCGTTCGCGCGGCCCCTACCAATCTTATGTTAATTTTTTTTTAATAGTAGTGTACATAGTTTCAATTGTCGAAGGACACAGTTCTCTTTCGGAGTTTTAATTCAGATGGGGTATAGTAATCCTTGGTGAAATTCATACTTTTAAGTTGCATATGTAGAGAAAACTATGTCCCTGAATCAATTCATTTTCTTGCATGAGAAAAGTGTTCAAGAGAAGTGTTTCGAGTTTGAAATCGATCGATTTCCTTGTACTTAAAGACATTGTTTAGGCAATTTTAGTGGCTCCCACCACGGAACTAGGTTGTCTATTCACATCGTCCCACTCAAGAGCAACAATCAATAGTAGGAGGAAGTCATGTTTGAAAATTAATCAAGTCGATCAATGAAGGCATTGAAGACGAAATAAACATGAGCCGTCAGTCGTTGGTTGAAATAGTCCCACACAGATGAGTTTGATTGAGCATGGGAGTTGGAAACTATTACAAAACAGTATCAAATAGAATGAAGAAAGCATACCTTTCTCGGCCTTTTGGCTAAGATCAAGTGTAGTATCTGTTCTTATCAGTTTAATATCTGATATGTGGTCCATTGGATCACACGATATTAAATTAATTTTTTTCATGGGGGAGAGTCCACCACAGTAGCTTGCTGCTGGGGCTCTCATATGTCGCCTTTGCGTTGCACTATTGCATTGGCCTGGCACACCCCCCTACCAATACTTAACTATCAAAACCTTTACTTTGCGGCCTGGAAGTCTGGTATTCTACCTTTTGCAAGTAGTTTCTAAGTTCAAGATATCAGAGTCCACTGTACTTTTCTCAAAAGTTGGTATAGGCAAAAAGAGACAGTCGAAATATTTATAAAACAAAGGCAGACATCTGGTCGAAATATCTATAAAACAAAAAAACCACTCTGAAATTTCAGCTGAAGGTTTTACTGACCCCCATTACACTTAGGAGTGGGAACTCGGATAAGCTATAGTGGGTGTGCATATGTTCGCCCCTTGCCAATATGCTAAGATTATAGCACTGATTTGTAAAAGGGTTCCTAAGATTGCACTTTTTTACTATATTATTAGTTTACTTGAATTAAGGTTGGTAGATAATGATTTTGTGAGATTATTGCTGGAAAATAGGATTCTTAATTCATTCCAGATCGACTAAGTTGTACCAAACGTAGTTTTGGCATTCAACTATCAAGCCAATCATAGAAAGCATTCAAGAAAACATAAGGACTGTTATTGAAATGGTGCCACACATATGAGTTTTGATAAGTCTCGTAGTTGAAAACTACTATAAAAACAAATAAAAGATGGTTAAGGGAGAACAGGTTGTTGAGTATTATTACTTTGTGAAGTTTGTTATTTTTGTTTGCACGTGGTGGAGACCACCACTTAGAAGTCTAGAAGATGCACGTAGAACTATTTGAAGATGACTAATTTTCTAATAAGACTAATTAGAAGATGACTTCCACCCTCAGGTTTGATATTTTCGAGTCTACTTCTGCGCAGACTCTTCATATACGTATTGAAATCATTTAGGACTCTACAAGTTCATTATCCTCATCATCAACGTTATAGGTTCATCGATTCGGTCTCAATAAAGCCACCATATTAGTTATGCATGTGTGTATGCTCACTGATCAAGTCAGCCTAAATAAGACCACAAAGGGCTATCAATGAATTAAGACCTTCTTGCTTAACCTCAGGTCCATGCTCGACAAAACTCTACTGGGTGCTGCCCACAACTACCTCTAACCTCTTCTGGACGTCATAGGAATAAAAAATCAGCATAAGGACTCAACCCCATCCCCCACGACGTCTCAAATATTAATATTTTCCTTAAGTCTTTAGTAAGTGGATATGCAAAATTCTACTCTGACCAATGTTGCAGACCCACTTATTACGAGCTAAACGAAGATATTAATTCTCGAGAAGTCGAGGGAGATGGGGTTAAGGATCTATGCTGATTTCCTATTTATATATGGTGTGCAGGAGAACCAGCTGAGAGCTTTGCTAAGCAGATTAGTGGTGGAGGTTGAAAAATAAGTTTTTAATGCATCTATAGTCCTTTGTGGTGGCCCTATTGAGACAAACTTAATAAATGCAACAACAGATGAATGTGTTCATAACTGTTATGGTGGTCCTATTGGGGCGGACTCGAAGGATTCATAATTGTTGCTGATGATGAGGATGAACGGGAAAAGTTATTAACGATTTAAAATTTTATATAAGGGCTTTGTATCTATGCATAGGTAGACTTAAGAAATCACTTAGTTAGCTTGTGGGTGGAATACCGTCTTCTATAAAAGACCAGATGCAGTCTTCTTAGAAAACTCACTAGATCCAATGTTGTCTATGGTCTCTTTAATGAACATGAATGAATTAGGGAGAATGGGGAGAGTGAACGAGTACTGCATGTGTTGTGGGGGTCTCAACTAAGAATCACCAAGCTCAAGAGTAATTTCACTCAAGTATCTCATTTTTTTGTTGTTTTCTCGCTTCACCATGTGTAAATTCAAATCTTAAGATATTGAACACTTAAGTACGTGCCTCGCTTTTGCTCAGTGTTTAGAAGCCTTTCAAGATCATCTTGTGGGGGATTGTTGGATATTATTCCCTTTGTAGGGTTCACAATTTATGCTTATCCCATATTACTTCACTAAAGAAACTTGTGAGAGTTTATAATATGAACACCTAAGAGGAGTAGAGAGGGTCCCCAGACACACGTCCCGAAACGCGCTCACGCACACGCGGATGGCGAACTTTGAGCTTTGGACTTGGGGAATTTAAAATAAAATACAATTCCTTTTGCTACTAAGAACAATTTATTTTACTTTATCTTCCTTTGTCTAACATAAATTCGTGGGATAAGCATAATCTGACGATCTTCTTCGAGATTATCTCTAACGTTCCTATTTTCTCTACTAGCGGCGATGGCAGAATTTTTTTGATGTGGAAACACATTAAAATCAAGGAGAAAAAAAAAATTCATATGCCATAAATGAACGACTTTTATTGATTAAATACAAGACTTTCTAATGTACATATTTATAGTTGTCTTCGACCGTTCGACGAGTGTTCATCTTCTGAAATCGTTGCCGAACAACTTCTATACTAATACTATCAAATGTATTCTTCTCAACATATGCAAGTAAATGATCATTTATCCATTCGTCTCTCATTTGATATGAGAATGTGCTTTTTATTATACTAGTACTTGAGAAAACTATTTTTCATCGATTGAAAAACAGAAACACATTAAAAAGAAAGAATGTGAACAATACCAGCCATAAGCATAGGTAAACATAAAGTAATTATTTCAAATTAATAATAAATTAAATTATCTTGAGGCTAAATAAGAAACTAATTAGTAAAATATTTTGCAACACAGAGAGAAATAAAATAACTTACTGAATGAAACAAATTGAAGATGATATGAAACTTCAATTTAATTTAGGGACGATAATTTAAAAACTTTTGATTTGGGGGATAATAGGAAACCAAACCCAATTTAGAATAATATTTGAAAAAATAAATCATTTCGTAATATTACAACTTTATCCCCGAAATCAATGTGAAAAATATTTTTGAAAGTTTCTGAACAAGTCCTAATTCGCTCTCAACAATTTTTAGGTTTTTGAACAAATTCGTTTTGCTCAAATGTTTTGCATTTTTTTCCTCTGCATTTGACAAACACAAACTGACACTGACATTTTGGCTAAAACTTTTTTTGATTTGTCTTGTGAGTAATGAAATGGTTTCCGCATTTTTGTTTGTTTTCGACAGAAACATTTAGACTAATGCATCTTTAAATATGTATTTTGCAGAAATTAAAATGTTATGCATATTAGCATTTGTATTTGACAAACCCATTAACAGACAAATAATATTTTGGCTAATGCATTGTATATATTGTCAACAACATAATTATATATGTTGTCAACATTTTATAATAAGTTAGGACAATGTTACATATGTTGTCAACAGTTTATAAAAACACAATTATATTTGTTGTCAACAATTTATAATACCATATTTATATATGTTGTAAACATAGAAGGGTAAAAAAGAATAATGAAAAAAGTAGGATTGTCTGGTTAACACCACAACTATATATGTTGTCAAAAGTGTAAAAATTGTTTAAAAATTAATTTTTCCTAGTGGGGTTTTTTTCCCGATTTATCCAGATTTTGAGTTTTTCATGCATTCTTGCTTTAATTAAATAAGATGAGATAAGAAAAAAAAAAAGTTCATATATCTATCTTTTTTTAACGTCACAACCAAAAAGAAAGATGAGATTGTGGCTTCATAAAAATCAACTTGACTACCGAAATTTATAACTTTTTTATCTTCGTTTTTCTTATCAGGGTTTGAATGAGGGTGAAGTGAGAAACTGACTTTAACTAAAACAACAAAGAAATAGTAAATTGGGCTCCATTTTTTTCCCTCTCCCCCTGAATAACCGTTTTCTCTCTTCTCTCTCTCTCTTAAACTATTTTCCAGATCTTGGTGTTTTCTGGAGGAGAGATTCCTCCTCCGGATTTCCCTCTTTGTTGTTTATGTTATATCTATAATAAGATCTTGGACTGTAGTAGAGAGAGATTCTATGGAATCAAATCTTATTATACACAGTTCTTATTGGATTCTTCCTCTTCTTCTTGTTCTTCTCTCTCTAACATGGATTACATTTGCATTTCTTAAAGTTACAAAAATTAAATTCGATGGAGGATTTAATTCACTTGTTGGCGATTTTATATGTTTAAGGAATGGAAGTATGGATAAATATGTCAGTGAGAAAAGAAGATTCAATATCGCCGAATTCTACGATGAACAATTCAAGAAGATTGAAGATGAAATTACAAGTCAAGATAAAAAACGATCAAGATTTCACTTTTACTAGTATAATATTATTGTTGTAATTTTCTTTTTGTCGATCTTTAGGATCTTTTATTCTCGATCTATAGGATCTTTTTGTCGACCTTTAGGGTCTTTAATTCTCGATATATAGGATCTTTGTGTTTGTGTCCAGTCAATTTATTTCCCTTCATGAGGCATTTTACATTTGAAAGTATGTAACTCTCATGTAGTTATCAAAGAAATAAGAATTATCATCCATGTAACACGTGATTGAATCACTTATGAATGAAATATGATTTCTATTGGTTTCAAAAAAAACTAAAACAACAAAGAATTTATTTGTATTTAAGCAAGGTTACGGTGGGTTTGGTGCCTTTGCGGGCTGTGGCAGTTGGTTTGTCCGAATCAAGGATCAGTCATAAAAAAATGTCCTTCAACAAAAAAAAAAAAAAAAAGTCATAAAAAAGTGTCACAAGATATACAGAGTGTCAAAGTCAAAAGTGGGTGGGTCATTTGAGTTTTTAACTTTTGTAGTTAGCGGTGGGCTGATGTCTTTTGGGTTAATGGGCTTTCTGGGCTAAAATTTTAATTTGGGAAGGGACACTATGTGGGCCTCTTTACATAGTAAAGAAGCCCACATTTGTGACCTCAAGGGCCCCTATGTGGGCCCGCCCCTGCTCCCTACCACGTTTTGTAGTTTGTTGCACCCTTTTCTAAGACTATGAATTCTAGCCGAATTTACTAGAGAAGAACACATGACGAAAATTATATTGATCTCAATACTGAGCATTTTTCTTTCAACACGAAAAGAAAACAATGATGTGGTTAATCTTTGAGCAGTAAGGAAAGACTACAATTTGTATGGAGATTGTTCCGCAATCACTTTCAAGGAATAGCCTCCATACCATGACAAAACGATCTATATTATGATTGGGAAGTTTTATAGGATGTTCCCAAACTCGTTAAAGGCAATTCTGCTAAAGGCGATATCTTTGATAAAATATTTTGGTTAGAGCCTAGAGGCAATGCCTAGGCTGGCAAAGGCAATCCAGTTGGATAGATAGATACAGAGGTGGAGAACAAGAGGAAGAAGGAAGTAAAAGAAGAAAAAGATTTAATTAAGATCACCGGTTGACGATTTTTTGCCGGAGCGAGAGAAAAAGAAGTGGGTCATAAACACCCTCAAGTTTGGCATTGCCTCTAACTTTACATGGTCAACCTATTTTGACAAAGGCTTCGGTGAAAAATATGTTGTCTTTAACAAGTTTGGGTATTACCTCCCATTCTGGTTTAGTGCTTCGCACTCCTTTGATCTAACCTGTTATTCTAACATGTGTGTCGGCCTTTTGGCTATGGTCGATTGTGGTCTTTGTTTTTATCAGTTAAACAATGGTAACAATGCCAATATAAAAGATTTTGTTGGATGAGTGGTTTAGAATTCCATGATATTCTTGGGTCATTGGATTTCTATTAGAAATAAACAAAATGAGAGAAAAGAGATGACAACTTTAATTAATCAATATCACTACTACTAATTCATCTTATCATTATAACTAGTTTATCACTTCAACAACATGTGAGAGAGAGAGGAGTAAATGTGTTAACAAGGGTATTCACACATGCATTCATAAACGTATGTTCCAGGATGCCTATAACAATAACCAACACCAAAGTGTTTATCATTGCATATTTGTTTGCAATTTTCTTCAGTTGGGCATCCTACCCACGCATCTTTACAAGTTTTACCAGCTACCAACACTTTCTCATTTTTAGCTGCACATCCACATTAATTATTATTATCATCAGTAAAACCCATAGATGAAAATAAGTAAATCTAGGCCCCACTGGGACCCCACCCAGGCCCAAAGCCCCCACTTCATATCTGGGTCCCAGAATCTAACGTGTCACGTTTTTTTTTTATCAGACTCAAACCCTGATTTCTCCAGTAGTATCAGATGTTACTTGTTACCACTCACCCAAAATGTAAGTAAATAAGAAAACATTTGTACTAGTAATAAAAAATTGTGAGTAAAAATGAAACAAACCTGAGAAGAACAATACGAAGAAGAATAGGAATATGAGAACATTAGAGAACGTAAGTTTCACCATCTTCACAACTCTTCAAATAACCTAGCTACTAGGTATGTATGTCGATGTAGATGTAGATGTAGATGTAGATGTAGATGTTCCCTCTCTAGTTTTGAGTGAATTTATAGTGTCTGAAGACTCTGAGTTGAAGATATGGTGCAATTAAGAAGGAAAAGGATCTCACCGATTTCACAAGATCGGTGGGATCTCCTAATTAATGAAGTACTATGGCAAGAAAAGAAGAATATAAAGTTAATTATTCTTTCGATCATTCCAAGTATTAATGAAGGAATGTAATATTTCTGTTTAGAAATAAAGACTAATTAACTTTGAATGTTATATTCTTCCTTTATTCTTTCCATATTACTCTAATATTACTTCATTGCTAATAATCTTAATTAGAGCATCTCCAATGCAAAACTCAAAAAAGTCTCTATTCATCCTATGTGTCAAGTTCCATTTGAGATTCTCACTCCTAGGTGTCGTTAATAGAGATCCACAAATTTTCTTTTGTCTCCAATGCAAAACTCTAAACTTATCTTATTTGCTTATGTGACATAGTTATTTTTGTAAATAAATAATTAGTTATTTTAGAAAATATAGAAGACTCGATTTCTATTGGTGGAAAATCAAACGTTGATGAGTTGGACAATTAGAGATATCTCAAGAGGACACTCTAGAAATAGATGTCCTCTTGAGATATCTCTATTCCACCCTCGACACGTCATCTTAGAGATCCAAATAAAGTGTTGCATTGGAGAGGATTTTTAAGAAAAAACTCCAAAAATTTTAAGTGACACTCGGAGTTTCTAAGATTGAGTGTTGCATTGGAGATGCTCTTAGTGACATATTAATGAGAGTAGTCATAAACTTTGTAAAGAAGTTACTACACTTTGAATGTTATATTTTACCATTTTTGTTATAATACACTCACAATAAAGGTATTTTGTGCTAAAATCATACAAGACTTGAGTTTAGAAATGCGCCAAGTCAAGAGGGTTTAGGGGTTGGGCCAGGTAAATTTGGGCCCCTCTATAAAATTTGAAGTCGAGTTTAAGGCCTAATAACGCTCCGAATGGCTAAAGAAAGTTGTATAAGGCCTCATTTGGACAAGCTGAATATTTCTGCAAGCTCTACTGCTATTGGTAAAGTACCAAAGACCCTTGACTAGGGTAAATCCGAGTTAACCACAAAATTCTATAGGCGTCCTCTCCGTTTGGTTTTTTCCATCTAAGATGGAGAAAAGGAAACTTTTGATTTAGAGATAAAAGATTGAAGAGAATGAATGATTTTGTGAAAAGGCAAAGGCAGAAAAAAATGTATTACCTAAAAGTTGTGAGATTTACGGAGAGGAATTGGAAGAAAACAATTTTGCCTATTCTTTTCTTTTTCATGGTTCGTATTGGTCAATCCGTCAAAACTAGGCCTCAACTTAGCAAATTTGAATCCTCTCTTGATCTATTTTCTCCCTAAAAGCATAGCTAGATGCACATGCATAATAGAACAAAAGTATTTCTCGTTATCTAGTTTTCTTCTTATTATTTCCATACATAAGGGAAAACCTTAATGGGAATCCCACCTATTCAGGGATTTCCTGTCAGATAGAGTTCTGATAAGTTTATCTTTTCTGTGACTTTTACTAGGGTTTCTCTATGTAATGGTCATTAGAGAACCATAAAAGTGTGGAATTTTCTGAAGAGAAAATCAACTCTCTCACACATCTTAGAGAGAGAAGGTTTTAGAGAAAAAAATTCTCATTCTATCTACCTAGTCAAAAGTTTATCAGTTCTTCTTCTCAACCTTCAAGAACATCCTAGCTGTCATTCAAGAAGTATTAATTCAACTTGCTCGGGCGTCTCAAGTAGAGGAGCGACAATTGGAACTCTCATCTTCGGGATAAAAGCATCGGAATCTAGTTCGAGGGAAAACACATTCAGGTATTCTTCTTTCACTTTCTAGTTCATAGTTAGTATATGCATGTGATCCTGGTAGCTAGCGTTAAACATATGATGTTTGAGATTCCGCTTACAACGTTAGTTAGGTGAATAGGTAACACCATTTGGGTCGGACACTTAAAGGAGATTTAAGGTCCATTAGTAGGCCCGACCATGCTTGACCGACCATACTAATAGGCCCGGCCAGATCTGCCCCTATTAGGGCTTAGTCTGACCAACCAGAGTAAGGGAATAGGAAAAAATAGAAAGAGGTTTCTATTTGTGAAGAAATCCTTATTCTGCTTCTATTTTGGCTTTCAGAAAGCCTGTTTAGGGTTGGACTTTAACTTAGGCATTCTATGTAAGGCCCTCATTAGAGTTGAATAAGGTGTGGAGAATTCTTAAAGAGATTTATAACTGTACAACATCAAGTAGAGAAAGAAAGAGAGAATTAGTCCCAACTATCTATCTAGTCTAAAGAAGAAGGTGTTCTTTGTCTAACCACCATTAGAGTTCTAGCTATTTTAAAGGTGGAAGATCAAGTTGATTGGTCGG
>BEHA01042404.1:31437-55116 GCA_002897215.1 Eschscholzia californica subsp. californica
AAATATTAGCATATGAATATACCTCGGATCGTTCCACTTTGAGCCTTTTATAATCGGAACTTTTACGGTCAAGTCCTTCCCACAACCCAAATGGTTCAGTTCCGGGTGTATACGCATGTAAGACATGTTTCCCAGGAGATGCCAAATCCGAACTTAGAACACTAAGGACAGAGATCGAAACCACATTCTGATCAGCATCGACTCCCCTTTCCCAAGTCTTTAGGAATGCCCTAAAAACCATCTATGATAGTTAGATAAACCTTTAATTACCAGCATGAAGCCAGGAAGAACAAGTGCAAATACATATGAAACAACCTCAACTTACTGGAATTCTTAGAGTGTACTTGTTTGTAAACTAAAAAACAGCATTTCATATACTTCGAATATGCACTAAAGAAAAGGACTTAACTTTTTTGAATAAAAAAATGACATGATGTTTTCATGTGGATTTTAGTTAAAGATTGAACTAGGCCTACCTTTGCGTCAAAATCCAAATGAAGATACATTAAGGATTCACATTGTTCAGTCTTTTCAATTCTGTCCTGGTATGACTTCGGAACAACTTCTTTAGTTAGGAGATTCAGAGTATCCCACATCGATGCATTACTAACTACAACTTTCCTAGCGTGTATAAACTGCAAGAAATATGTTCATTTTGTGACCAGAACAAGAAAAAGTAATTCAATTTAATCCCAGTCACTCCAAAAGACTATTTCATCACTTACACGAACTTACTTAACCACTTCTTAGCTTGACTCCAATTGCTCGGCCATTTTCAACAACAATATTTTACAATCCCACTTCACAATTATTGATGTATAACCAGATAGGTCCAATTGAGGTGAAAAGAACTAAACCTAGATTACCAATTTTCTATGGGGGTTAAACAAAAAAGACCATTAAAGAAAAAGATTCAAACATCAAAACCTAGAAATCAATTAAGAAATCAACCAGATTCAAGACATAGGAGCTGAAACACATGAATACCCATGGAACCTATCTGAAAGCTTTAGACCTTTACTAGCAAGAAAACACAAACATTTCAATCATAAGCAGAATCAACAACAACAAAACCAAACCCATGAAATCCAACATAAAATTACTCCTACCCATTTCTATCTATACAACATACATGCATAAAACCCATAGAATTAATAGAATCAACTAGCAGATTGGATTAAGATTAAAAGAAAAAAAAAACAATATACATGATGAACTTAAAGCGTGAGAGAGAGTCTCACCAACTATACTCGATCCTCCTGATTCAATGGTCATCGACGATACAAATTTTATTCACTTAGCACTGAGATCTGAATGAGTTTTGCTGTGTTATTTAGGGAAATAGAAGAAGTTTATCCCCTAAGAGTTTTGTTGTGTTACCCTCGTCTGGTGTTGTTGGTCAATCTGAGGAGGCCATCAGGTGTGATTTCGGCTAGTCCATCTCAACTCAAATCCGCGGCATCTCTGAATCCGTTGTATACAAAACCAGGATCATACAAAGATAACGATGTCGGAAGAAATCTAGGAAGAAGAAGAAACTATGACGAACTGAACGAGAGATAAATGAATCACAACACATGAAAAAACAGAGAAGATTTCGAAGAAGATGAAGATTTAGAGAAGAAGCAGTGACGAAGAAGAGCCCTAAAAAGTATCTGGTTTGGTGATTGGTAAGGGGAGCTGGAAATTGTTGTTGGGGAGCTGTAGTGCAAAACCAGTTTTTTGTACTACAACTCCCCATACCAATTTAGTATTAGGAGCTATTTTTCCGGATTTGAAATTAAATAATGAAAGAGAGAGGGATTAAAAAAATAGTTACAATTAAAAAATTGTAATAGTAATTTTTCATTTCTTTCCTATTTTTTTTTAAACCCTAAATATTTCAACAACAATACCTCTCTTTTCTTCTCCACAATCAAGTTACAAAACAACCATTACTAATATTGCAAGATATTTATGATGTTGCTTCTTTAATGGAGGAAAATATATATTTCAATCGAACCAACAACCACCAACCCAATCAAACAGTGTTAGTATAGATGAAGATCTCTCTCAAGATGTAAGGAATTCGCAAGACAAATATTTCCGGTTAAATTTTATTTCTCTTTTTTCCTTAAACTTTAAAAATTTGCCCAAAAAGAGGCAAACTATTTCTGTTCGTTCAACAATTTCCCTAGGGAAATTTTTGTAAAATTTACCCCCAGGTCAGGGGAAAAAATCAAATAGTTTATCTATTTGTGAAATTTCTCTATTTAGAAAAAAGTAAAATAGTTTCTCCATTTTGGTTGATGTCTTCTTCATTGGGGAAAATACTTGGGTAGAAGTCGTCGTAAATTTGTAGTTGATGAAGGAAAAAGATTGCAAGAGGGATATTTAGGAGATTCAAATTCAGAAGAGAGAACGAGTAAAAGAGGAAAAAAACGTTTTTCTTTTTGTTATTTCTGAGATATTTGACTATATTACACTTGAGTCCTTCAGATTATGAGTTTCACATTTAAAATTTGTAACATTAAAGGTCTTTAAAATAATAATCCAAAAGTCTTATCTCCCCTTACTAATCTTTATAGCTCCCCAACCATAATAGCTCCCCAACAACAACTTCCAGCTCCCTTTACCAATCGCCTCTGGTTTTTTTTAGAGAGAAAGTGAATTTTGATATTTTGAGAGAGAAATTGAATTTTGATATGAAAGGGTAATTTGGGAACTAAAATAATAGAAAATGACCTCAATAGTAATTATTAATATTATTTTAAACTTAACCTCTAATTAGTCTTAATATTTTGGTAGAAAATGTCTAATAATGAACGATTAGAGCTTTTTTAGTTATTTTAAATTTTTTTACTACCTAAATAGTCATTTTTAATTTGGGCAGGGACACTATGGGTACCTCTTTACATAGTAAAGAAGCCCACATTTGTGACCTGAAGGGCCCCTATGTGGGCCCGCCCCTGCTCTACCACATTTTGTAGTTTGTTGCACCCTTTTCTAAGACTATGAATTCTAACGGAATTCACTAGAGAATAACACATGACGAAAATTATGTTGATGTCAATACTGAGCATGTTTTCTTTCAACGCGAAAAGAAAACAATGATGTGGTAAATCTTTGGGCAGTAAAGAAAGACTGCAATTTGCATGGAGATTGTTCCTAAATCACTTTCAAAGAATAACCTCCATACCATGACAGAACGATCTATGTTATGGCTATTAGTATATGTATATTCTTATGTAATTTATCTTTATACTCAAGGTTACTATTGTACATTGTAATGCCTTTTCTCTAATATAAATATAAGGCAATACCCTAAAGTTGGGGTATCTTGAGTTCACAATTACATGGTATCAAGAACTCTTCTCTAAAAAGATCTTCCCCTTAGTCTTTTCTTCTTGGTTTTCAGTGCTTCACTTCTTCTTCCTTTCTCTTCAATGGCCGATTCTATCATTGACACTCCTTCACACACAGTCATTCCACCACCACCCCCTGCCACCACTAATGCTTCTTCTTCTTCATCTACCTCTATCTCTGCTTTTCCTAACATCATCAACATTTCTCACCTTGTTTCTATCAAACTAGATAACACCAACTACCTTTTGTGGAAGAGCCAACTCCTTCCAATACTTCATTCTCAAGATCTATACAAATTTGTCAATGGAACTTATCCTCCACCTCCAGAGTTCCTTCCTGCTCCCTCTGAATCTTCTTCTTCACCTCTACCTAATCCTGATTTTGTATTTTGGTATAGGATTGACCAAATGTTACTTTCATGGCTTAATGCCACCCTCACAGAACCTGTTCTAAGCCATGTTCTTGGTCTCACTTCTTCAAAGGCTGTTTGGGATTCCCTTGAAAGAAATTTTTCATCCATTAACTCTGCTAGGTTAATGAATTTGAAACTACAACTTCAAACCACTAAGAAGGGCAATCTCTCTATTACTGAATATCTTCTTCGTATTAAGTCTATATCTGACTCTCTAGCTGCTGTTGGCCACCCAGTATCTGATTCCGAACTTGTTCTTGTTATTCTATCTGGTCTAGGACCAGATTTTGAAGGATTTGTAACATCCATTACTACTCGACTTGTCCCCCCTTCTTCAGCTGAGCTTCATTCTCTTCTGTTAACTCAAGAGTTTCGACTTGATCTTCTCAAAACTCAAAATGTTCAACCCACAGCTCTTCTCACTCAACCAACCTACAATCCTCGACCTCCTACTTTCTCTTCTTCTCGTGGTAACAGAGGTCGTTACTCAAATAGAGGTGGTTATCGAGGTTCAAACAGAGGAGGTTACTCCAACAGGGGAGGGTATTCTCGAAACTCCTCCTCTGTTCTTGGTCCTCCTCCTCATGTGGTGGTTTGCCAATACTGTGGCAAAAATGGTCATACAACTCGCCAGTGCTTTAGCTTACCTCAGATTAATGATATTGCTCGTTCTTTTGCCTCCATGGGAATTGACTCTGTTTCTACTGATCCTAACTGGTATATAGACTCAGGAGCAACTATGCACATCTCTTCTGATGTAGCATCCACTTCATCTCGCTCAGAAGCTCCTCTACCTGAACATGTCATGGTGGGCACTGGTAATGTAACTCCTGTTTCAGGTATACAAAATATTTCTTTTCCCTCTACTGGTTTTACTCTTAAGAATGTCCTCATTGTTCCATCCTTCAAAAAGAACCTCATCTCTGTGTCTCATCTTCTTCGAGATTTTAATTGTTTTGTTGTCTTCCATCGTCTTGGCTTCTATGTTCAGGACATTCCCTCAGGGAAGATTCTCCTCGTGGGAACAATTGCTGATGATCTTTTTCGAGTCTCCCCAATCAAAGCCACTTCAACTCCAACTTCTCTTTTTGCTTCATCTCTGTCGTACACTCCATCAGCTACCTTTGAAGTCTGGCACCGCCGTTTAGCTCATCCTCATCACTTGATTTTTAATTCTGTCATTAAGAACAATGTATTATCATTGAAAAAGTCTGTAATGAAATCAAAATCTATTAAATGTTCAAGTTGCATTTCAGGCAAACATCATCGTCTTCCTTTTATTTCTGTTGAGCATCATTCTTCTGCACCTAATGAACTTATACATTCTGATCTTTGGGGACCATCCCCAATTACCTCTCCCTCTGGTCATCGATATGTTTTGCTTCTAATTGATGATTATACACGTTTCACTTGGATTTACTTTTTGAAATCAAAATCTGAGGTTCAACTTCATTTTCAAAACTTCAAATTATTTGTGGAAAAGCAATTTGATCATCCCATTAAAGTCCTACAGACAGATGGGGGCGGCGAATATGTCAGCTCTGCCTTCTCTGACTTTCTTGTCTCTAATGGAATTCATCATAGACGTTCTTGCCCTCACACCCCACAGCAAAATGGGGTTGTTGAGCACAAGATCAGGCATCTAGTAGAAACCTCTATCACACTTCTTCATCAATCATCTCTTCCTCAAACCTTCTGGCCAGATGCTTTTCAAACAGCTATATACACCATTAATCGATTACCAAGCTCTACCATTAATGGTCTTTCTCCATTTGAAAAGCTTCTCAAAACTAAACCCAATTACAATGAACTTCGAACCTTTGGGTGTCGGTGTTATCCTCTTCTATCACCCTATCGAACCACAAAATTAGATGCGAAATCAAAACCCTGTATCTTCATTGGTTATAGCCCTAATCATAAAGGCTATCGCTGTCTCGATGAATCTTCTTCTCGAATTTATATTTCCCGCCATGTTCTCTTTGATGAAGAACACTTTCCCCTTTCTGTTTCCCCAAAATTCAATTTGAAAAACCCTAATTCTAACGTCATTCTAAATTGGACGTTGGATCCTTACCCTCATCTGATCGTCCATCTGTTCCTCCTATTGACCATCGTCGACCCACTACTTTGACCCGTACGCTGACACCTCCACCTCTAGCTGGTCGTCCCGTATCTGCTGGTGGTCCCACATCACCACGCGTTTCTGCTAGCCCTACTCGTCCCACCACCAACGACAACTCTGTCCATCTGTCCCCTTCTCAGTCCCTTGTCCCTCCCATCTCACCAACCTCTGACCACGTGTCAGAAAACTCCTCTTTTCCCACTGTAAACCCTAACGACCAGATTATTCCTTCGTCTTCAACCATTCCCTCTGCTACAGGAGCAATCTCAAATGTCTCTAATGATGAAACTCGTCATTCATCTATCTCTTCAACATCCACCCATCCCATGGTCACAAGGAGTCGTGATGGCCCTCGAAAACCAAGAATACTTCTCTCTACTGCTTCGATCTCTTCTCATTCACTGTCAATGGATGAACCATCAACCTTTCATCAAGCTTCAAAGCATGGTCACTGGATCAAGGCCATGGAGGACGAGATAAATGCTCTACATAAAAATAGAACATGGTCTCTGGTTCCTCCTCCTAACAACATCAATATAGTCGATTGTAAATGGATATATAAAGTAAAACAGAAGGCTGATGGTTCAATCCAAAGGTACAAGGCTCGATTGGTTGCAAGGGGTTTCACACAAGAGCAAGGCATCAATTATGATGAGACTTACAGTCCGGTGGTTCGTCCGGCGACTATTAGATCTGTTCTCTCTCTTAGTGTTACAGGTAATTGGACTATAAACCAATTAGATGTTAAGAATGCATTTTTGAATGGTGATCTTGTTGAGTCTGTCTATATGACTCAATCAAAGGGTTTCGAGAACAAGTCTTTTCCTAACCATGTATGCAAGCTTCATAAGGCCATTTATGGCCTCAAACAAGCTCCTAGGGCTTGGCACTATCGGTTTAGTAGTTGTCTTCTTCGTTTTGGGTTTACACAATCGATTTCAGACCATTCTATGTTCTATTATCGATCGGCTACTGATCTTATCATATTACTCCTCTATGTTGACGACATTTTGGTTACTGGTTCTTCAAATTTGTTATTAACGAAGTTAATTTCTCGGTTAAAAGAAACATTTGAGATGACAAATCTTGGTTCGTTAAGCTATTTTCTAGGAATGGAAGCAATCAGAAAGAGTGATTCATTGGTCTTAACTCAACAGAAGTATACGAATGATCTATTGAAGAAATTTGGCTTAATTGATTCAAAACCAGTTCATACCCCTGTTCTCTCTGGTACAAAATTATCTAAATCCGATGGTGAAATCTTGCCTAATCCTCAAAATTTTCGAAGTATTGTCGGAGCTCTTCAATACTTAACTCTGACCAGGCCGGATATTGCTTACGCAGTTAACCAAGTTTCGAAATTCATGGCTTCTCCGACGACTGTTCACTTAACGGCGGCGAAAAGAATCTTACGCTATCTCAAGGGCACTATTTCTCACGGTATATGTTTCCGGCGAGCCACGTCATTACCTATCATAGGTTATTCGGATGCTGACTGGGCTGGGTCCCCAGACGATAGAAGGTCGACGTCTGGCTATAGCATTTTTCTTGGACCCAACTTGATAGCTTGGGCCTCTAAGACCCAGCCCACTGTGGCTCGTTCGTCCACTGAGGCAGAATATAGGGCCGTGGCCCTAGCAACAACGGAATTGGTGTGGTTAAAGAATCTTCTAACGGAACTAGGCTATAGGCAGCCCAGTACTCCTATAATCTATTGTGATAATCTAAGTACAACTTAACAGTTAATCCTATTCTACATTCTCGTACGAAGCATGTTGCTATTGACTTTCATTTTGTCCGAGAACAAGTGAAGAGTGGTACGTTAAAGGTTCAATATATTCCAGGAGATTCTCAAATATCCGATATCTTTACTAAGGGGCTACCTGGGCCGAGGTTTAGAGAACTTAACATCAAGCTCTCATTAGTACCTGGACATTCGGCTTGAGGGGGGATATTAGTATATGTATATTCTTATGTAATTTATCTTTATACTCAAGGTTACTATTGTACATTCTTAACAAAAAAAAAAAGGTTACTATTGTACATTGTAATGCCTTTTATCTAATATAAATATAAGGCAATACCCTAAAGTTGGGGTATCTTGAGTTCACAATTACAATGGCTGGGAAGTTTTATAGGCTGTTCCCAAACTCGTTAAAGGCAATTATGCTAAAGGCAATATCTTTGATAAAATATTTTGGTTAGAGCCTAGAGGCAATGCCTAGGCTGGTAAAGGCAATCCATTTGGATAGATAGATTGAGAGGTGGAGAACAAGAGGAAGAAGGAAGTAAAAGAAGAAAAAGATTTAATTAAGATCACCGGCTGACGACTTTTTGCCGGAGCGAGAGAAAAATAAGTGGGTCATAAACACCCTCAAGTTTGGCATTGCCTCTAACTTTACATGGTCAACCTATTTTGACAAAGGCTTCGGTGAAAAATATGTTGTCTTTAACAAGTTTGGGTATTGCCTCCCATTCTGGTTTAGTGCTTCGCACTCCTTTGATCTAACCTGTTATTCTAACATGTGTGTCGGCCTTTTGGCTATGGTCGATTGTGGTCTTTGTTTTAATCAGTTAAACAATGGTAACAATGCCAATATAAAAGATTTTGTTGGATGAGTGGTTTAGAATTCCATGATATTCTTGGGTCATTGGATTTCTATTAGAAATAAACAAAATGAGAGAAAAGAGATGACAACTTTAATTAATCATCATCACTACTACTAATTCATCTTATCATTATAACTAGTTTATCACCTCAACAACATGTGAGAGAAAGAGAGAGGAGTAAATGTGTTAACAAGGGTATTCACACATGCATTCATAAACGTATGTTCCAGGATGCCTATAACAATAACCAACACCAAAGTGTTTATCATTGCATATTTGTTTGCAATTTTCTTCAGTTGGGCATCCGACCCACGCATCTTTACAAGTTTTACCAGCTACCAACACTTTCTCATTTTTAGCTGCACATCCACATTCATTATTATTATCATCAGTAAAACCCATAGATGAAAATAAGTAAATCTATTTCAACCAAAAAAAAAAAAAAAGTAAATCTAGGTTCCACTGGGACCCCACCAAGGCCCAAAGCCCCCACTTCATATCCGGGTCCCAGAATCTAACGTGTCACATTTTTTTTTATCAGATTCGAACCCTGGTGTCTCCAGTAGTATCAGATGTTTTTTTACCACTCACCCAAAAGTGTAGCTTCATATGTAAGATTGTAAGTAAATAAGAAAACATTTGTAATAGTAATAAAAAATTGTGAGTAAAAATGAAACAGACCTGAGAAGAACAATATGAAGAAGAATAGGAATATGAGAACATTAGAGAAAGTAAGTTTCACCATCTTCACAACTCCTCAAAGAACCTAGCTACTAGGTATGTATGTCGATGTCGATGTAGATGTCGATGTAGATGTAGATGTAGATGTAGATGTTCCCTCTCTAGTTTTGAGTGAATTTATAGTGTCTCAAGATTCTGAGTTGAAGATATGGTGCAATTAGAGCATCTCCAATGCAAAACTCAAAAAAATCTCCATTCATCAGATGTGTTAAGTTCCAATTGAGATTCTCACTCCTACGTGGTGTTAATAAAGATCTTCAATTTTTTGTTGTCTCCAATGCAAAACTCTATACTTATCTTATTTACTTATGTGGCATTGTTATTTTCGTAAATAAATAATTAGTTATTTTAGAAAATATAGAAGACTTGATTTCCATTGGTTGAAAATCAAATATTGATGAGTTGAACAATTAGATATCTCTATTCCACTCTCGACACGTCATCTTAGAGATCCAAATAGAGTGTTGCATTGGAGATGATTTTTAAGAAAAAACTCTAAAAATCCTACATGACACTCGGAGTTTCTAAGATTGAGTGTTGCGTTGGAGATGCTCTTAAGAAGGAAAAGGATCTCACCGATTTCACAAGATCGGTGGGATCTCCTAATTAATGAAGTACTATGGCAAGAAAAGAAGAATATAAAGTTAATTATTCTTTCAATCATTCCAAGTAGTAATGAAGGAATGTAATATTTCTGTTTAGAAATAAAGACTAATTAACTTTGAATGTTATTTTCTTCCTTTATTCTTTCCATATTACTCTAATATTACTTCATTGCTAATAATCTTAATTAAATTTTAAGATTAGAGACATATTAATGAGAGTAGTCATAAACTTTGTAAAGAAGTTACTACACTTTGAATGTTATATTAATTCACCATTTTTGTTATAATACACTCACAACAAAGGTATTTTGTGCTAAAATCATACAAGATTTGAGTTCAGAAATGCCCCAAGTCAAGAGGGTTTAGGGGCTGGGCCAGGTGAATTTGGGCCCCTCTATAAAAGTTGGAGTCGAGTTTAAGGCATAGTAACGCTCCGAATGGCTAAAGAAAGTTGTATAAGCTCTACTGCTATTGGTAAAGTACCAAAGACCCTTGACTAGGGTAAATCCGAGTTAACCACAAAATTCTATAGGCGTCCTCTCCGTTTGGTTTTTTCCATCTAAGAAGGAGAAAAGGAAACTTTTGATTTAGAGATAAAAGATTGAAGAGAATGAATGATTTCGTGAAAAGACAAAGGCAGAAAAAAAATGTATTACTTAAAAGTTGTGAGATTTACGGAGAGGAATTGGACGAAAACAATTTTGCCTATTCTTTTCTTTTTCATGGTTCGTATTGGTCAATCCGTCAAAACTAGGCCTCAACTTAGCAAATTTGAATCCTCTCTTGATCTATTTTCTCCCTAAAAGCATAGGTAGATGCACATGCATAAAACAGGTGTAGAACAAAAGTATTTCTCGTTATCTAGTTTTCTTCTTATTATTTCCATACATAAGGGAAAACCTTAATGGGAATCCCTCCTATTCTGAGATTTCCGGTCAGATAGAGTTCTGATAAGTTTGTCTTTTTCTGTGACTTTTACTAGGGTTTCTCTATATAATGATCATTAGAGAACCATAAAAGTGTGGAATTTTCTGAAGAGAAAATCAACCATCTCACACATCTTAGAGAGAGAAGGTTTTAGAGAAAAAACTCTCATTCTATCTACCTAGTCAAAAGTTTATCAGTTCTTCTTCTCAACCTTCAAGAACACCTAGCTGTCATTCAAGAAGTGAGATTAATTCAACTTGCTCGGGTGTCTCAAGTAGAGGAGCGACAATTGGAGCTCTCATCTTCGGGATAAAAGCATCGAAATCCAATTCGAGGGAAAACACATTCAGGTATTCTTCTTCCATTTTCTAGTTCATAGTTAGTATATGCATGTGATCCTGGTAACTAGCGTTAAATATATGATGTTTGTGATTCCGCTTACAACGTTAGTTAGGTGAACAGATAACACCATTTGGGTCGACACTTAAAGGAGATTTAAGGTCCATTAGTAGGACCGACCATGCTTGACCGACCATACTAATAGGGCCGGTCAGATCTGCCCCTATTAGGGCTTAGTCTGACCAACCAGAGTAAGGGAGAAAGAGAAATAGAAAGAGGTTTCTATTTTTGAAGAAATCCTTATTCTGCTTCTATTTTGGCTTTTAGAAAACCTGTTTACGGTTGGACTTTAACTTAGGCATTCTATGTAAGGCCCTCATTAGAATTGAATAAGGTGTGGAGAATTCTCAAAGAGATTTATAACTGTACAACATCAAGTAGAGAAAGAAAGAGAGAATTAGTCCCAACTATCTATCTAGTATAAAGAAGAAGGTGTTCTTTGTCTAACCACCATTAGAGTTCTAGCTATTTTAAAGGTGGAAGATCAAGTTGCTTGGTCGGGTGCCTCAAGTAAAGGAGCAACAATTGAAGCTCTTGGTCTTCTTATTCAACCGTATTAGTTCGTGGGATATCTATCGATTAAGGTAATCTTTAAACTAAGTTAGTTCATTATTTGCTTATGCATGAGACCTGGGAATACTAGTGTTAGATATTAGATGTCTGAGATTCCGCTTAGAACACTAGGAGACACCATAACCCAACACTATATATGTCGTCAACATTTTATAACAAGTTAGGACATTATTACATGTGTTGTCAACAATTTATAATAAAACACAATTATATATGTTTTCAACAGTTTATAACAACATATTTATATATGTTGTCAACATAGATGGATAAAAAAGGGATTATGAAAAAGTAATACTGTTTTGTTATCAACATAATGATATATGTTGTCAACAGTTTCAAAAATGAAGTTTTTTTTACATTAATTTTTCTGAGTGTTTTTTTTCCTATTTCGGCCTAAATTTAACTTTTTTACATGCTCTTGCTTTAATTTAAATAGGACGAGATCAGGAAAAAAAATTCATATACGTATCTTCTTTTGATGTCACGACGAAGTAGAAAGATGAGATCGTGACTTTGTAAAAACCAACTTGACTGCCAAAATTTATTAAAAAAGAAGTTTCGTATTTGGGTTGGAATTAGGATTTATATTAGTGTATGATGGTGGAGCGGAAAACCGGTTTTAACTAAAATAACAAAGAATTTATTAGGGTTTAAGCAAAGTTAGGGTGAGTTTGGTGCCTTTGTGCTGTGGGCAGTTGGTTTGTTTGCATTAGCGGTTGGTCATAAGAACCGGTCACAATTGGATATATGGAGGGTCATAGTCATAAGTGGGTTGGGTCATTTGAGATGTTAACTTTTGTGTTTAATGGTGGGGTTTTTGGGTTAATGGGCTAAATTAATTTGGGCAGGGGCACAAGAGCACCTCTTTAGGGCAAAGCCAGTGTGGGGCTCGGACTCCCAATTTTGGGAGCCCCGGGGCTTTGTCTCAATTCTAACGTGGGGGCTCCCAAATCCAAATGATGTGCGTGCGCGAAGTACGTGTGCGAAATTTTGATTTTAGATTTCGACTATAAATTATTAGATTTCGACTATAAATTAAAATTTGATATTGTCCGAGATAGATAATTTAAAAAAGATAAACACACAAAAGAAAAAAAAAAAAAAAAGAGAAAAAAAAAATTCAAAAGTAGCTCAAAACATTTAAGAAGATTAAAAAAGAAAACAATTGAAAAAAAAATTTTAAAATTAAAAAAAAAAAAAAAATTTAAGTGGGGTGGATTCCCATTTTAGGGGATCCACCCCATTTGTTACCGTTGGGAAACCCCAACGGTAACATTTTGGGGCTGGGAGCCCCCAGCCCCACCGGGAGCCCAGCCCCGGGGCTCCCGGGTTGGGCAGCCAACGGGCTGGGCTGGGGCTCCCAAAATTCAAATTGGGAGCCCCAACCCTCCCACGTTGGCTTTGCCCTTACATAGTAAATGAGCTCACATTTGTGACCCAACGGCTCCCTATGTGGGCTCGCCGGTGCTCTCTACCACGTTTCGTAGTTGGTCACACCCTTTTTTTAAGATTATGAATTCTACCCGAATTTATCAAAGAAGAACACAAAACGAAAACTATATTTTTCTTGAGCATATTTTCCCATCTCCAATCCAGTTTCCTTCGATGCACGAGAATAAAACAATGATGTGGTAAATCCTTGGGTAGCGACGGAAGAATATAATTTGCACCGAGATTGTTTCGAAACCACTTTCAGGAAATAACCTCTATATCACTACACAACAAATCAACAATCTATATTATGGCTGGGAAATTTTATAGGTAGTGCCCAAACTTGTCATAAGCAACTCTAGTAAAGACAATCTATTTGATAAAATATTTTGGTTAGAGGCAATGCCTAGGCTGCAAAATGCAATGGCCGCGGCTTTGGGGAATAAAGAAAATTCTCCGGGGAATAAATTCTCGAGGGAATCCAGATTTTTTTGAAAATTCTCCGGGGAATAAATTTTTATGGGGAATACAAAATACATTTTTTTGAAAGTTCTTCTCCATCTCATCTGTTCTCTCTGCCACTTCATCTTCTCGACACGTCATCATCTTCTCCGGCGAAAGTCGCCGGCCGGCCAATTTTCCGACATTAAAAAAAAAAACTGTTTTTTTTAGTTTTCTCTCTCCTCTCTCTCTCTAAATTTTTTTTTCTTTTCTCTCTCTCTAAATTTTTTTTTTCTTTTCTCTCTCTCTCTCTAGAACAGATCTAGAGAGAGAGAAGGTATGTTCTCACTCAGTTTGCTTCTTGCCCACATCCAATAACTAGTTTGTTCCATATTCTATATAATTGGGATATACCTAGCTAGCTAGATATTAACGACTTGTAGTTAGGTTAAGTTTATGAAGATGAACTAGTTGGGTAGTTTGGTGGAGGAAGAAGAAGAAGAAGAGCATATGATGATCTAAATATATCCAAGATGGGGAGACATGAAAGCTACATGAAAGCTACATGAATCAAGATAAAGAGAGATAGAGAGAAGAAGGAAAAGTTACTTGCTAACTGTGGTTGTTGTTTGGATTGGAAGGTGAAGTGTGTGGTTGCTAATTTGGCTTCTTTAATAGAGGCCTATTCATTCCTCATCAATTAGGTTTTAGGTTTTCTTTTTATTGCTTGTTTCTGCCAGGCTCCACAACTGCTCAACTTAATTTCTTGCCAGTTTTCTTAGGGGCACAAGTAGAATTTTTCAACATTAATGACAGCATCCATATCTAGAACAGAACGATCTGTTCGTGGTCTGTTCTCACGAACAGACCATTGAAGGTCTCTCTCTCTAGATCTGTTCTAGAGAGAGAGAAAAGAAAAAAAAATTTGAGAGAGAGAGAGAGAATTTTTTTTTTTCCTTTTATGTTTGAAGGTTGCCGGCCGGCAACTTTCGCCGGAGAAGATGATGAGGTGTCGAGAAGATGATGAGGTGTCGAGAAGATGAAGTGGTAGAGAGAGGTGATGAGGTGGAGAAGCCTTTTTTATAGCATCTTCTAAAATTAGAAGCCCCTTAGCAATAAAAAGAAACATAAAAAGTCAATCTTATTTGACTAGTTTTAAGAAAAGTCTTTATTCTCCGGAGAATTTTCTTTATTCTCCAAAGCCGCGGCCAATGCAATCTATTTGGATAGAGAGAAGAGAAGTGGAGAAGGAAAAAAAGTAGAACAAAATTAATTAAGGTCACAGGCCGACGGCTTTTTGCCGGAGCGAGAGAAAAGAAGTGGGTCATAATTACCCTCAAGTTTGGGCATTGCCTCTAATTGTACATGGTCAATTTATTTTGACCAAGTCTTCGGTGAAAAATACATTGCTTTTAACAAATTTGAGTATTGCCTATAAAATTTCTTATTCTGGTTTAGTGATTCGTACTCCTTTGATCTAACCTGTTATTCTAACATGTTTTTTGGTCTTTTGGCTATGGTCAGTTGTGGTCTTCGTTTCTATCAGATTAATATCGGATATGGGTGGTTTACAATTAATTTTTTGCCGAGGGGCTAAGTTACTCCAAGTCCACAGTAGTTTCTCCAATGGTTGTCTTTGTGTTACACCCCCTTTACAATGCCAATATAAAAGAGTGGACGTTGCTAAAAGCACCCTGCCAAGATATAATTAGGGCCGGGTTTAGAATTCCATCATATTCTTGGGTCATTTGATTTCAATCAGAAATAAAAATGAGAGTAAATAGATGATAACTTTCATTAATCAATATTACTACTAACTAGTTCATCTTATCATTATAACTAGTTTCTCACCTAAACAACATATGAGAGAGAGAGAAAGGAGTAAATGATGGGTTAACAAGGGTATTCACACATGCACTCATAAACGTATGTTCCAGGATGCCTATAACAGTAACCAGTACCGAAGTGTTTATCATTGCATTTTTGTTTGCAATCGTCTTCATTTGGGCATCCTACCCACGCGTCTTTACAAGTTTTACGAGCTTTCACCACTTCAATTATCTTCAACAACCTGCTGTTCTTCTCATTTTCAACTGCACATAATTCCCATTAATTAAGATCATCTGTAAAACCAATAGATGAACACAAGTAAATCAAGGTCCCACTGGGACCAGTCAGGCCCAAAGCCCACTCCATATTCTGGGTCAAATTTAGGTCTCCCAGAATCCAAGGCGCAGCAGTTTTTGTATTAGATTCGAACGCTGGTCTCTCCAGTAGTTCAGATGCTACGTGTTACCACTCACTCACCCAAAAGCGAACTTCATAAGTAAGTAAAATAAGAAAATATTTTAATATGGAAGTACAGTATTATATACTATTTGTAAGATAGATGAAGAATCATTAATTAATTAATTGTGAGTTAAAATGAAACAAACCTGAGAAGAACAATATGAAGAAGAAGAAGAGGAATATGAGCACATTAGAGAAAGTAAGTTTCACCATCTTCAAATAACCTACTAGCTACTAGGTATGCTCTCTCTAGTTTTTAGTGATTTGTGAATTTTATAGTGTAATTTGAGACTCTGAGTGGAAGATATGGTGCAATTAAGAAGGAGAGAAGGATCCCACCTGTCTCACAAGATGGGTGGGATCTCTCTCCCTAAAATAGTACCTTAACATTAGTGCAGAGAAGTGGATTGAAATGTTGACATATCATAGGGAGAGAGAGAGAGAGAGAGAGAGAGAGAGGGTTAGGGTTGGGATTTGTTCAAGTGAAAGTATTAATGAGACTAGCCACAAACTTGTAAAGAAGTTACTACACTCTGACTGCCATTATTAACAACTGATGACAATTCAAGAAATCCATACTTAATTAATTATTAGTGACACTTTTTATCTTTCTAAAGCAAGTCAATATCATCACTACAACCAAGACTTAAAACTTAAAAAGGGTCTTCTGCTTCAAATTCAGCACTTCTTTTTAGGATCTCTAGTCAAAACCTAGTCGGAAATTTGGACCTTTACTTCCTCATCGACCCCAAGCCCATTAAAGGCCCAAATTACCCCAATTCTACATTTATATGATGGGCTCAGTATCTTACCCTAGTCCAGATCAAGCTGATGGTAGTTATGGGGGCACCACCATTTTTATTGTGGGATGGGCATCCCATCGGTTTTTACAAGCCCAACAAAAGGGAGAAAGATTCATCTCTATTTTCTCCATCTTCGACTTTTCTCTTTATTTTGTTAGGAATTGGGTTTAGAAATGAAATCCTAAGTCAAGTTTAGGCCCAATAAGCGCTACTGCTATTGGTAAAGAGCCGACGACCCTTGGTGAATCCGAGTTGACCACAGAATTCTATAGGCATTCTCTGTGTTTGGTTTTTTCCGTCTAAGAAGGAGAAAGGAAACTTTTGACTTAGAGATAAAAGTTTGGAGAGAATGAACGATTTCGTGGAAAGACAAAGGTAGAGAGAAAGTAGTACCTAAACGTTGTGAGATTAAAGAAGAAAAATCGGAAGAATACAATTCTACCTATATTTTTTTTATTCGGATTGGTCAATCGGATAAAACTAGGTCTCCATTAGGCAAATTTGAATCCTCTCTTGATCTATTTTCTCCCTAAAAACACAGCTAGATGCACATGCATAATAGAAGAAAAGTATTTCCCTTTATCTAGTTTTCTTCTTCTTATTTCCATTCAATTTCTTAAAATACATAATTTGGAATAATTGAATTCTTCATAAGAATACTCTTCTTAACTCAAGTATTTGATTCCAACAACCCTTAAATAACTAGGGTATGTAAACAATTATTTTTTGCTTGTCTATATTCTATATAAACATGATATCAATTGATGCTTGTGTCCTAACTACCACCATATAATCTCATATAAAGATATACTTATACTTTTGAAGTGGAAAATATTGCTAGAGGTAGGGCATAGCCCCTCCAAAAATGTTATAATATGTACTTGAACATAATGACTTAAAGATTACCCACTTATTTTTAGGGGCATCTTTGTATTATTTATGGTCCCATTATGTCCCCAATATTGGTTTCTATCTCTATCTGCTTTTCTCACAAATTTCTTTTTATTCTCTTAAGTGATTGATTGCTAGGACCTCTTGTTTATCTTATTTGTTGTAGACAATTCTGTGAAAAATTCAATGGAATTGATTGAGTGAATTTCGGCATGGGAATTGATTGGCTTGAGGTTAACGACGATTAGGTTGCAAATCAGAAAAACTTAACTCTACTTTATATATCACTACAAAATAGATACCTTTGTTGCGCAAATATTGCTACTACCTAAAGAGGTCATAGCTATTGATCTTTCGCTCCGAGTTATAGACTGTAGATATTATTTGAACATTTGTTGCAACATTTTTGCTACGACCTCCATTGTAGTTATTTTTAAATTAAAAATATGATCTTTTTCTACAGATTAAGGCACCTAATAAAGCTACATTCTAACTACGAAACTAAGAGGCATATTAAATAACTCGTAGCTAATAGTATTTGTTGCAGGATTATCGTCACTCGTCAAATGTCGTAGCTAATATTCAATTTCCGCTTTCTTTCATTTGTTACGGGTTGGGTACGTAACAAAAAGTCATATGTTTTGCAGGGATATGTCTTATATACAGTCACTATGGACTACAGATAAAACAACACTTTATTAATAATGAGAGTGCCCAACAATGAAGCTAATTGAACTACTTAATTCAAATGCAAACCTTAAAAGGCAATGATTAAACAGTGTGTACTTGTTTTTTCTTTTCCTAAAAAGAACTAAAGAACTCCCAAATTGACCGAATCTCTTTATTTTATCTTTCATTACAATGTACAAATATGTTGTATCAAATGCAAAATAACTCGTGAACATAGATCTACACATTTAGTTAATCAATCATATACAGTCTGATAATTTGCCAATATTTTAATGACAAACGCGAAAAACTCCGCAATATGGCATTCAAGAATTTAGATTCCAACTTCTAGTATGTAAAATTGGTCACTTGAGAATTGAGATGCTTGTTTCTAATTCAGTATCAATTAAAAAATAAAATAAAAGAGCCACCTAACAATCAAAACACAAAAGAACTAGTATAATAGCAACAGATGGAGTCTCATGACCATCATGGGGTCTCATTGCATCACTAGTAGATCTATTATTTTAGGTCAGAATTTATCCTTACTCTTCTGTAAACAAGGATTTATCACAACATTTAGAAATGAGAATTGAAAATAATTGTTTTTGGTCTCATGCAGAAAGAGTAAGAATCACTGATTGAAGTAAAGAATTGTAACTTCCAACAAAAATAAAAGTAAAGAATTGGAAGTGCTGGTCAATTTCATCATTCCCCCACCTATAAGAATAGAATAGGTGAGATAATTCAAAAAAGGATATGATGCTAGAGTTCAAAATTATCTCTTAAATCCTTATACATGGGCCTATAAAAATCATATTGTCCATAGAAAATGATTCTTACCAGCCAATCAGAGAGTATTTGGCCTAAAGAAAAGGACACGCTGATACAAAATGTGAAGGTGGGGCCAAACTCAGTTTCAGTAGGGAAGTTGACCCAGAGGGCCCCTATTCTTCTTCCAATGGAAGTTGAACACAATCACACATGGAAGAAAGGCCCAACAAGTATTGTTTATGGCCAGTATTTTGGGAAATAAACAAAGTTTTCAAGGCAATAAGATTTGGGTGGAAGTAAATTCTTTTTTGTTTCCTCCAAACACCACTCTTTCAATATTCTTTCTTCTTCTCCTCTACTTCAACTAGAGCTCCCGCGACCTCCACCGGATTCCGGCGACCTCCACCATTAACGGCAGCGATCTTAATTCCGGTCGACTCTCTCCCTTTCTCACTTCATCCCTTTCTTCCTTTCTCTCTCCTCTCTCTCTCTCTCTTATGCCTCTCTCTCTCTTTTGTTCCTCTCTCTCTCTCTCTCTATTTTCGTTTAATCTTCAATGTCTTTTCTTTTGTTTAATCTTGAACTTTGCATCCCAAATCCCAAAATGTTCTTCGAGAGAAAGAAAAAAAACCAGTAAAAACACCTGAAAGCAAATGATTTAGTCTCATTTTGATGTTTGTTTTACAACTTATGAAGGTAATAACAAAGGTGATACATAAACTTTTTATCAAAACAAAAAAATAGTACTATGAAACCCTAATCCTGAAATCATAATAGCATACAATGTTACTACTATGAAATCCTAATCCTGAAATCATAATAGCATACCACTGAACTTGAAAAGTTAACAAAAAAGCACCCAAATTTCATCTAGAATTCTAGATAGATCATAGCAAATAATGAATTAAGCTATCTCATAAAAAAAAAATTAAACTTAGAAATTAGAAACACCCAAATATCTGAAACCCTAACCCTAATTTCTTGGTTCATTACCTAGACAGGAAACGTATAGTATATGCTTTACGAATTCCATAAAGACATTTTGGTGAAAGTATCCTTACATTTGAGATAGATGGACTCCCCCAACGAAATATGAGATGATTGGAGAGTTTTTGCGACGAGAGAACGAAAATAGAGAGAGTAATGGGGGAAACTTTTGGATTGCGGTTTTTTGGTTTTGCACCGTCTTCCCCGGAAATTTTTCTGCTTTCCCCAAAGCGGTGGCCTTGTTTGATAGAAAGTGTATCCTTAATTCAATTTCTCCATAAATCCATTTTTGTGAAGTCTATCCATAGGGGTTAGATTTTGTGAAAACTAAAAAAAAGTAGTGTTTTAATATATTTAGCTACTTGCAAAGTATACGTATTTTATTTCTATATTTTCGTTAAAAAAAAAATCTAATGTTTATCTTCATATTTTTCGTCACTTTTATACCTATAAAAAATTATAAAGTTGATTTCGAAATTCTTTTGTGCGTGTTTTCTCAAAGGATGGTATTTTTATGAGTTAATTCCTATATGGCCCCCTACTTTGTGACCAGCTTCCTTTATGGCCCCCTTTTTTTCGTAAATTCAAATATGGCCCCCTATTTTCAAGTAAATGTAGGGGGCCATTTACTTGAAAATAGGGGGCCATATTTGAATTTACGAAAAAAAGGGGGCCATAAAGGAAGCTGGTCACAAAGTAGGGGGCCATATAGGAATTAACTCTATTTTTATTTTACTTTGCTAGAGTCGCGTTTATAATCATTTACGTGGAAATTAGTTAGGGGTGTACACGAGCCGAGCTCTTAACGAGCTGCTCGAGCTCGGCTCGACTATTGCTCGTGCTCGACTCGAATATTAACGAGTCCGAGCTTAACACGAGCTCAAAATCAAGCTCGTTTACATAAACGAGCCGAGCTTGAACATTCTTTAGTGTATCACGAGCTACTCGTGAACAACTCGTTTAACATACTCTTACAATAGTACAGTATATAATTACGTATTGTTATTGAAACTTGTACATGAAATATCAACCATTTAAAATTATCGGAATATGAATCATTAATCATTATTATTGTATGTGACAAATGATCATTGAAGTATTTTGATGATTTAGAAAGTTTTAATTTGAAGTATTTTGATAAACGAGCTTAAAACAATGCGAGCTCGAGTTCGAGCTCGAGCTCTTTCAAACTTATACGAACCGAGCTTGAACAAGTGGACAATTACTCGAACGAGCTCGAGCTCGAGCTCGACAGTCAAATACACGAACCGAGCTTGAACATCTTACTACTCGGCTCGGCTCGACTCGAGTACACCCCTAAAATTAGTACAACCAAACAACAAAATTATACAATTTCGCGAAATAATAATCGAAAATCAAACAAAGTACCACGAAATATGTTCCTTGAAAAATTTCTATACAAATTCTTTTATTTCCATGAAATTTCTTCTCTCGTATGAAACACAGTAAGGAAAAAAATGAGAGAAGTTTCAAAGACGCCTTCGTAAGTGTTAAAAGCACTTCTCTCTCACACAAACTCTCTCTCAAAATTGACTTGATGGAAACGCCCCTAACACTTATAGAAGGCGCTTTTGGAAACTTGAAGAAGAAAAATATGGTTGTGCTTTGGAAACTTGAAGAAGAAAAATATGGTTGTACTTAAAAGCTGGCATACTACTATGCTCATAACTTTTCATCAACTAAATTTTCAAATTAAAAATAATTAAAACTCAACAACATGGTTATAAACAACAATACTTTGAAATAAGAGTTTTATTTATAATAAAACTTCAAAGGATAAAGATTTCCAGAAAAAAATTATTAATCAATTAGATCGATAAATTAAAAGAGCCCCTCAGAATCAACTGAGGTTTAAAGATTTAAGAGGTTGAGATAATATCCATTTTAGGTGCCTAAGAAGTAGGTTACCTGCCCTTACGTTAAACTTTTGAACTAAAATGAGGTGTATGTTGAAGACAGATCATAATGATCATTTGATTGAGAGTAACAGAGGAGTGAAGCTTTGTATTTTTTGAAGTTAAGCATGTTTAAAAAAAAAAAATTGGTAAAATTTGTGGATTGAGATTTGATCCAAACATTACCCAAATGAATTTTCTATGGATAAAGCTTACTACAACTCAACATAAGGAGGTTAAAGAGAAATGGGTACAAGTTGATTGTGGATAAAAAGTAAAAGAGGGATTCAATCATTTCTTGCCTTTTGTCAATTCGGAAGTAGGGTATGGAGGAATTATTTAATGTGAGAAGTAATATTTAAGGGTGTGTTTGATATCTCCTATTTTCATGAAAATAAAAGAATTTTCATGGAATTAGGTATTTCCACAGTTTGATACGAAGTAGAATTTCATGGCTTTAATTACCTAGGGAATCTATTTTCCTGAAATATGTCACTTTTAATTCCTTGGTCCACCCTAGGAATTAGTTTCCGTGAAAAGTCAAAAATCAAAATAAAAATATTTTAATATATTCAAATACTTAAAACTTAATAGTATTTATCTTCATATATGTTCTAAATGACATTTTACCCATAAAATTTAGCAAAATAAACTTTTACTCATACATTGAGCAAATGACATTTTTGCCCTTCTTACCAAATGACATGTTTACAAAGTTGTTAATGACATTTTGACTTTATATAGCTAAAATTACATTTTTACCTTTTTATAATATCAAATTGACATCTTACTCTTCTGTTGTCAAAATGACATTTTTACCCTCGTATAAACCAAAGTGAGATAAGGGTACAAATGTAATTTAGACAACATAAGGACGAAAATGTAATTTTGGTAACATAAAAGAAAAAAAAATTCATTTTGACTACATAAGGAATAAATAAAAACTCTTCATTGAATATTATATTCGGAGAAGTTAGTTGTCAACCAAATAACAGAGTTCGTAATTCCACGGAATAATAAATGACTATCAAACGAAAGAACTCTTATTTTCATGGAATAAATTCCATGAAACTCTTTTATTTTCACGGAATTAGTTCTCTGATATCAAACACAACCTAAATTTTATTTGAAGGTTAGAAATGGTTGGATACATAGAGATAAAATAAGGGTTATTTTTCAAATGACCCCAAACTTTGTGACCAGCTTCCTGCCTAGCTCCTACTTTAGCAAAAATATCCATATGACCCCCTTTTTCAATTACCGTTAACTTTCCGTTACTCTCTTTCTTCCATCTCATCTCCTATCTCTGCCAAGTTTCCTATCACGTCACATCATCATCTTCTCTGGCAGGGGTCGCCAGTCGGAAATTTTGCCGACCAGCGACCCCCTGCCGGAGAAGATGATGATGTGACGTGATAGGTGACTTGGCAGAGAGAGGAGATGAGATGGAGGAGAGAGAGTAACGAAAAGTTAACGGTAACTGAAAAGGAGGACCATATGGGTATTTTTACCAAAATAGGGGGATAAGCAGGAAGCTGGTCACAAAGTTGGGGGTCATATTTCACAAATAATAAAAATGAAATTCCTTAGCCAAACCAAGATAATCTATCTGGCTTGATATAGATGACCAAGATAATCTATCTGGCTTGATATAAATGTCACGTTCAATTCGTATACCATACATGATACGTAAAACATAAGGATTAAAAATGATCCGTAATTCATAAACATTTTTTATCAATAT
>BEHA01042404.1:59368-70015 GCA_002897215.1 Eschscholzia californica subsp. californica
TGGCTTTGAGAAAACAAAGAGTGAGATAAGTTTATATTATATCTCATGAGAATTCTTCATTAGTTTTCAATGTGAGATTAAATTCCTAAAAGGAACAACACAAATAACGTCTAATTTTAATCTCACATTGCCTTTTTAGAATCAGGAAAGGCGTTTGGAGATTTTATAAAAGCAGAAGAAAAAGTGATTTTTTTTCAAGTCATGAGATTACCCGCAACCCGCCCGCCCATACCCGAATTACCCGAGCTTCTTAATGGGCTTGGGCGGGTAATGGACAAGGCGAATTTCAAAATTGCCCGCCCGATTAACCCGCTTACCCTAATAGCCATTGAAGTTTTGTGCCCGACCCGCCCGGCCCGATGCTTCAAGTGCCCATGGGCGCCCATACTCGCCCAATTCCCACCCCTAGATGATAATGGGATGGACCTACTGCATTTTTATCATCACCTATTTCAACTTCCCCATCCTTTATTATAGACCTACCTACTAAATCAGTTAACCCATCACATAAACAACCCATCACTTAACTTTTACATCACCACCTCCTACTTTAAGTTTTTTACATGCAAAGAAAAAGAAACCCTATTAATGAACTTTTTATTTTCTTTGACGAGAAACCCTACTAATGAACTTACAGGTATTAATGCCTCAAAAAAAAAAAAAAAAACTTACAGGTATTAATGTGTATTATGGCACCCCAAAATTGCTTTCGCCCCGTCTTTATTGTCTCACAACTCGTGGCGTCTTTATTGTCTTGGAACACCTATAGACACTCTTTTCGAACCGACGTCTAAAGCATTGCATCAGATCGGGTTAAATCTGAGAGTTTCGAACCCTCTAGGTCAGCAAAGAACTCTTTTAGTGTAGAAATCTTGGGCTTAAAACAAATCAAAGACATCAAATCTTTTTACTGTATAAAAAAAAAACGAAGAGGAAGAAGAAACAAAACAAAGGCAGTAAATCTAAGATCCACGAGCAAGCTTAAATCTTCAAGTTTTAGAGTCTTGGGGTTTTGTTGCAAGATCTTTGAAGAGGAAGAAAAAAAACAAAGAAGAATCAAGGGGGTCCTTCGAGAGAGATTTTGAGTCGTCTACATACAGAGGCCCTAAAAGCAATTTTGGGATACACCTCTTCCTATCGAAGTTGCTACTCATACGATTATACAATGACCTTTAAAGTTACAAAGGGACATGAAAATCAATATGTACCTTTACTTTATTTTTATCTTTAGTGCAAATGAATGACGAATTCTACTCTTACAGTGAACCAAACATGTAACCTTCAACTTTTTATAAGAGACACATATTCAACTGGCCGAACCGTTGTTACGAGTGACTTGAATAGTTCAAGGGTGCGGCTAAAGGCCCCCGACAAAAATCCTATAGGCCTTTCGATTTATACAGAAACTGTGAGAGGTCTCATGTATAATTACTGTGAGAGGTCTCATGTATAATCCGGAGACCTATAATATTTTTGCCGAGGGCTTTTACCCGCTCCCATAGTCACATGAGGAGAGGTTATGCGGTTAAGATGAATTATACGGGCAAAATAAGAGCCTAATTGGGCAAACCTTGACTAGATTGGGAGAGATTTCCCTTTGTACATTTAGCATTTCCCTAAAACAAAACCACCCTCAAAACTGCCACTTTTGGGTATTACTGGTTTTTAGCAAACCACTGACTCTCATGCACACCACACGTGTCTTTAAATCCCACCCAAACCCTCCACCCTTTGAACATCATCTACCCTCCACCACCATCACCCATCTCTTTCTCTCTCTAGATTCACTTTGCAAATCCATCCCCATTTTGCAGAACTGAAACTGAAACAGAGGAGAGAAAAAAAAGAAGCAAAAGTTCTTCTAATTGGATACTTAATAAACCACCAGACAGAGAGAGAGAGAGAACCAATATGTTATAGAGCTCAGAGTTGTGTGTTAATTATTGTTTAGGGTTGTGGGTGTCGTCTAAATCTTGGTGTTTAATCTGTTCTCACAAGTACTACTAGTTGAAAGAAAAAAATAAGAAATAAAAATGCAAACTTTTTTTATGTTTTCTGTCTGATTTTGATCATGAAGTTTCTTTGATGTGAAGGGTTTCTTGTGGGAAAAAAAGAACTCATTTCCATTACTATTTTAGGGAAAGCTAGCTAGTAGCCTAGCACAGGGGATAAAAAAAGTTAGGGTTTTTTTTTTCTGTTCTGCTTAATTTGGGGACCATGGAAGTTACAGAGGTCTAGTAGAGATTTCATGGTGTAAAAACAACTTTTTGATCTTAAGACTTTCTTTCCTCTTTTGTTTGTAATTGTTTTTTCTTAATAATGGTACTTGTACAACTATAATTTTGTCCATTTTTGTTTCAATAGATTGATTAAAAACCCCTTTTCTTTCTTTTTTACCTTCATCCATGGAGCTCTTCTTCAATTGATTCCTGTAAGTTTCATACTCTCTCTCTCTCTCTTGCTTCAATTAAGAAACTGAAATCATTTTGATTTTGGGGATTTTATTTTTGTTACAGAGAGGATGCTGAAGAGATCAAGAACAGTAAATAGTAACCAAGCTCTAATGGCTGATAATGGTTCTCTCTCATCACCTACAAGCAAAAATTTAAGACCCATTTCATCTTTTTTCAGTTCCCCAAAGTTCTTTACTGTTTTTTCTCCAAAGGGTTCTTCTGAAACTGAATCAATGATGAGCCCAACTTCAATCTTAGATAGTAAACCCTTTTCTAGTTCTATTGATCAGGAAAATAAACATCATCTATGGGATAAAAAACTTGATTCAGGAGCTGTTGGTTTAGGTATAGTTGATGCTCTTAATGAAGAACTCAACCAAAAATCATCAAAATCAGATACAAAAATGGTTCTTTTTGGATCACAACTTAAAATCCACATCCCTCCTGTTCTTCCTCCACCTTCTGTTGTTCAATCTCCAACAAAATCCCCAAAATCACCAGCTGATTTTGGAATCAAAACAAGAAATACCCAATTATTATTAGAGTCTTCAAATTCTGGATTTGAAACACCAAGATCTCCATCTGTTTTTACTGGGTGTCTTTCTGCAAGTGAGATGGAACTATCTGAAGATTATACTTGTGTGATTTCTCATGGACCAAACCCTAAAACTACTCATATTTTTGGTGATTGTATTGTTGAAAATTGTTGTGGTGTTGTTGGATTTTCTGCTTTCAAGAAAGAAAATGTTAATTCTCCAAGTTATCCATCACAAAAATTCCTCAGCTTTTGTTTCAACTGTAACAAAAATCTTGGCCAAGGAAAAGACATTTTCATGTACAGGTTAGTATATAATTCCCCTCTCCTAATTCTAAAAATCTAGAGTTTGAAACAAAAATTAAAAATCTGGGTTGTTTAGTTTTGATGTAAATTAGTAATGGGTTGTTGTTAGTTTTCAATTTTATTGTGTGATTAAGCTCAAATTTTGATTTGTAATAAGCTTAGTGATTATGATGTTGTTTTTGTTCTTTCTTTACTTTTTACAGAGGTGAGAAAGCATTTTGCAGTGGTGAATGCCGTGAGCAAGAGATGCTGGTTGATGAAGGAATTGATAAACTCTGAATCTTAAAAATCAAATCTTTAAGACAATTAATCAGTTTCAGATGGATAATATGCAAATTTTTGATTTTTCTATGTACCTATTTTGAAGAATCAACTTAGATTGAGAGAGAGAGAGAGAGTTTTGGAGCAAGTTAGATCTGAAAATAATGTGTAATTCAACTTGGTTCTTTTAATCTTCTATCTTAGCATTTCCTTTTTGATTATGATGGTATGAATGAAAAAAAAAACAATTACTATAAAATTGTGTAATTGTTATTGGCTTGATGATGTTTGCTTGACTAACAAATTTTATAATTTTGAACTTTATAGTGCAGTAATATTGATGTTAGACAAATTTTTGGGCATCCCAAATGGAGGTTATAACTTATACATATGTTATTTCAGGTTATACAAACTTGTTAGAGCACCCCAACCATATCTTCATCCTGTAATTTGGCAAATTTTTTATGTAAGCAATACAAAATCAACTTGTCCATTTTTACCTAGTTTTTTTTACAAGAGATCATTACAGTCGTATTGATGCACCAATACGATGTGATAAAACGGTAATGGAACTTTTGTGCAGTAGAGTAGATTGGCCTAAAGTTTTTATTCTTTTTTTGATGAAAAAGAGCTCAAAGTTTAATAAACTTATTATTTATACCTTTAATAATTTAAATTTAGTAACTATAGATTCCACCTATGAATTCCACCTCCTTTAGAAATCGAACATCGGATATATAGAGTTTTGAAATCTATGTCAACACTATAAACTACTTGAACAATCCAATGTTGACGGTTAAAAAGACTCAAACATAAACTAACAGACATAAATTACATAGAGAGATAATAATGTCATTATTTTCTCTTTGACAAACCCTTGCTAGATGAATATTGACTTACCAAATTTAGGAAGCCACTATTCACCATTCACCTGATATTTGGTAATTATATTAAGTGGTCGGAGTCCCTAGTATTGTTAATTTGTTTTTTTTGAAACTTTTTTTTTTTTTTGAAACCAGTATTGTTAATTTGTTATCCCACCAATTTTTTTTTTTGAACATCATCCCACCAAATTTGAGTGAAATGGTGAGTGATTGGAGCTGCTCTTACATGAGCGAAATTTAGACGAATCATCTTCGGACTCTCCTGATTTCATCCACATAGAACTAGTAGGCATACCTCCCACATGAGAGGTAACCAAGATTATATCATCTCCTAACACAGTTTCTATTTAAATTATTCCTTACTTATGGGAACTCTACTGGCGTAGTGGCGTTCTAACCGCCTAAGTTACACAAATGATTAAAGAGGTCTGAAGTCCGGCAACAACTACTTTATTTAGTGTCTAAATTACGTGGGATAAATCTTGGGGATAAACTGCTTCACTGAGATTCGATCCCAAGACCTCATGGGTTTAAGAGGGATGTCCTTTCGCTACTCCAGTGACCAAAGGGTAGTGGACACTGACTTCCTTTTAATACTTCAATCACCCCAAGATTTGCTTGTGAAGTAGCGCCTATAACAATAACAAAGGGCCTAGAGAAGTCCTGTTTGAAAAGTTATTTTTAACAGGGGCAAAGCCCGCAAATGGCATCTAGACTCTCTCTCTACCCAATCCGAGAAACCCGTACCTTATTTAATGAAACTCATTTATTGCTGAACAAGTCAAATTTATAGGCCATACCTAGAATTAAGACTTCTTATAAATAAAATTTCACATCTCATCTATGGCTTGATAAGTGGTATTAACAAATGTACAAATTAACGCACTTTATTTTTGCCAAAGTCTAATGTGCAATTGTTGTGAAATACTAATAACTTTCCAACTCTATTCTACAAAATAGATGAGCACATGTGTTGTCATCCAACTAAATTGAACTTTACACATGTGCTAATCATGGTAATTGATAGAACGTTGTTATGATTAATTATGACTTTTGGTATAGGAAGAACACTATTTAGTAAAGGCAGCGCGTTAGAAAGGTCAATTTATGTATTTGTTCTTCTTTTACCAAATAGTTTAAGGAGGGCGTTACAGAGATCATTTAATTAATTGTGCCAAAATAGGACTTAGATAAAAATTAATAATAAATCTAATATTTTATTCACTAGTAGTTTCTCTCACATAAACAACCAAAACCCTAATATCTTCACTACTATCAACATCACCATTAGTATTAAAAAACTTGCGAAGTTTACTATCACTGTAGTCTTACTTTCGAGCTTTTAATGAAACCTCAGGATCTCATACATGAGGAACCACCGTTAATGAAGGAGGCAACCTACATCAAGAAAGAAGATTCCTTTGACTTAAACGTAGATATCGACTTAAACGAAGCCATCGACTTAAACAAGGACATCAACTTAAACGAAATTATCGACTTAAACAAAGATATTTATAATGAAGATAATATGTCTCAGGTAAAGAAATATCATTTTCTTGTCTTCCTTTATGGTAGAACAAACGTTTTAAGGTTTTAGGTCGTTTTTTTCCTAAAATTTTTTCGGTTGGATCAACTGAAAAAGACAACAAATTTCGGTAGGGTCGGCTGAAAAAGACAACAAATTTCAGTAGTAACGACTGAAAAAGATGACAAATTTCGGTTGGGTCGATTACAAAAGATAACAAATTTCGGCCGGTCCCGCTGAAAATAGTACTAATAAATTTCGGCTGAGATGGCTGAAATTAGGCTGCTTTTTCAACCGCTCTGGCCGATTTTTTTTAAAATTTTCAGTTGATATTCATGAATTTTTATTTATGCTAAGCGAATTTCTGTTATGTAAATGTCACTTATATATTTTTCGAGTTACATCCTTGTTTGTATTCTTCATTGCAATATTGATACTTGAAATCTTCAAAAGTTACTTTAATTAGTGTTAAAACCCTAAAATCTATGGAGAAATCAAGCAATAACAAGAATCACAAACTCTCTATGGAGATGAGTGTTGTGTTAGTCATCTAAGATTTAGGTAGGGCCGGCCCAAGTATATCGGAGGCCCCAAGCAAAATTAAAAATTGGGGCCCGTACAATGGATATCAGAAAAAAATTAAATAAAATTTAAACAATACAAAGGGTAGGAATCGAACACTTGACCTTTTATCCAAGATTTAACCTCTTTACCACTAAGCTACGCCTTAAATTATGTATGAAATTGGTTTAAACTTTTTTTTTTTTTTGTTGAAGAATTGGTTTAAACTTTAATTAGTTTTTCGAAAGTTACATACGAAATAGGAAACATGAGGCCCTTGATTATTTGGGGTCCAAAGCGACCGCTTTGGTGGCTTTGGTCACGGGCCACCCCTGGATTTAGGTTTCTATCTCTATATCTATCTTTTTGATAGAATCAAACAGATTTAGGGCTTTTATCCTTTTCAAGATGGTTATCTCTTCTCTCTCTTTGATTTGATCGAAGGTTTTAGGTCGAACATGATTATCTCTTCTCTCTTGAAGGTTTTTAGTCGAACCGGAGGATACTTTCTTCTCTCTGTTTTGGTCCAAAATAGTTTGATTGGAGGGACCAAAGTATAAATTTGGGATATTTTAAAAAAATGTTTATCCCTCCGTGTTGTAAAAAGAGTGCTCTCCCTATCTAATGCACTGCCTTTGCTAAAAACTACTCTTCCTTATTTGTGCTGATTTTTTCAGGGGACCACAAATGTAAAAATGTGTATGGTATTTCTTTCTACATTTCTTCTAAAAATCATTACGGTCACTGACAATTATTGAGTCAATTGAATTTGTATCTACTCTAAAAATCTAGAGCTTACAAGTCCGATTCATGGTGGAAGTGGAATCCATCTTTATTTGACTCGTGTTAAAGGGTATTAAAACAGTAAAGATTTTTTGACTCGTGTTCAAGAGTATAAAAAGAGTAAAGGTAGGAATGGACTCCCATGGCTAGGATGGCCTTAAGGATTCCATATGGGGAGATGCATCATGAATAAATTCATGACTTGAATGCGTTTCACCTCTTGGGCCCTCAAAGGCCATATGAAACCCTTAAGACGATCGTAGGGAATAAAGTCCATTCAAGCCTTTTGGTTATAATTGGTTCTGAGTTGGATGACCACAAACTTTAACATGGTATTAGAGCTAGACCCACACGTGATATGCTTGAAGTAACACGTGTTTCACGTCACAAAAAAAAGCGCGTTTTAGACTAACCACGCCACACGTGATGGGGCGTGTGAGAATAGTCCTACATGAGAGAATGGGTATCTAGCAAATAATGTCTACGCCCTCTCCACTTATTGTCAAAAATAATAAATTATGCCTTTGTCTTGAGTTGAATCCTCTCCCTCTAGATTTTTGGAGCAGATAAACAACCAATAAGCCAAACATTTATTAGTGTGTGGTGGGTATGAATCTTATGTGGAGTGCATATATACATGTCTATTTAATCAAACGACATCTTCATCAAAAAAAAAAAAGTTAATCAAACGACATGACATGATATATGAGAACAAAAACAACATGAGCCACATTAGAACAAATGCGAGGCAATCCAGTTGGACCACAAACGTGGATTTATCATTAGACATGAATCTGCATACCCCCTAACTGGGGTCGACCTGAGAGGACAAGAAATTGTCTGATTGTTTTGTTTATGTCGGATTGTTGGGTTTGTGTGTTGTGTGGTTGGGCATTTCTTGACTAGAAAGATGTATTCATGAGAGTAAGCTTGGGAGGTTTGGATGGTTCAGAAGATGACCTAAAATACCAACTTCCGAGTTCCGAACCATTGATCAGTTTCCTTTTAATAGATTTAAAGACTTCTTAATCAACTTAAACTACTCACTAAGTAAGGTTATGGTACTGTATACGACTTCGTAGAAAGTTCGGTCCAAGGCATTCGTTTGTGCAGTTTTAGACCTGAGACGCCCTAAATCTCTTTTAGCAAAGTTATACGAATATTTAAACACATTTATAACTTAGCTAGCTGTGTTAGAAAGAACAATACTTATTTTATTTTTTTAATACGGCATCTTGAATATGTCGATGGACAATTTCGTAGTGGTATATCTGTCAAACTTTACGTTGTCTTAGAGTCTTTTCAAGGTTTTTCTCTTTTGGACTAAACATCTAAAAAGGTTTTGTCCATGTTTTATGTTTAAACATCAATCTTTCTTGTGGTTATTCAATCTGGAGTCTTTTACAACTCTTTTGGAGAGTTCGTTAGGCCATTAGTCTTTATCAATTACTTTGGCTAAATTTAACTTTTTTTTTTTTTTGATGAAGGAGTTAAATTTAACTTATGAAAAAAATGCGTTCAATCATGGGGCTGCCCTTTAAACTTTTATTTAACATAAAACTTGACTTGTGTTTTGGACTTCTTCCATTTGTGACATGTTCTTGTTTCTCATTCAATTATTTAGAAATTTTTGTGGTTTATGTCCATTTGTAAACTTGTCCACGTTGCCATATGAATTATTTTAGAGAGAGCGTCAAATCATCCTCCCTTTGTTGTCATTTGTATTAAATGTGACAAAACAATCATTTAAGAGGTAGAGAAGATTAAAACATCAAATAGAAATCAGTATTAAATCTCTACTTACATTTGTTAAGATAATTTGGGATTATGAGAAATTCAAGAAAGATAATGTAAGACCATTTGGATTTGTAGATAAAATGTGTTATCTAAGATGAACTAAGATCATACTAACCATACCCACACAAGTACATAACCAATTAATTATGCTTATGCAAGTGTCTCTTTGGATGAAAATGGGGAAGACCCCAATTCAAAAATTGATGTTGTCGCCTCCCACTGATCTGAACATGTAGAAAGAAAAATGTCTAGATTAATAGAGGACAACTACATCCGCTTTTGGTCTGCGATCCACCTCAATTTAGGAAAAAATAACATTTATCTTAATATGATATAGAATCCACAACTCTAATATATACCATACTCCCCTAAAGTTTGTTTTATATGAAAATTCTAAGGAAAAAAAGGACCAATCACAAGCTCTCTTCCTAAATCAACCAACCAGCCACACTGTTAAGAACATGGAGGAAATAGTGGAAGCTCTCTCTCTCTCTCTCTCTCTCTCTCTCTCTATATATATATATAGCTAAAGAACAAAACCAAATACCATATCTATTAGAGACCAACATTATAAAACCATCAAAACCCATGTGAGGAAGATAGAAAATTAAAGAAGCTCAATCCCTTTACTCTGATTGCAATCAATCCAAGATAGAAAAACATCCTCCTACTCCTACCTTAGCAATAATTTGCTAATCACTTTTGTTTATTATATAGATTTATCCACTCTTGGTCCTTAATTAGTTTAAAAGAGAGATTGATAGACAGAGAGGGAGAGAAAGAGATGGAAATTGAAGTAGCAAAGTGTGAGTGTTGTGGATTGAAAGAAGATTGTACCCAAGAATACATAAGTGAAGTAAAGGCGAAATTCGACGGTAAATGGTTATGTGGTTTATGTGCAGAAGCTGTTAGAGATGAAGTCATTAGATCATCATCATCATTTGGAGGAAAGAAGAAGCATCAATCTTCTCCTTCTTCTTTCTCTGATATTTTGATGGATGATGCTGTGAAAGCTCACATGTCATTCTGTAGAAAATTCAAGTCCAATCCGGCAGTCCGGGTAGCGGACGGGATGAGGCAGATGCTCATTAGAAGAAGGTCAGGGGACTTATCAACATCTTCATCATCTACTCCAAATTCAAACAAGTATATGAGATCTGCAAGTACTTCTCAAGTAGGAAACTAGACATCTTTCCGGCTTTACTAGTAATTAATTATCATTTAGATCTAAGTATGGTTAGCTAATTCTCCCTCTTTCCCTGTACAATTTATCATCCGAAATTGAGAGACTTTTCATATGAGAAATTATAGCCTCCAACAATTTAGCAAAAAGTCCAAAGATAAATTCTCGAAGTACCTAGTGGGCAAGGCCCAATTGAAAATGGTGGCCTTGGTCGACATAATTACTTATAACTCTCTCTGTTAGAAGAGTTAACTACGTCACATAAAATACGATTATTCCTCTCTAACCAAGTACGGTTTATACATGAAGTTTCAGTAAGTTTGATTATTGGGGTTTGCATTGTCTCGAAAGATACTAAA
>BEHA01042424.1:0-13767 GCA_002897215.1 Eschscholzia californica subsp. californica
TTTTTTTTTTTCTCTCTTCCTCTCTCTCTCTCTAATACTCCGGCGAAGGGAGACCTTCGCCGGAGATCTGGTCTGTCCATGAACAGACCGGATCTGGTCTGTTCATGGACAGACCGGACCTCCGGCGAAGGTCTCCCTTCGCCGGAGTGTTAGAGAGAGAGAGAGGAAGAGAGAAAAAAAAAAAAAAAAATTTATGTTTGGAGGTCGCCGGCCGGAAAACTGGTCGGCCGGCGACCTTCGACGGAGAAGATGATGAGGTGGCGAGAAGATGAGGTGGTAGAGAGGTGATGAGTTATATCATCTTCTAAAATTAAAAGCCCCTTAGCAATAAAAAATGAACAAAAAAGTCAATCTTATTTGACTAGTTTTAAGAAAAGTCTTTATTCCCCGGAGAATTTTTTTTATTCCCCAAAGCCGCGACCTTAAAAAAAATCAAAAATTATGCAGTCACGTTCCTTTCTCGGCCCAATCTTTGACCCCAGCGGGTCAAAGGCTCAGATCATCTCTAAGTTCCTTACTAATAACGATTAAGTCCTGGCGTAATACATTAAACAACTGACATAAAATTCTTTTAGTTTGTTTTACAAATGGGGCAGGATATAAGTACCGAGTGACAAGTTTGAGACATGAAGATTTTTTTTTGAATTTGGAAGATGAACTAACTTTATCAAATAAAAGGTAACGACCAGTGACGGATTCATGTAGGGTCTGGGGGGTCTATAGACACCCCTCAACTTTTACGACTTAGTATACAAGTTGAGAAGAAAAAAAAAACAACCTGAACAGTTTAAGTAGTTGTAAGTTGCTTCTATTAACATTATCGGTTGTTGGCTCATCGGCTCAATGGTTGAATGATGTGTCACCACTTTTGTGGTCGAACTGTAAGTTTAGAAAGACTAGTATCAATTCTTCATCATTATCAAGTTGAGTTATTTTGCGCTATGGTAGATATGCAACTTCAGGAACAAAATGTATGTTTCGCTGAATCCAACACAGAGCCGCTCTTGTGCATTGCTTCTTTAAGTCCGTCTAATTCATTATCTCTTTTTGACAAGAACAAGTTGATGCTTCTTGCTGAATTTTATCCAAACGATTTCAATTCATTTGACATCATGCGATTGGTGATCAACTTGAAAATTACATTGTTGATGTGCGTTCTGATAACGACTTCTCCCAGTTAGATGGAATCAGTGACCTTGCTAAAAAATGGTAGAGAAGAGAAAGAAAGAAGTATATTAATTAGTTTATTTTCTTTTGACTTTGGCACTGGTGTTATCTATGGGAACTGCTATAGTTTAGAGATCATTTTCAACAATGAACATTATTAAAACTCAGCTGAGCAATCAGATGAGTGATGAATGGTTGAGTGGTAGTATGCTTGTCTACAATAAAAATGATATATCAATGGAGATTCATATCGAGATAATTATGAAGAACTTCCAAGTAATGAAAACTCGTAGAGGTCAATTATGAATGTATATATTAATTGTGGTTATTAATTTTATCAATAAAATATTACTATTTGGTTAAATTTTTGTGATTGAAATTTTTTGGAAGGGACGTAGTTATATTTTAGACCCCCTCAAAGTAAATCCTAGATACGCCACTGGTAACGACATCATAACTGTAATGTTAGTTAACTCTTCCGTAAGCCAGAAATCATGTGATGTACCAAACACTAAATTCTTTGAACTTTTGATGTTTCAAATACTAATTTTTGAAACTTAAATGGCCCTACCACTAATCTTGATTTTTCTTTCAGTAATACAATTCCGTCTCCGTCTACCAAAATTATTGGAAATGTTTCAAAAAACGTAGGCGTACGACGTACAAAGAGCTCATGGCCCTCTTTATCTCTAAAGATAGGATGTCCTAACCATCCAACAGTTATTCCATCCCCGTTGTCCATTGAACCCGCTCTGAATAATCCCCATTTTGCTGGATTATTGCCATCTAATCATAAAAAGCTAATTTGTAGAGAATTTTAGACCAAGCTTCTGATAAACTCTGACAAAATAAAAATGAAAAAATCCTACGTATGTTTATAGAACATGTCCACATAAAATTTGCATACTCACGTAAATTCATAATTTCGTGGACAAACCTACGTTTAACAAAAACTATTACAAAATTTTGACTGTATGTATCATCTGCTCATTCAAACACTAATTGTGAGTTTTTAGTTTAGATTTTTTTTCTTTTTGAAATATTAACGTGTCTCGAATTCTTGACCTCTAAGGTGGGAGACTAAACCTCTTACAACACCCACCCAAAGATTGTTGGTAGCTCTTAGTTTAGATGATCAATTGTAAAGTAAAGTAAAGTAAAGAAAGAAGAACTAGTTATATACGCTAAAGGTTGAAAAGTTTATACAATAATAGCTTATTAATTGATTAGTATTTGTTACCTCTCCCACTTATAAACATATATGAGATTAAATACAAACAATGATTGTTATGGAAATCATTAGGTGGTAATCAAATCTTATGTCATTTAAGAAAGGTATACTCTAACTACTAAAGTTGATGGACTTTAGTAGTTAGGAATAAGACAAAACATTGTATGGGTTTTGGATGATGAACATATGCAAGTAAATGAGGGAGTTTAAATTAAGATAAAAGAGTAAGAGTGAAAAAAAATTGAAGTTCTTGGGCCCCATTTGGTTTTGTTAAAAAAAAGGGTTAAAAGTAACTTATTGAAAAAAAAAATTAGTTGTTGGGCACAATCTAAACACTAATTGAAAATTTTGCGCGTTTAGTTCAAAAACTTTGTAACTTATTTTAAGCTAAAAAAACCCATTTAATCTAAAAGTAGAAGTCACGATCTTGTGGTTTTTTTATAGTTGCGTTTTAAAAGCTAGTTGTGGAAAGAAAATAAAATATTTATCTCTTTTGTCACCATTAATAAACATCCACCACCATCACAACCACCCCACCACTTTTGCCACCACAATCACTCCACCACCTTTTGCCATCACCCCACTACCTCTACCACCATTCCACCACCATCACCAACACTTCACCACTTCCATACCGCCTCCGGTGCGACTCCATCAACCACCACTTTTGCTGCAACTATACCACCACCACAACTATTCTACAACCATCGAACTTTTTACAACCAGTCCACCACCTTCGCCACCACTCTACCACCATCACCCACGCTTCACCATCTTCCCCGCAACTTCACCTTTGACCCAAGTCCACCACCACCGCTCCAGTTTCGCCCCAACTCCACCACCACAACCATTCCACAACCACTTCACCACCATCGTCACAAATTGACCACTCTACCACCACACTATGCCACCTCTACTAACACCATTTCACTACCATCTTTCCAACTTTACCCCCTAACCACCATCACCCCTTCCATTCTACCACCACCATCACTACTACAACTCTACCAGCTTTAAGCACCACCACAACCGCCATAATACGTCCACCACTATTGAGCACCATCACCACTACCTAAGGTTCAAATTTCTGAAATTTTAATCTTTATGTATTTATGAAAAATTAAAAAATTTACATTATTGTATATTAGTTTTTAATATTTATATATTTTTTTTATTAATATAATGATATAAGCAAATGTCACATCCTAGCTTTTTGAGATATAAAAATACTTTTTATATAGCGTACCAAACGACTGAAACAGATTTTTTAAGAGCAATTTTATTTAATATCTTAATCGCACGAATTGATCGTGGATGTTGCTGATGTCAAAAAATGGCTTTCCGTTATCAACATGAGAAATAAGGGACTTGAATGCCTGACAACGTCCGTTAAGATTAAAGTTTTGTTAGATTGATTATGGTTCTAGATTCCTGCTTTGACTCCTTGCTCTTTCTCTGGTTCCTTGCTCCTACTCTGGTTCCTTTCTCCCGCTCCTCGATCCTGTTCCTTGATTCCTAGGGGGAAAACCTACAAAGGGTTCGAAAATCGCTCCGACGCTCAAGACAGTCAGGTTGCTCTTTGCAGTAAAAGAATGAATATTGGTAGATCCTTTTGGGGGCGAGTTATGGGAACTCTGTAGTGATTGGGGGTTTCTCTGGTTGGAAAGATCGTATGACAAACTTATATTTCTAGTAAGAAGCTTATGTGTTGAGTAGAAAGCTTGTCCAGTGGGAGAAAGCTCGTGTCCTATAGAGGACGATGGGGGCCCCTTTTATAGGCTTAGTTAGACCAACTGTGATTAGACGGTCAAGATTAGGCTATGATGATCCACCATCAGGGAAGTTTCCCTCTGTTCGTGGTTAGGGTTTCCCTTGTAGTTATCTCGTATCTAGGATAAATAGAAGTTCCTAAGTTTAAGGATCCTTCGTAGTGAAGGATATATGTCCTTAAGGTCTGAAGGTATATCCTTCCAAAGGAATGTCCTTCGACCAAGATGACAATGCGTACGATTTGGCTCATAGTATAATGATGACCCTATTTGGAAGATCAATCAATGCGGTTCAATTAGGAGTCGTAATGCTTAGCTAGAAGCCGCTTACGACTGTCAGGTCACTTCGGTTATCCGGGGCTAACATAGACCGGATCCTACAATGGGTTACACATAAGAATGGTAACTTGAACATCGAGAATAGACTGATGGGAACTAGTATATAGAGGGATATGATCCAGTCTGATAGTGCTTAAAAGATAGAAAAGAATCGGGCTCGAAAAAGAAGTCTAAAAAGGAACTAAACCCACTTTTTGGGCCAACTAAGGAAATCCCTTAAAGGGAGATCCCTGGTCGGCCATAATAGGGGTTTGGGTTGGGCAGACTAAGCCCATTAAGGGGCTAGTCTGACCGGCCAAAGCTAGGGGAAACCCTAATAGGACTTTGGTCTTAATAGGGATCCCCAGTTAGATGTGACTCTAAACTAAAGCTTATCTTTTCTGAGGGACTTGCTGGAATCCTTATTTGAGTAGGACTCTACTAAGGTATTGCCTATATAAGGACCAACTTAGTGTTCAGAAAAGGTGTGGAATTTTCTCAGAAGAAAATCATCTCTCTCATACATCTCAGAGAGAAGAAGATTTTAGAGAAAAGGTTCCCATTCTATCTATGAAGTCTAGAAGAAGGTGTTCTTCATCTCAACCATCAAGAAGGTCCTAGCTGACTGAAAGGAGGGAGTTCAAGTTATACATTCGGTGTCTCAAGTAGAAGAGCTACACTCGAAGCTCTTTATCTTCCGAATACTTGGTCGGGATTTAGTTCGTGGGAAAGCGAAAAAAGGTAATCTTTTTCCCTTCTAGTTCATAGTTAGTTCATGTATATGATCCTCGATAAATTAGTGTTAAACATATGATGTTTTAAATTCCGCGACCAACACTAGTTAGATGATTAGGATAGTCTTAGAGACATGAAATTTCCAACAGTGGTATCAGAGCCGTTTGCATGAAACTATCTTTGGCTAGAACGAATTAAATTCAAACTTAAAATTGATAGATAGATTTGTTTGAATAGATATTGAAACATGTGTTTGATTAGTTTAAATATGATTTAGATGTACTCAATTAGGGTTTTGAATGGGATTCAAAGACCCAAAACATTGAAATCTTAGTTTGTTGAAAAGGGTATTCGGAAACTAGTTCAATGATGAAAAGATTTTCATGAAAATCATCAAATATGGGTTTTTAATGATGAATTTCATCAAAAACAACAGCTGGAACAGTAGAAAAAAGAAGAAAGATGACAACGCTCAGACACTACTGGCATGACCGACCTGGACACGTCCAGGACGCGTCACGGACCGGTCCAGCACGTCCTGCAGGTCTCGGGACAGAATCTCGACACCCGGGACTATCGGGACAGGGAAGTCCCGGGATTCCTAGTCCTTACCGGACTGGGAGTCTGAGATTTTAGAATCTCGGACATCCCAGTGCGTCTAGGACGCATCTGGGTAGTCCCAGTCCGAGACGGACTAGGATAGTCTGACACATACGCCTCTCAGACATCCTAGACGCGTCTGGGTACTCCTAGTTGGTCTCGGTCTAGGACCGAGACCCTGGATGTAAGTCTAGACGCATCTAGATGCGTCTGAATAGCGACCAGATGCATCTAGGATGCGTTTGGAAGCTTCCAGACGCACCTAGGATGCTGCTGGAGCGTCTGGACGCGTCTAACACGTGTCTGGAGCGTCTAAGGGCATCTCTGACTTATAGGCCGAGATGGCCCAAGCCGTCCTATGCACAAGATGCGCCTAGCACGCGTCCATGGTACACTTAGGCATCTCGGACTTGGAGTCCAAGATGAAGACATTGACCCGAGACCAGTCAAAGGACTTTGACCAAGTTTGACTTGAGTCTTTTCGAGTTTGATTTGGGCCAATTGGGCCTTCACTCGAGTGGAAGATTTTTCTTACATTTTCTCCCGGTTCCAAACATATTTTTCCGACAATGACCCGGACCACCCGAGGGCCCAAAATGAAGTTTTTCCTAAATATATTTTAGAAATCATTAAGGAAGAAACGTAACGTGCCATTAGTCCATATTTACGGAAATTAGACTTAGAAGCCCGTTAAACGTAGAGATGTCACTCTTTCTCACGAATATCTATATGGAACATAGCGAACCTAGAAACGAATCTAGGATACATACTTTGTCTTATGAATGTCATATTTTTGTATGTACATATATGTGAATGCGTAGAATAGTATTGTCTTTAGATAAGTTATCGATTCTTGTTTCTAAGCACAAACGAGCATGTGCCCGAATAATACTTAGAGTATAGGGTGTTGGTAATTGCTGGTGTCTACTAATGTCATTTAGCGGAATCTCAAACATCACATGTCTAACATTAGTATCCCAGAATCACATGCATAAACTAATGATTACCTAAGAGTTTAGAAGATTACCTTAATCGCTAGTTTTCCCTCGAATCTTTCCAATCGCTTTAGAAGACGAAAAGCTCCAATTGTAGCTCCTCTAGTTGGGACACCGAATGGTCTACTTAATCTTCCCACCTTGAAAGCTAGCTAGAACTCCAATGGTAGTTTGATAAGAAAAACACTTCTTCTTGAATGACTAGTTGATAGCGTTTTGAAATCAGCTCACTTTCTTCTCTCTACTTGATGTTGTAGAGTAAGAAAGCTCTTAGCGAAATTCCGCACCTTATTCACTGCCCTAATAGTCATTATATAGAACCCTAATAAGAATCCACCTCTAATTCGGTTTCCTAAAAGACCCTTTTGAATAAGATTAAGGAAATAGTCGAAAATAGCAACTAGTTGATATTTTCGCAATTCCTTGATTAGGGGACGTCCAAATCAGGGCAAAATTGGCAGATCTAACCTTCCCTATTAGGGGAACTGACCCTCAACTTTCAGCCCAATCCGAGCCCAAAAAGTTCCTTTTTGGCCCTAGGCCCCAAACCCCTCTTTTGGGCCTTTTGTGCTATCTTTGCCTAAACTTGTTTTAGGCCTATGAGACATATTTATGGGCTCTCCCATGATTATATATCTCACCCCCACTAGTCATATCATCCGATTAAATAGCCATTCTTATGTGTAACCCGTTGTAGGATCCGGTTGAAGTTAGCCGCGAATTACTTCGTAATTCGACAATCGTAGTTGGTTTCCAGCTAAACACTACAACCCCTAAATCAAGCGGACTTGATGATCTTCTTCATCAATTGATTGCTCGCATTGCATCTTTGGTCGAAGGACATCTCCTTCAGACTCCCACTTGTACTTAGAACAAGTGCAATGCTCGATTCCCGTGTCAATTTGTATCTCATATGATACGTCACATCATTTAGACTTTCTTGATACCGAGCACAACTGTCAAAGACAAACGATTAATTTCTTAATCCGTTTGAGCGCGGCCACGCATTTTCAATTGCTATTCATCAAGCGGCCTTGAGACACTTTTTTGAATAGAATTTGGATGATACAATACATTATTTTACTCCCACTCAACTTCATGTCTATCCTTTCCTTCCCAGTATCCACCTTTATAACCTCCTTTTACGGTGCGACGTTTAACGGAACTAAAGTCAGACATTCCTTAGATAAGATGAGTGGAGCACTCGTGTTTTGACGAATCTCTAATTTTGTCAACGAGAAGCATTTAACGTTCATGACGAGTGTTGTACTTCTCATTTGAGGGTTATCCAGTGTATAATCCTTATTACACACCCACGTAGTTGAGTCGAATATTCCTATTCTTATAGCCCATGAAACTGCGCTATCTCATCGACCTCACGTGCTAGTCTTCCTTAGTCGTTGTTCTCCATGCAACGACCTGGACTAGGGAGTGTAGGATTTTTTACGTATCTAATACATACTAATCATCTGACTAGTGTTGTAAGCGGAATCTCGAACATTATATGTTTCACACTAATTAACCAGGATCATATGCATGAACTATTAATGAACTAGAAATTGAAAGAAGAATACCTGAATTCGCTTTCCCACGAACTAGATTTCATTAACTTTATCCAGAAGAAGATGGGAGCTCCAGCTGTCGCTCCTCTACATGAGACACCCGAGTAAATAACTTGATCTCCTTTCTTTGTTGTTCGCTAGAACTCCATTAAAGTTTGAGAAAAACTACTATTCTTTTGACTCCATAGATAGATTGGGAGTTTTTTCTCTAAAGCCCTCTCTCTCCATTAGTTGTATATTGTGAGAGAGATAAAGTTTTCTTGAGAAAAAACCACACCTTTTCTGTTATCTAATGACCCTTATATAGAGAAACCCTAATTAGAATTTGGGTCCAATTAGGTTTCCATAAGAGTCCTAGAAAAGATAAACAGTCAGAACTCTTTCTGACCCGAAACCCTAATGGGTTTCTCCAAGTGCTATGGCCGGACATATCAGCCTATTATGGGCTTGATATGCCCAACCCATTGACATCACACGGCCGGCCATGGGTTGCCCCTAACCGGGTGCGATCCGGGCACCCACCCAGTGGGTTTTGCATTTTTCAGGTCTCCTCTTTCGAACCCGATTCTTTCTATCTTTTTGGCACTATCAGACTGGATGATATCCATCTATAGGTAAGGTCCCACGAGTTAACTTTCTCCGATCAAGCTACCACTCTTTGGTGTAACTCTCTCCGATCATATCCATCTATGTTAGCCGCGGATTACCAAAGTGATCCGACGATCGTAAGCGGCTTTTAGCTAAGCATTACGATCCCTAACTGAACCGGACGAGATGATCTTCTGGATAAAGTCATCGTCATCCTAACTGACAAATTGTATGCATTGCCACCTTGGTCGAACGACACTCCTTCAGAAGGACATCTCCTTCAGACCGAAGGACTATATCCTTCAGTCTCCCATTTGTACTTAGAACAAGTGCCCTGCTCGATTCCCATGTCACTTCGCATCTCATCTGATACGTCATATTTTTTCAGACTTTCTTAATCTAGAGAACAACTGCAAAACTAATGATTAACTATTAATCCATTAGAGTACGGTAGTACATTTTTCGTTGCTTCTCCTCAAGTGGCCCTGAGATACTAATTCTAACCTTGTTAGGAGGACATAATCCAGTCTGGTACTCCCACTTAACTTCATTTCTATCATGTCATTCTCGGTAACCCGCTTTTATAACCTCCTTTTACGACGCGTCGTTTGGCGGTACCAAAGTTTGACATTCCTTACATAAGATGAGTGGGGCACTCATGTTTAAGGAATCTCTTCAATCTTCCCTATGAGAGTTCATGACGTATTTTATTACTCATGAAGAATTCTCATGTTGGTTTATACAGTGTATATTCCCAATCACACACTGATGAGTCATGAAAATGTCTCATCTGAATCTCTTAACTTGGGTTAGTTAGTCTATTTCGAGCAGTTACTCTGATGAATTGTGTACTTATCTTTCTCGGGTGTCTTTTACGAAGTTGAGAGCAAAATCAGATAAAATCAAGAGAAAGACACTCCTGAGGGCATTTGGTAGTTTCGCTATTTGGTCAACTTTGGTGTTCGAATGAAATATAGGTTCCAAGACGAACCCACCGGTGAAAGCAGAGGTTAAATCGGGGTCCTGACGGGAAAGATAGAGCGGGTCAAAGTTGGAGTTGGAGTCAAGTCAGTTGACCAAATTCAGCATGGAATTCCCCAATACATGTGGCGCGCACAAGGGCAGATCGGGCGTCACAGGTTTGGAGTGGGCTCGTTTCGGTCAAACGTATTTGTGTTTCAGAGATCTCTGGAGTTCATGATTTAGTGTACCGGAGCGTAAGATCTTATAGTGTTGCCGACTGGATCTCTCTGATCTAACGACTGTCTGTTTTGTTTCGAGCGTGGCCTCATCCAGGAGCATGTCCTAGCCTTTTAAAGTGCTCTATGATACATTGTATCATCCTCCTATGCCAGCAAATCATCGAGCCAGCCCAACTGATCCCAAAATTGGGGGAGTTACCTTACACTTTCTCTCTCTCGTCTATATCTAACGAAAGTATATGTTTTATTTCTAGAAAGAGAATGAATGAATACCGAGAATGAAGAAATCTGAGAGAGATTGATCTTCAAGAAATGGGAAACAAAGCATACAGAGAAGGGAAATAAGATCTCGGGTGAGGAAGATAACACATGATTTGATTGGAAAGTCATAGAGAGCGAGAGAGAGATTGGAGAAGGGGTAGGCTGGATATATTGATCAAAAGAGAGATTGATGGAAGGATTCGATTGTTGTTCTTAGAAGGAGATAAACTATATAGAGAAAGAAATTTTCAGAAGGAAGGAAAGAGTGAAGAAGGATTCGATTGAGACCAATTTAGGGGGAGATGGGACTGTCATTGTGCTCTTCTTCTTCTCTTATATATGTATCACAGAGACAGAGTTGAGGGGATCTCTCAATTGGGGGGTCATCCTCTCAAGCTCAAACAAAATAGAGAATATTAGAGAGAGAGACACCATTATCATCATCTATTTCTTTTCTTTTCTTTGTGTTTATTGTTTTTTGTGAGAGAAAGTGATAAACAGAGAGAGTGAAAGCGAACCATTGTCAGTGTATCCATTTGGCTAAAACAGAGAGGAAGGAATTGGACTCATCATCATCATCTACTGTTGTCTTTTTCTTTGCAATTACTTCTTAGTGAGGGAGAGAGAAATTACAGAGAGAGACAGAGAAAGAGAATAAACATAAAAGCTTCTTATTTTATCATCTCCAACTTGTTCTTAATTGTCTTCTTATCTTTGTGAGAGAGAAAAAAAACAGAGAGAAGTAAAATGGAAATGGAAACAGAGAGCTTCCTTCCTGTTTGAACAAATTTGAGTGAGAAAAGATTTCAGAGAGAGTGAGAAGAGTGAGAGAAAACAGAGGAGGAAGAAGACCACGTTTGGGTCAATAATCTATCTGGAAAATAATTTTTCCAGAGAGAAAATACTTCCAAGAAGACGAGAAAATCGATTTCCTTAAGGCGCGTTTGGCTGCCAAACAAGAAAAACATAAGGAAACCATTTCCAGCGAGTGAGAAAAGTTCTGTTTTCCTTTCCTCTTTATCTCTTATTTTCATTGTCTTAATCTCATATTATGATTAGCTAACCATCTCATATAGGGCTAGGATGAAGCTTATTTTTAAGCTTTTAGAGACACATTTTTGTTTGACTAATTTTCTTGATTGTGTTTAAAAGTTCAAGTTGTTTTAGTTAGTTAAACTTGTTTTCTTTTCATTGTCTATATTTTTAGTTTGATACACCATGCTTAGATTAAGTTCTTTGATGGTGTATGCTTATCGACTAATAGTCAATAGTTTAGAGATTTATTTTTCCAAATAAAACAATTACAAGTTTACGATTATCAATCGGGTTTTAACGAAAACATCTTCTGGAATTAGGATTGTTTGTTATCCGAAATTCTGAGTTATAAAGAAAGAGAATTGATTAGATAATTATTTGTTCTAAAGGTGATTTTATGTAGTGAATTCCTAAAACCTAGACTCCTCCCCCATTTGAGTTCATTTTATTTATTTTTGTTTCAGTATTTGATTTTATCATGACCAAAACAATTTTCAAAGAAAAAACGAGTTACTTCCAAGTCCTAGAATAGGTTTCACTTAGTCTCTAAGGAACGAACCGGTCTTACCGGAATTATCACTTGACGCCCGTATACTTACGGGTGGTGACCTATTTAGGAAACTTTCTAGGCTCATCAAGTTTTTGGCACCCATGTAATTGACTCGGATTCCCAATTCATATAGCCCACGAAACTGCACTATCAGTCAATCTCACATGCTAGTCTTCGTAAGTCATTGTTGTCCATGCAATGACCTGGACTAGGGAATTGATAATGAATTTATTCCAAATTCAATTAGTAGATTTCATTCACCAGATCACGTATCTGATAATCCTACTTGGAATGCTTCACTATTTTTGGACCGTCCGTTAAATACTAAACCACGATTTAACGACAAATAATTAAATTATTTCAGATAATAAGAGTTTGTAAATCTTGAGCCTTCTTTTTCAGGAAAGCTTAATGCTTATGACCCTAGTACGACTTTCGCACTTCGTCTAATGTGACAGTTTAGTTAGTAGATCTAATCTATACGAATTTTGCTGGTTATCATCCCTATGATAATCTTTAGTATTTTAATACTAAATTAAAGCTTCTTAAGCTTTAACTACTTTCTTTTATTTCTAAAGTTTGCAACAGTCTTTGCCTAGAACCCTTTCAGCTTGCTATTCTTCCAAGTCAAGATTGTCATCTTATGCTGGAAATTTGCAACATATGACTTTTCAACCGCTTTATTTTCCTATCATGAATAAGTTCTTTCCAAGAACTTTACGCAATCCAGATCATCTATTCTGAATTGGATTGATGACGACCATAGATACTTCAAGTACTTGGAGACGTCGAGGCGAATGCTAATCATGTCCAACATGACTGATCTTATGCCTTGAGCATAACTATCTTTCTCATGTGTGCTTGCTCATCAGAATCTTTCAGATGCTGAATCTTGCTAAGTTGTGTGTCATGAGACTTGGGGAGAATACTCTAGTTGAGACTTTTCTTAAATAAGTCTTATTGTAGCGCCCCAAATCTCAAGCCGCCTTGAAATCGAAGATTATAGACCTTCAAACTGGATCCACGAGCGACGCCTACCATGAGTGCACAATCAATACCTGAAAAAACGAAATAGCTGGGTTAAAACCCAACTGCAGTAGATTTCCTCAAACCTAAGTCTCGGGTAGGCAAGCTCAATCCCCAATCAAGGAAGTATTTCATTCATATTCATTATTGGCGTTATCTACAATTTAACGTGACAACTAACATAATACCACGAAATTTACCACACGCATGTAGAAATTAGTAATTTATGTTCTTGGTTATTAGGCTTTCAACGTCCTCGTATTCTAATCCAATATTAACTCTCGTGATAATAATCTTTCTCTTTTTCAATAGGTATAAAAAGATCACACTATTCACCAAGATAGACCTTTATAAAACCCTAACGTGACGATTAAGTCAACAAAACATTATGCCAAAGACACAATCATCCAACTCTCGTCGAATGATATGACAAGTTGGTGTCTTCGTTGTATGAGAGTGTGGTCCACAAGGTCATCCATTGTGTTAGCGCCGACCCCATACGCTCCATACCTAGATCACATCCGGTAGAGAGGGCCGAACCAACCACATAAACTCATACAACCCTCCATCAACTCCATCATCACACACATAATAGCACCATACAACAAACATAAGTTGAATAAGAGTGTGGTCCACAAGGTCATCCATTGTGTTAGCGCCGACCCCATACGCTCCATACCTACATCACCTTCGGTAGAGAGGGTCGAACCAACCACATAAACTCATAC
>BEHA01042424.1:14837-187337 GCA_002897215.1 Eschscholzia californica subsp. californica
ATCAATTGAAAAAGCCTACAAAAGAATTAGGAGATAAGAAATCTACCTCTTTTGCCTTAGATGACATCAAGACCACAATCATGCCCCTTTCTCTCTCTAGAGAACTCCATCTTTACCTCTTTTCTTCTTTATCCATTCTTCATTCACTAAGAGTGGTTTGTTGAGGATTAAGAAGATATACTAACCACAACATAAACAATACATAGATTTCTTCAACTTATTCATCAAAATCTTCTCCAAAGAATACCATTTCTCTTTCTCTCTCTAAGTTTTGTTCTAGATCTACAAAAAGAGCTCTAGACCCCTTTTTATGTAATTAACTCAAGCAACCCTAGTTTTCCTTCTAACCCACTTCTATTTTATGATGCTCAAGCCCACACTAACTTACTCTTCATATTAGGCCCAACCCTAAATTGACTAAGAGTTAGGTTATTTTCACCTAATGTGATATATATAGAAAATAGGGATGTTACAATCTTCTACCCTAAAAGAGGATTTCGTCCTCGAAATCTAACATACCATAATCACAAACAATATGCAATCAAGTGTAGCAAATGCTAAGACGTATATGTTATACAAGCACAAGAAATACAACACAACATAAGGCACTCTGTACCCACAGATTTAAGCAAACAACATGTACCAGCTCGCTCCAACAAATCATAAGTTATCACACTTGATACAAGGCACAAGCGATGTACAATCTCTATATCATAATAGAAAACTCATATGACATCAAAACTTTCATAACAACGTCTTCTAACCAGATTGATTATGCAATTCTGGAGATCCGTACATTTCAATTTTCTTTTTGATAGGTTATAACCCATTTCGAGGTCCACTTGATAGCTTCACTTGCTATCCATGATTGCATCGACTTAATCCTCTCCAATAAACCATACGAACCTTCAGTCATCGCACCTCTTATGAGCAGGAAGCGAGACAACTTCTGACATTGCTCATTGAGTAAACATCCAACTCAATGCTCCACTAGATAGTCTACCACAAATTAGCCATGTGTTCGTATCAACCTTTACGTCGAGGCAACCTCTATTCCGGTCAACATTTTTTTTTTTTTCACTCAATCAAATCATTAAGTAATTCATAAACAACTGATACACTAGCGACAACATACATTCAAACAATTCAAAGCCCCACAAAAGTAGAAAGTTTCACTACCCTCGTGTACATCATAAACATATGGATTGCTATAATCACTATCACATACTTTAAGTTTGACATCACATTCAAATAAGACATATGATCACACCTATCACAGACAAAAACACATCACATCAATACGCATTATCCTTCATATGGAAAATTTGCACCCACAATTTAGATTCAGAAAACACAAAACAAACTTCTTTAAAGTTTTCACAAGAAAATATTTCCAAAAATACATGTTCTAGATTCAACCAGTTGTGCAAGACACTAATCAAAGTGTTTCTAATAATGACATGTCTAACGTCGACAATCAAACCCACAATACAACCCTAGGACCACTAAACCTAGAGCTCTGATACCATTTTGTAGCGCCCCAAATCCCAAATCTCAAGCCGCCTTGAAATCGAAGATTTGAGACCTTCAAACTGGATCCACGAGCGACGCCTACCATGAGTGCACAATCAATACCTGAAAAAACGAAATAGCTGGGTTAAAACCCAACTGCAGTAGATTTCCTCAAACCTAAGTCTCGGGTAGGCAAGCTCAATCCCCAATCAAGGAAGTATTTCATTTATATTCATTATTGGCGTTATCTACAATTTAACGTGACAACTAACATAATACCACGAAATTTACCACACGCATGTAGAAATTAGTAATTTATGTTCTTGGTTATTAGGCTTTCAACGTCCTCGTATTCTAATCCAATATTAACTCTCGTGATAATAATCTTTCTCTTTTTCAATAGGTATAAAAAGATCACACTATTCACCAAGATAGACCTATATAGAACCCTAACGTGACAATTAAGTCAACAAAACATTATGCCAAAGACACAATCATCCAACTTTCGTCGAATGATATGACAAGTTGGTGTCTTCGTTGTATGAGAGTGTGGTCCACAAGGTCATCCATTGTGTTAGCGCCGACCCCATACGCTCCATACCTAGATCACATCCGGTAGAGAGGGCCGAACCAACCACATAAACTCATACAACCCTCCATCAACTCCATCATCACACACATAATAACATCATACAACAAACATAAGTCGAATGAGAGTGTGGCCCACAAGGTCATCCATTGTGTTAGCGCCGACCCCATACGCTCCATACCTACATCACCTTCGGTAGAGAGGGTCGAACCTACCACATAAACTCATACAACCTTCCAGCACATCACACACATAATAACATCATACAACAAACATAAGTCGGATGAGAGTGTGGCCCACAAGGTCATCCATTGTGTTAGCGCCGACCCCATACGCTCCATACCTACATCACCTTCGGTAGAGAGGGTCGAACCAACCACATAAACTCATTCAACTCTCCATCACATCCATCGCATCACACACATAATAGCATCATAATAGCATAACACCACAAACATTGACTCTAATAAAGAATTACAAACAAGTTTTCCAAACCATTCAAGCCAACAACACATGGCAAGTCAAAATGGATGATGCTCATAATAGATCCTCACGTGGATCACAACCTCAAACAAACAAATAACAATAATAGTTAACGAATATAGACTCACCAATATAAGGTATCATATACCTAGGAAATACATTGCTTGCAGAATAGAAACCATGTGACTTATCTCAATCAATTAGCTCATTGGAGATTGTATCGACACCTAGTACAAAAACTATTATAACTTCTCACTCGGAACTTCAATTAACTCACCGTTTGAACCACTAGAAATTAGACAAACAGACCTTTCCAACCATATAAGATACACACCGAGATCCATTACCAATCAATACCAGATCTAATTTTAATCTACACCGAAATACAGTAGGAACTTCTGTGACACCTCGTACGAAAACTATTATAACTCCTCGGTCGGAACTCCAATTAACTAACCGTTCGAACCACTAGAAAGTAGACAAACAGACCTTTCCAACCATATAAGATACACACCGAGATTCATTATCAATCGATACCAGATTTACTTTTAATCTAGACAGAAATACAGTAGGGACTGCTCTGACACCTCGTACGAAAACAATTGTAACTCCTCGCTCGGAACTCCAATTAACTAACCGTTCGAACCACTAGAAAGTAGACAAACAGACCTTTCAAACCATATAAGATAGACACCTATATTAGTTACCAATAAATCCAGATCTAATTTTGAAGTTAGATCAAAACATTGTCCTATATAGATATATTATGGAATTCAAGATAGAACTAATATCTAAATCATTCAATCATCCTTTATAGAACTTTATGTGATTAACAATACTAAACCTATCATGGAATCAATTGAAAAAGCCTACAAAAGAATTAGGAGATAAGAAATCTACCTCTTTTGCCTTAGATGACATCAAGACCACAATCATGCCCCTTTCTCTCTCTAGAGAACTCCATCTTTACCTCTTTTCTTCTTTTTCCATTCTTCATTCACTAAGAGTGGTTTGTTGAGGATTAAGAAGATATACTAACCACAACATAAACAATACATAGATTTCTTCAACTTATTCATCAAAATCTTCTCCAAAGAATACCATTTCTCTTTCTCTCTCTAAGTTTTGTTCTAGATCTACAAAAAGAGCTCTAGACCCCTTTTTATGTAATTAACTCAAGCAACCCTAGTTTTCCTTCTAACCCACTTCTATTTTATGATGCTCAAGCCCACACTAACTTACTCTTCATATTAGGCCCAACCCTAAATTGACTAAGAGTTAGGTTATTTTCACCTAATGTGATATATATAGAAAATAGGGGTGTTACACTTATTCTTGGTCTATTCCTATAGATCTTTGATTCCCAAAAGCCTTTTACCTTTGTATGTGGTCCTTTTATTGAGCCAGTTCTAAACTGTTTTTAAAATCTGAATCTTGTTCTCAATCTCTAGTATGTCTTCTACATACTTGACCAAAGAAAATTGGGTCACTAGCTCCCACTAACCTTCTTGAACTATCTGAATTCAAGATTTCTCTTCATTCTTAAAGAAACCAACTTTGATTACTTTGCAGAACCTACTTGCATGCTTCAATCCTTCGATGGATTTCTAAAGCTTGCAATTGTCACTTAGTTTTCAAGAGGTTCCACTCTCCTTCGGAAAGTGCACATTCTTTTACTTAGTGATTGATCATTATGGTTTTAAGCATCGTGACTTTAGAGATGGTATTTTCCTGGTCTAAACCAAGAACTTTTTGATCTTCTTTTCTAGTCTAGCCCTGGGAACACTAATGTTTCCATCCTTGTCCGTTGTCAAATTCTTTGAAAAAACCTATTTGTACTTAATAGGAATTAATCCTTTAAGAAAATATATCAAGTTCCAAACTTGATTTCAGACGTGGATTCCATTCTGATCTTATGACTCCAAGCCATATTTCTGAGTGATTCCATCATAACTTTTGTGTAGGTAGCTCATCTCTTCTTCAATAGGATTTAGTCCTATGAGACAGATCTATGACCCTTCAAGGCCTACGAGGGGTTTGAACAAGTCTTTGAGAGCTCTCCTGCGAATCGAATTCGACTTATGCGAAGGATCTCCGAGATCTATTATCTCTACCTCTATTTCCATATCTATCGGCTAGAATAGATAGGAACCGCAATTTTTGACATTCGTATACCACCATTGGTTTGTAACCATTGTCAGTTTGTTGCTCTTATCGAATTTCTTCGATATCTTAAATTTCTCCCACTTGTCTGATTGGAATAACTCTTATTCAAACGAGACACATCACGAGCAACAAACTCTTTGTTCTCTGATGGGTTGTAGAAGAATCCCCTATGTTTCTTTTAGTTTTAGACGTAATGTGGTTAGGTAGGATAAAGGGCCATGTTTGAGAATATATCCCCGAAAGTGTTTGGAAGATTAGCTTATACCCATCATTAATCGACTAGTGACTAACATGTTCGATTACTCCCACTGGACTCACCACCCGTATGATGTGTTTAGAGCAAGATGAAAAACAATTTCTCAACTTCTTGATGGTCATCAAATTTCTGACTTAAATATTCACCATCTCGATCCAATCGAATGACTTATATTTTTGCCAAGTGGATTCTGATGACCTAGTTAGTGTATTAATAGTTTTACATACATCCGTATGTATGAGGACTTATTAATACTAGTCATAGCTTCCTTTCGAAAAGGTGACGTTGTCAAATAATCCTTTTGAACAAAATCCACATGTGTCATATGATTCAAAATCATTGGACTTAGAAGTCCATACCATTGGATCTTCCTCACGTGTCTTATGTCAATTTGACGCAATGAGAAAACAAGAGTTGACCGGTTTGAATCGTTTGATTATAGCCTATTGTATTATTGGTAACGCTTTAGTTCTCCTAGAACCAACTTTGTTAATTCAGCACTGATTTAAAACATTTGATGTTTCTATAAAAACATAATAACACTTATTAAGTTCTAAGCTAGATCAATGTCTAAAAGAAAACTTTTATCCAATTCAACATCCTTAGCAATTACTTGCTTCTGCTCTCTATTGGACCTTTTCTCCTTTTGGTCAAGTATGTAATTCCCTTGAGCTCCTGTTGAGCTGCACATCCGGGTTTAAACACCTGATGAAGATAGTCTACTATACTTGCCAAAATAACTTTGTTGACAAAGATACAAGAATCGGAATTCTCAATTTCGTTTCTTTGTCTTCCAAGTACTTAGGGTAGTTTCCTGTAATGGCCTAGCCATTGCTCTTAAAACTCTTACCTTTTGTCCCTATGAATCATAAGATCTCTTCTTATATTCCTTTGGTTGTTGAATCTAAAGAACTTGTTTCTTGGATACAACGATCCTCAATGTTCTTTTCAGTTTGTGTTCACAAACTGAAGTTACAGCAAACATTAGGAATGGGATATTCTCGGATGTTTTCTTTGTTTCGAATTCGAGAGCGTTTCTTGGATTCTAATCCAATCAAGCAAATAACTTTCGTTTTGTTCATTCTGATGGAATGAACGAATGTTGGAAAATTATTTTCTAATGGTCATACATACTCTACATTGAAAGAAGAAACAATATCCTAAAATTTATTATTATAGCCAAAACGCAATTTTTGCCACATTATCCAATAAACCGTCCTCGGTTGAATAATGAGATTCGAAGACCCCATTTCTTTAAGGTTAAGCGTACTAGGTCACTGCCCTTAACCCCATCGTCCTGGGTGGGTAACTCTTTACTGATCATACTCCTATGACTCTTGGTTGATGAATAACACGTTTATGTTTTAATCCATCCTTTGCCTCGAAATCCAAAACCCTTTTGCTGACTCGTTGAGTATAACCAGTTAGACATGTAGACCTCTTCATAGATCTACCCGTACTGTCCCGAGGTAAAAGTTGTCACCCTGCGGAGCCAGACCCACCATCCATGAACAAGGGCTCAGCAGGTGTCTTATTTTGGGTAGGCTTTACTCAAAATTCTTTTTGGGGAATTTGACGTAATTTATCAAGTAGGTGTCACTGTGAACTCTAAAATTTAAGGCTACCTCTTGTTCGCCTATGGTTCTTATGAATTTACGTCCTTGAACCTCCATTGATTACTCCCACTTGAACCATGATCTCATCGTTCGGTTCATCAATGGATTTTACGACCCTATACTCTAAGTATTATTCGGGCACATACTCACTTGTGCTTAGAAACAAGAGTCGATTACTTATCTAAAAGAAATACTATTCTCCGCATTCACATACATATACATACAAAATATGACATTCATAAATAAAGTATGTATCCTAGATTCGTTTCTAGGTTTGTTATTTGTGGGAAATTGTGACATATCTATGTCTAACATGCTTCTAAGTTAATTTTAGTAAAATATGGACTAACTGCAAGTTATGTTTCTTCCTTAATGATTTCTAAAATCTATTTAAGGAAAAACTTCGTTTAAGCCCTAGGATGGCTCGGGTCGATTTCGGAAGAATCTAGTTGGAATCGAAGAAGATTGGAAAACTCCCACTCGAGTCGAGCCCCATGAAGAACCCGAGTCAAACCAAAAGACCCAAGTCAAACTTGGTCAAATACCTATGGGCCAGTCTCGAGTAAGCCCAATTTGGCCCATGGACAAGGTTGGGTATCTCTCGGACTAAGGGACAACAAGTTCATAACATGTTGTGACCCTCGGCCCAAACGCGTCCTGGTGCAACAGATGCGTCTAGGACGCGTCTCTGTTCCACAGACGCGTCCTAGACGCGTCTCCATACCTGGAGATGCATCCCTCATGCGTCTCGTAGACTCAGACGCGTCTCGGACGCATCTCGATGGCTCAGACGCATTCTGGACGCGTCTCGATGGCTCAGACGCGTCCTAGACGTGTCTCGATGCCTCGGACGCGTGCTAGACGCGTCCGACCATCTCTCGGGTGGAGTTTATCTCGGAACACATGGTCCGGGATATTTGAGATGAGCCAGACGCGTCCTAGATGCGTCTGGACTCTCGGGTCCTTGTCTCGGTCCTAGACCGAGACGGACTGTGATTCCCAGTAGCGTATTAGACGGACTGTGATTCCCAGTAGCGTACTAGAGGCGTTGGGATTCCCAGACGCGTCTAACATGCGTCTAGGATGTCCGAGATGTTCGCATCTCGGACTCCCAGTTGCACTCGGACTGGGATTCCATCCAAGTCCGAGAATCCGTGCTACTCGGGATTTCCCATTATGTGTTGTCTCGGCCAGACGCGTCTGGGCGCGTCCTGTCCTGACAACAGGTGCAGTTTCCAAAAAATTGGAAACTGCTATTCCCGGGTCCTTCTTCTTCATCCAAACTGTTGTTTTTATGTTTATTATCAATAAAAACTGTTCTTTTTGTGATATGAAACCCCAAAACTAGTGATTTTGAAACTCGTTTTCTAAAATCTATGATCCGTCTTCGAAAACCCTTTTAAAAAAACACCAAAATCTAACAATACTACGCGTTGAAACTCTTTCAAATAAGTGTTTTGATTACATATAAATCTAATTTAAACTAACCAAAACGTGTTCGAATCTTTAATCAAACTAATCAAGAACATGTATGAATGTTATTCAAACTATTCAAGAACGTGTCCGAATCTATCTTCAAACTAATCTATCTAATAAATCAAGTATGGATCTAATTCGTTCTAGTCAAGACTAGTTAGATGCAAACGACTCTGATACCACTGCATGGTTTTGTACGTATCTAATACATATTAACCAGGATCATAGGCATGAACGAATAATGAACTCTAAACTGAAAGAAGAATACCTGGATTCGCATTCGCACGAACTAGATTCCATTAACTTTATCCAGAAGAAGATGGGAGCTCCAATTATCTCTCTTCTTATTGAGACACCCGAGTAAATAACTTTATCTCCCTTCTTTGTTGTCCGTTAGAACTCCACTGAAGGTTGAGAAGAAGAACTATTCTTCTTTTGACTACATAGATAGATTGAGAGCTTTTCTCTAAAACACTCTCTATCCATTACCTGTATATTGCGAGAGAGATGAAGTTTTCTCTTGAGAATAATCCACACCTTTTTTGTTTTCTAACGACCCTTATACAGAGAAACCCTAATTAGAATTTGGGTCCAATTAGGTTTCCATAAGAGTCCTAGAAAAGATAAACAGTCAGAACTCTTTCTGATCCGAAACCCTAATGGGTTTCTCCAAGTGCTATGGTCGAAAATATCAGCCCATTATGGGCTTCATATGCCTGGCCCATTGACATCACACGACCGGCCATGGGTTGCCCTTAACCGGGTGTGATCCGGGCACCCACCCAGTGGGTTTTGAACTTTTCAGGTCTCCTCTTTCGAACCCGATTCTCTCTATCTTTTTTGCATTGTCAGACTGGATCATATCCATCTATAGGCAAGCTCCAATGAGTCAACTCTCTCCGATCAAGCTACCACTCTTAGGTGTAACACGTTGTAGGATTCGGTATATGTTAGCCGTGGATTACTGAAGTGATCCGACCATCGTAAGCGGCTTTTAGCTAAGCATTACGATCCCTCATTAGCACGAACTAGATGATCTTCCGGATAAAGTCATCCTCATCCTAACTGACAAATTGTACGCATTGCCACCTTGGTCGAAGGACACTCCTTTAGAAGGACATCTCCTTTAAACCAAAGGACTATATTCTTCAGGGTGATGATAACAAACATTCCAAGTTCACTTAATAAGGTTTGAGTCATCAGATCATGTATCTTACAAACCTATTTGGAATGTTTTATTATCCGTGGACTGTCATTCAAATTATACCTCATGCCTTAGACTTGTGTATGAGTCTCATACTTTGTCTTAGGTGACAGTTTAGTTTGACTACAAATGTAGTCTGTTTAGACTTTGCTAATTATCAATTAATTTAAAGATCACTCTTTTCAACCTTGATAATTTCTAGTAATCTTTACTAGCATTAAGGCTTTATTTCTTTTGTAGAATTGGCAACAGTTCCCGACTAGAAACACTCTCAACCTACTTTCCTTCTATGTTTGGAAGTTTGCTACGATGACTTGTTCAATTGTAGTACTATTTCATCCTACAACCTTCTAGGATGCTCTTAAGTAGTGTTTCGGATTCTTCAATCTGAATTTGGATATTGACATCAGTGCTCTGGATGTCTAAATGCTAATCATGGCCTACATGACCGACTTTATGTTTTGTACATAAATGTCTCTCTCATGCGTGCTTTCTCATCAGTGTCTTTTAGACTCCAAGTCTTACAACGCTCTTAGTCATGAGTTGTTGGGTCGAAATTCTTATAGACTTTTTCGAGTCTTAGACCTTTCGAATTTAGACTTCAAGAATCTTTGGCGTACTAAGGATTCTTAAGCCTATCATCTAATCGATCTATGCTTATGGACTTTTGATGCCCTAAATGGCATTTTATCCTTTGGTATGTGGTCCTTTATTGAGTCAGTTCTTGATTGTTTTAACAACTTTTATATGTTGTACTCAATCTCTTGTATGTACTCTGCATACGAACCAAGATAGTTTGTTACTCCCACTTACGTTCTTGAAATTTCATTATTCAGGATTTCTTCATTCCTCAGGAATCAAACTACTTTGATTGCCTCGATGAATCGAAGATTCCAACTCTTGCGTGCTTCAATCCCTTGATGGATTCCTGAAGCATGTGTATGGACATAACTGGACTTAGAAGAATCGTATTCGTCTTGTCTAGTTGTGGGAAACACTAAGGTTTCCATCCTTCTCAGTTTTCTTATCATGGAAAACTAATTTAAGTCTTCCATTGACTAAATTATCAAGCTTCATGACTTGATGAGATATGGATTCCATACGTTTTGGCTTCTGGCCAAAAGCTAGAGTCGGTTTCCGTCTCTGCGCAGTTCTTTTATCTCTTATGAGAGAACTTAATCTTCTGAGTTCTTGAGATGAACTTTTGACCTTAAGGGCTTTTGAGCAACAATTTGGATTACTCTCAACTACTTGAGAGTTCTCCTACGAATTGCATTCGCAATGTATTGTAGGTATTTAGATTCCATCTTTACCTTATATTTCCTTTCGTGAGGAACCGCGGTTAACTGTCTCTAACAGTCTTGTTGCTCTTGGTCGAACTTTAATCGACCTGTACAATTCGCATGATTGTTCCTCATGAGTTTTCTCATTGTCGAATTAAATCGACTTGTACTTTTCTCCCACTTATTCTTGTAATAATTAGTACCTTGTTACGCTAACTACTATAAGAATACAATCATGAGCAACAAACACTTTGTTCTCTGATCGGTTGTGGAAAAAACCCAAATTTCTAAAGAAATTGCGTTAGACTTTTAGCTAATTTTTGTATCCTTGTAAAATGTTTTACACAAGATTTAGCTTTTGGACAGATTTTTAGTAAAATATGGGAAGCTGTGTCTAGACTTAGTGGATTTTGGATGACAGGGTTTGAATCGTATTCTTCATTTTTTTATCCTTTTGGACACTCCAAATTGGATTGGATTGAAGTATGACGACGATCAACCCCTGTTACTGACTCAAGATCTTCTTTCTTGTCAGTCGATTCAACGCTTTCTTAAGCATTCTTGGTTATATTGGAGATCCCTTTTCCATTGGGATGAGTCTGTTATGAGAGTCTCATGTCTCTTTGCAGATTTAACCAAGTTTAGAATCTTTCAGTATAATTTGTTACTTTAGCACTTTTATAACATCTCAATATAGAAATAAACTTCTTTATTGTTTCTCCATAATACGTAGTACAGAGATCATGTTAAACTAGAAAAATACTCAATCTATATTAGTGCCTAAAGAAGACTTTGATCCCTTTCAGCGTCCTTAGCCGTCTAGGCTTCTGCTCCCTCTTGGATTTTATCTCCTTTATCCAAATACTCAGTTCCCAGCTGCTCCTGTACATTCACAATGATAGGGCATTTTAGGTATCTTATACCAAAATTTGGGAATTTTCAGTATTTGATAAATTAACTGTTAATACCTGAAACGGAAACTATTATTCTGTTTTTCTTGTCCTCCAAGAACTTAGGGCAGTTTCTCTTGTAGTGGCCCTTGCCATTACAGTAGAAAAACTTGGTGTCAGGAGGAGTCCCTTTGTCTCTGGGTTTGGCAACCCGTTTGCCTTTTCCTTTTGACGCAGGTTTCTTCTTCTGCTTTCCACCTTTCTTGAACCCTTTGTCCTTTTGTACGATAAGAACATCCTTCTTATATTCCACTATTGCTACGTCATGTTCGGCTGCCTGAAGCATCGCATGAAGTTCCTCCAACGTTTTATCCCATCCATTAATGTTGTAGTTCATCTTAAACTGATTGAAACCACTATGGAGGGAGTGAAGGATAGTGTTAGTAGCCGCCTGTTGGCTATAAGGAAAGCCCAGTTGGGAAGTTTTATAAGGCCTCCCCAATTTTGTTAAAAGGCCTCCCATGAACCATTTTACTTGCTAAATTATCACTAAGGGGAGGCCTTTTAACAAAAATGAGGGGGCCCTATAAAATCTCCCAGCCCAGTTTAGCCAGCTTGCCAATGATCCTGATCATCTGACGAACATGAGGCCCAACTGGTTTTCCTTTCTCAGGGTGCATGTCCAGAAGTGCTCTAGAGGTTTCAAACCTCTCCAATCTCGACTGTTTTTGGAACATTTCCCGAAGTTGTCGAATCATGGAGTAAACATCCATGTCTATGAGCTGCTCTTGAAGAGTAGGTTCCATGGTTGCCAACATTAAGCACGTAACTGGCTTTGCCCTCTTCTGAACATTCTTTTCATGCTCCTTTTCTTCATGAGTCGAAGGAGCATCCAATATTGGAATTGGAGTTTCTAGCACATTCAGCTAGCCTTCCATCCTGAGAACTATTCCCAGGATCCTTTCCCATTCGAGGAAGTTGTGCTCATTCAGTTTCTCTTGTCGAGAAGTGAGCGGAAGTTGAAATTCTCTTTCGTCATCTTAAAACTAGACAAAAGAATTGCAAAGTTTTAAACTCGTTATCATTTTTGGAAAAATTCAGTTTTCTCACATTATTCAATATAAAACTGTCCCCGATTGAATAACGTGATTCTAAGATCCAAGTTCTTCGGAGTAAAGGTGACTAAGGCCCTGGCCTCGACTCCGTCGTTCCAGGTGAGCAAACTACTTCACTGATCATACCCTTATGACTCTCGGTTGATAGATTTCATTGATGAATGACTAATCTAATCTTTTGCCTCGAGTATCCAAAACTCTTTTGCTGATCTCGTTGTGTGGAACCATTTAGACATGTAGGCCTCTGCCATAGGCCTACCCGCGTTGTCCCGAGGTGGAGATGGTACTCTTGATGGGCCTGAAAGATTACCCTAAAAGGTCACCACCCGAGATCGATCCACGAAGATAGGAAGGTGATTCATATATCGAGAGAGTCTAGCCCACCGGTCTAGGTGTCACTCACTATCTCAGACTAAAACAAAAGATGATAATTTGGGTTTTTGGATTGATTTAAAATAAATAAACAAATAAAAACTAACTAGACTAAAGGTGAGAGATGAGAGAAATTCGGGAGACAAGTTGCAAGAAGAGTTATACTTTGATCCACAAGATTGATAATGACAATAACTAAGTATTTAGAGCATGGAAGGTTAGCTAACTTCACCCACATTGACAATTCTAAGCATAATGTGTAAAACTAAGCATAGTCGATCAAAAGTCACTAAGCATCGATTATCAAACTAATGATACACTATCAAATAACTTGGCAATGAATAAATATGACACTAATAAGTATAATACGTCAAACTAAGTATAACCGATCAAAAGTTACTAAGCATCGGTTATCAAACTAAGCATGTATTATCAAACTATATGTCAATAGACGATTAAGAATAAGGTTTCTAATTCATAAAATAAGAAGAAGTTAATCAAACTAACATTTAATAAACAATAGTCATTCATCACATATCGAATCATGCTTCACGAGTACCCGAATAAAAGAAATAGCTAGACATGGTGGAACACATAATAAACGAGAAGAAAATAAAGAAAGACAAAAGTTAAGGTCGAAATCCCCCTTTTTCGATGATGGCGGGAGGCTAGGATCGTTAGAATAAATGGTTCATTAAGTGTTGTCAATCTCCCCCTAGCAATGTCCTAATTTCCACTTAACAGTGCAGAATAGGTGTCCCCTTAGTAAAATAATGGCCGGAATCACCACAACCGAGTCCGTCTAAGACAAGTGAGATCCGACAAGAAAATGCTCAAAGCTCGAGCTCCCTTGCTGTTTCCAGCCAACCTTGCAATCCAGAGCTCCAATGGTGGTGTTCTTTTGCTGGTTCTTGGTGGTCCCGAGCTACTCCCTTGAAGAATCGAGCAACTCTTATTGTTGTCCCAAGCTTCTTAGCGGTCCCGAAATGGAGTCCCGATCAGCTCCAACCCGAGCTACTGTTGCTCCTTCCTGACCTCCTGTTGCAGCTGTAATGGTGTTTCCCTTCTCCTCGTCCCGAGCTATTGTGCCGGCCTAGACTTGGTCGGCCTTGAGTGTTGACCGACCAAGCTTTGGCCGGCAACCTCTCTGCCTTTCTCTCCCTAACTCTCCCCTCAAGCTTCCAATCACCAACCCAAACTATTGAATGTAGAAGATGAAGTTTTTCTTTTCAACCCTAGAACAATAGAGAAGATGACCCAATTAGATTTCTTTCCCCTTTTCTAAAGACCCACACCTTTTCTTAATGGCCCAAAGACTTTGCTCCAACTTCTTTGACTTGCCCCAATCTAGGGGTGCTCATAAAACTTTTATTTGTCCCTTCTCATTCGAGCTTTTGGGCTTGTCATTTAGAAATCAAGGGAGTGCATGTAACTTTGTCCTTATTTCTTATAATTTGTAGAAATGACCAAAATGACCCTTCTCTTCTTTCTTCCATAACTTTCCCGTCTGAACTCTGATTTAACTTCTGTTTTCGCCGTCGGACTCACCATTGACTCCACTTGCCATCTAACCTCTGATTTTCACAAAATTATCAAAATACTCCTGGTGCTCTTTTCTTCCAGTCTCTTCACATGAGATCAAAATATGATAAATGCTCCGTTATATTCCAAATCAATCGTCAACTTCCAAATAACCTCCCTAACAAGAAAAACACATAAATTATTAGAAATAAAACCCGAAACAAACGAACTTATCGAAGTTAAGCAATCGAAATGTGGCATTTTAACGCCACATCAAACATCCCCAAACTTAGAATTTGCTACTCCCAGAGCAAATAAATAAAACAAAACAATGAAGTAAAATCCTAACTCACTTTCGGAGGAATCCCGGTTGCATTAAGCATATGCAACAAGCCATTAAACCGCTAGGTCACCCCTAGTGGACGAGTGTCGTCTCGTGAGGGTTTCCAGTGAATATACCCACAAAATTCAAGATTCCAAAGACATAAAAGAGTTCAACATCGATGTAAATAAGATAATGACAACCAATGACACACTCAAACATGCTAAACAAGCGAATCAAAATCGATAAACGCATATAAATGCTAAAAATCTCCTCACTAGTAGTCTCATCCTAAAATGTTAGTGTCCAACCATAATGAGCATCATCTACGTCCAAAGTTACAAAACCTTGATTCCTATCTTAGTACATTTCTCCTCGACTTTAGCCTCACGATCATACTCAAAAACATGAAATCACTCAAGATAAATAATAATGGTTCACTCTTATGTGTGAGCATGGAATAATGTGAAACTCAACACATACAAAACAAATGAGGATAACAAGTTTTAGAATGAAATGATATTTAAAGAATGGAAATAGCCACTAAAATAGAATGAGGAAGCTCACTCACCCTTCTCACCCACTCTACCCTCTAACAATGTTTTCTAAAGGTCAACGGATACAAGTAATGAAATGAAAGTGATGAGACCCCGAGAATGTCGACGCCTTCAATAAGACAAACACTCAAACAAGTTCTAAACTTAGTCTTTTGCTTTGATTACTTTATTCTCACAACAATTACACATAAAAGCATAAAATAACACATAAACTCATTTTCTTTTTTATGATAAAACAAATACTAACACTAGCACTCTCAACAAATAACTTTTTCTTCTTTCGCACTTTGATTTTCACATTCTTCTTTCTATAATTATTATGCCTTCATTCTCGGGAGTAAGATGATGAATGGATGGTGGAGTCTCCGTTTACCTAAAGTTGACACTATTATTGGGTTTCATGGATTACAAGAGCAAGGTCGCTATCCTGATGTCACTCCTAGTGGCTAAGAAAGTTGATCTCATGAGATCGTCTAAGCTCTTTTAAAAGTTGCGAGGTTGAGTAGCTCTTCACTCTACTCAGAGTTAACGCAGAAGAGTACACTCGAAAACAATATAAACGCTCAGATATCTCACATGGGTTTAACTCTCCACTAATGACTATTCTAGGTCTCTCAGAAATGTTTCTTCTTCATTAGGATGCTACTCACATGATCAGACAATAAGTACTAAAGGACTTAACATTCATGCAAGAGACTAAGAGCATGCATAACATTCATCAAAACCGAAACACAAGCATCAACACACTTAAGCATACCACTAGAGTCATACCAAATCTACCCAAAAAATTTCAAATTTTGGTCGAATTATCGAACCCTCTTGTCTTTGAAACCCATGGTCATAAGGCCAAAATATCATACCCCCATCCCCAAACTTAAAACTAACACTGTCCTCAATGTTTCAAGCATACTCACCAAAAGATAAAAGGCATATTAACTTAAAGAGAAGAGTGGAAAGATATTACCATAGGTAGAGGAGATAAAAGATAATACTAGCGAGACTCATGTATGAATAAGTTCCGAGTTGATGTCGAGCTCGTCGACATCCACAAACTTGGAACAAACCATGCCTCAGAAGTAAAACAAGTAAGAAATGCTCCTATGATTAACAAGAAATATGAGAATGAAACACATAAGATCATGACCATAAACATGACCACTAACGCGGGTAAACACGATTTCATTGAGCTATGCAATTAGCCGTTATTTCTCTTGCTTTCACAAGAGCACGAGTTTTGTCTCGTGGAGGGTTTCTAGAGATGATACCCACAAACATCAAGACCCATCTCAACCAGTCAAAGATTATACAATAAGAGACGAAAATTTTGGGGGTCAACCCAAAGAAAGCTATATGCAGGTGTTAATCGTCTCATAAAAAGATAAAGAAAATGAAGTGCACATGAGACGATAGAAGAAAATAAGCCATCCCCAAACTTAGTGGGTGCACAGTCCACTAAGTAGGCATTAATACAAGGAGCGACAACGAAGAAGTCATCAAAAGGATCGACGTACACGTGAAGGGTCAATATATCAGTCGAAGGCAAAAAATCATCTGGAAGCTTAGTGGATAGAATATCCACTATGTCCGTAGACATCTTCGGAAAGACGTCTAAAATGTCCCAAAAGGGATCAACAATCGAGTTTGAGATCATGTGGAAAGTCGAACTAGACTCTGTTAGAAGTGACTCGAATATGGATTGGTATCGAACCCGGTTTACGACCCGCCAACCCGTTTACAAGGCCGAATTTTGGACCCGTTAGCGGAGCTGATTGCTGAGACAGAGATGGTATGCAAAGCAGAGCTGTGAGGCAGAGCTGGACTCCGAGACAGAGCTGGAATGCAGAAGCTAGGCTTGTGTCGGTGATTAGTGTTATCCGTGTATAATGTCGGTTGTAAAGAAAGTCGGTGGTAGGGAGTCGGTGAGGCGGTGGGATTAGGGTTTAGTGGCTATATAAACTAAACCCTAAGGAGATAGCAGTAACAATCTATTGAGTAAACTTGTTTGCTTATCATAGTGGAAATCATTGTGTCATTGTCGCCGTGGAGTAGGTCTCACCAACCGAACCACGTAAATCTCTATGTTCTGTTCTTAATTGTTCTTTACTATTCCTATTGCTTGTCTTGGATTACTCGTATTGATCACATTAAACCCGATTGGCAAAACAAACTGGTATCAGAGCTGAGGTTTTGAGGTTTTTTGTGATGGCGAAATACAAGATAGAGAAGTTCGATGGAAGTAACGATTTTAATCTTTGGAAGATTAAGATGCGAGCAGTATTAGTTCAACAGGGTCTGGTGAAGACGTTGAATGGGAAGGATGCACTCGCTGAATCACTTTCAGAAGCAGATAAGGAAGATCTCATGGAGAGAGCTCATGGTCAGATTCTACTCTGTTTGAGCAATGAGGTCTTGCGGGAAGTAGCGACGGAAACTACAGTCGATGGGCTATGGAGTAAGCTGGAGACAAGGTATATGACGAAATCTCTAACTAATCATTTGTATCTAAAGAAGAAATTATTTAGTTTACAGATGTTAGAAGGGGAATCGTTGAAAGACTATATGGATGAACTCAACCGAGTATTCTTAGATTTGGAAAATATACATGTCAAGTTTGAAGAAGAAGATAAGGCAGTACTATTGCTTGCATCCCTGCCACCATCGTATGAGAGCTTTGTTTATTCTTTTATGTCTGGAAAAAGAACTACAACCTTTGAGGATGTTAAAGCAGCATTGAACTCGAAGGAGTTGAGACGGAGGTCAATGGAAGAAAGAAACTCAGGAGATGGTTTGGTTGTAAGGGGAAGGTCGCAGCATGTGGTCGATGGGAAGGGTCGTTCTCGGTCTAAATCGAAACCTAAGAATTACAGATGATTTAACTGTAAGAAGGAGGGACATTCAAAATGAATTGTCCTGACCTTAGAAAGAAGCCAGGTGAGGCAACAGTCATCGAAGAAGATGATGGTAGTGTCTTGGCAATCATTGAAGAATGTGATGAAGCTATGGTTTTAGCGATCAATGCCTGCTTCGCAGAAGATAGAAGGAATTTGGATACTAGTTGTACATTCCATGTATGTCCTCATAGGGAATGGTTTTCCACTTACACAATCATTAATGACGGTAAGGTGTTAATGGGAAACAACACTCCTTGTAAGGTGGTTGGAATTAGTACTATTCAGATCAAGATGCACGATGGTGTTGTGAGGACTATAAAAGACATCAGACATGTTATAGATTTGAAGAGAAATCTAATCTCTTTGGAAACTCATGATGATAATGGTTGCAAATATATTGGTGAAGGTGGTGTTCTTCGGATTTCTAAGGGGAGTCTTACAGTTATTAAGGGGTTGAAAAAGAATGGTCTATATGTGCTACAGGGTAACACAGTTACCGGATCTGTAGCGGTATCATCATCAGACAAGGAAGTTGAGACTACCAAGCTATGGCATATGCAGTTAGGGCATATTAGTGAAAGGGGGATGGCAATACTGAGCAAGCAGGGTTTACTCTGTGGGCAGAAGTTGGAAAACTGGAATTCTGTGAACATTGCGTCTTCGGGAAGCAGTGTCGGGTAAAGTTCAGTACAACGGTTCACAATATCAAAGGAACTCTGGATTACATCCATTCAGATCTTTGGGGTCCCTCTCGGGTCAGTTCACATAGTGGGAGTAGATACATGTTAACCTTGATTGATGATTTTTCCAAGAAAGTATGGGTCTACATACTGAAACGCAAAGATGAGGCATTCGCCAAGTTCAAGCAGTGGAAGACCTTGCTCGAGAAGCAGACTCGAAAATCAATTAAACGCTTGAGGACTGACAATGGCATGGAATTTTGCGGAAACAAGTTTAATAGGTTCTGTGTAGACGAAGGGATAGTGAGACACCATACGGTCAGAAAGACCCCTTAGCAGAATGGGGAGGAGGAACGTATGAACAAAACTTTATTGGAACGAGCTCGTTGTATGCTTTCATATGCAGGGTTGTCGGACGTGTTCTGGGCTGAAGCAGTGAACACGCCAGTGTATCTGGTAAATATTTCACCTTGTACATCTATTGAGTGTAAAACTCCTAATGAGGTATGGTCTGGTTATCCTGGTAATTATGAGAACTTGAGGATCTTAGGTTGTCCAGCTTATGCACATGTTAAGGAAGGTAAACTTGATCCGAGGGCTAAGAAATGTGTATTTCTTGGATATGAGCCTGGAGTTAAGGGTTATCGGTTGTGGAATTCGGATGGAAAATCGAACAAGTTTCTCATAAGTAAAGATGTTACTTTTGATGAGTTAGCCATGGTAACTCAGAAGGTAACACTTGTAGATGCTCGAGAGGGTGTTGGTAAACAGGTGGAGGAGGAAGATCATAGGGAGCAGGTGTAGTTTGAGATAGACGCTCCGAAAGAGGTGCGGCCTCAGGTAGATGAACAAGCTGAAGAAGATGAACCTGAGCTGGTTCGTTACAGCGTTGCGAGGAACAGGGGAAGGAGAAACATCCGGGCACCGGAAATGAATGGGATGGCAGATATGGTTGCATTTGCACTTCGTGTGGTAGAAAGCATTGATGGAGGTGAGCCATGCACCTACGAAAAAGCTACGAGGAGTGATGAATCAAGGCAGTGGTCTCTTGCAATGAATGGGGAGATTGAGTCTCTTCTGGAGAACCAGGCCTGGGAATTAGCCGAGCAGCCTAAGGGTCAGAAGATTGATGGTAGCAAATGGGTTTTCAAGAAGAAGGAAGGAATCCCAGGGGTGGAAGATGCACGATACAAAGCACGGTTAGTAGCTGAGGGGTTTACACAGTGAGAAGGGATAGACTTCAATGAGGTATTTTCTCCTGTTGTTAAACATAGCTCTATTAGAGTGATACTTTCTAGGCTTGCTTTGTATGATATGAAATTGGAGCACCTTGATGTTAAGTCTGCGTTCTTACATGGAGAGCTGGAGGAACAAATCTATATGCGTCAGCTAGAGGGGTTTGAAATTCTTGAGAAAGAAGACCAGGTCTGTTTGCTGAAGAAGTCTTTGTATGGACTGAAACAGTCTCCTATGCAGTGGTATAAGGGTTTTGACACGTTTATGATTAAAAACGGCTATGACGAAAGCAGGTATGATAGTTGTGTGTACCACAGGAAACTATCGAATGGTTCTTATGTGTATCTACTCCTGTATGTGTATGACATGTTGATAGCTTGCAAGGATATGTCGGAAATGCACATGTTAAAGGATCAGTTAAAGGGTGAGTTTGAGATGAAAGACTTGGGTGCCTCAAGAAAGATATTGGGTATGGAGATACGGAGAGACAGATCTTCTGGGAAACTGTTCTCGTCCCAGAAAACGTACATCGAGAAGGTGTTGGAACGTTTTGGTGTGACTGAGGCAAAACCCGTCGGTATTCCATTGGCAGCACACTTGAAGCTTTCGGGTGAACTGTCACCAACAACTGATGACGAGACGGAGTACATGTCTCGGGTGCCTTATGCTAATGCAGTAGGTAGCATTATGTATGTTATGGTGTGCATAAGGCCTGATATTTCACATGCTTTTAGTGTAGTAAGCAGATACATGGGTAGACCTGGGAGAGGTCATTGGCAGGCTGTGAAATGGATACTGCGGTATCTGGGAGGAACTGCGGAGCTTGGTTTGGTTTAAGACAGAAGAGCTGACACTTCTGGTTCGATAGTTAGATTTGTAGATTCGGATTTTTCGGGGGATCTTGATAGGAAGAGGTCGCTGACGGGCTATACGTTCACACTCTACGGGGCTGCCATTAGTTGGAGAGCAGTGTTGCAGTCGGTGGTAGCGCTGTCTGCAACGGAAGCAGAGTACATGGCAGCAACAGAGGCGGTGAAGGAGGCAATATGGCTGAGTTAGTTTAGTTCGGAATATGGGCCTGAAGTAGGAGGTGACAGAGGTCTACTGCGACATCCAGAGTGTTATTTATTTGACCAAAAATCAAATGTATCACGAGAGAACTAAACACATTGACGTCAGGTATCACTTTATCAAGGACGTGATTAAACAAGGGAAGATCACGATGAAGAAGGTTTCTACGGCAGAGAATCCAGCGGATATGCTGACCAAGGCAAATACAACTTTCAAGTTTAAGCATGGGTCAGAGGCGCTGAACTATGATGGTGGCAGATCTAAGTCAAGAGTAGCATATTCAAGTCAAGGTGGAGAATTGTTAGAAGTGACTCGAATATGGATTGGTATCGAACCCGGTTTACGACCCGCCAACCCGTTTACAAGGCCGAATTTTGGACCCGTTAGCGGAGCTGATTGCTGAGACAGAGCTGGTATGCAAAGCAGAGCTGTGAGGCAGAGCTGGACTCCGAGAGAGAGCTGGAATGCAGAAGCTAGGCTTGTGTCGGTGATTAGTGTTATCCGTGTATAATGTCGGTTGTAAATAGAGTCGGTTGTAGAGAGTCGGTGAGGCGGTGGGATTAGGGTTTAGTGGCTACATAAACTAAACCCTAAGGAGATATCAGTAGCACAATCTCACGAATCTCATGTGTAAACTTGTCGTCGTGGAGTAGGTCTCACCAACCGAACCACGTAAATCTCTGTGTTCTGTTCTTGATTGTTCTTTACTATTCCTATTGCTTGTCTTGGATTACTCGTATTGATCACATTAAACCTCGATTTGCATAACAGCCTATAAGGGTAAGGCAATATGCTTGGGGACCAAGTCAAGGTCCATAGTTTCCTTAGGTAAATAGTCTGACAAACTATCCAACATGTCTCTAACTACTAAGTCGTCCATATCCTCAAAGGCATCTGGAGCCTCGCAGTCAGTTATAATATCAGGCCTTACTAGCATTGCATCTAAGACTGACTCCTTACAACTGTCAAAAATCGGATAGTTCAAAATCGTGTCATCCTCAAACTTGCTCATAGAGCCATCATCCTGAACATCAACATCTGGTAGAGTCCTATCATAATGAGACGATAAAAGTCGAGATAAAGACGAAACAAGGTCATCAATATGTTCGGGCTCTTGGGGTCCTCTTAGTAGATTAATCGACATTTAACTTAGTACTAGGGTTACATTATTACCCTCGTCATCGTACCTAGTACCTTTTTGAGTTTGGGGTGGTGAAACCCCTTCCTCGTCGACGAGTGATTGTGACTCAAGCATCTATATCTTTTGAGTTAAGGACTCAATCCCCTGACTTAGCTCTTGCCTCATCTGAGTATCTGCCTCTATAAATTGTGAAATAATTTCGATAAGGCTCTCAGACTCTGATTGGGATCTATCTTCTAGAGTCTCTTCATAATGAGGCTCACAAGTGTAATTAAATGAAGACTCTTGATAATAACTTCCACCGTACATACTAGGATCATACCCGCCTCTAAAGTCATTGGTCTCAGAATAGTGTGGACTATAAGGTCTCTCATACAGATTTGCTGTCGAACCATATCCATCACTACTCTGACCATCTCTATACATCTGTCGGTACCCTCCTTGTTGTGCCTTTTCCTATACTCCTTAGCATTCTACACACCAAAAATGGAAAAGCAAGTCAAAGTGTCGAAAAATCAAATCTTACAAAAAAAGAACTTTCCAAATATAGAAATTAGATAAGACAAATTCAGACTTAGTCCCCGGCAGCGGCGCCAAAATCTTGATGGGCCTAAAAGGTCTATACCCGCAACTGCACATGTGTCAAGTAGTAAAAACCCGATAAGACCGGGGTTGATCCGCAGAGACTAAGTCAATCTATTCTAAATCCTATAACTAAGTAAAATGATAACGGATTTTTAGTTTTGAAGTTGGTGAAATAAAAATAACAAATTATCAAAAGAAAATTGATAGGAGAAAAGGTTTAGAGTTTCAGAATCCAACACATAAATTACTTTTAAGCACACGTAATTAACAAACTAAATCTCTCTTTTATTAACTCAGAATTCAAGATAATAAACTACCTAAATTCCGGAAGATTGTTCTATTAAGCACGCATTCAAACATAAAATCATAACCACTTTCTCTTTAGAAACTAAGATTTCTTAATTATTGCGTAGCAATCAATAAGCATATATCATCAAAAAGATTTCACTCAAGCATGATATATCAAACCAAAAGCATAGACAATGAAAATAAATCAAATTGAACTATAGATGAAAAATAATTCAATATTCGTTGAATTGCAAGTACAAAAGTTTAATCGACTAAGAAACAAGTGCCAAGAGATCTAATGTTGGTTTCATCCTCTGCTCTAGATGGTGATTAGAAATCCATAGAGAAAATAATCATTGTAAAAGAAGTATAACGAAAGAGAGAAAATGAAGAGAATATAACACCAAACCCTTGGTTTATTTGGTCTTCAATGACTCCCGAACAATCCCCCTTTTGATCCTAAGCGCGGTTTAACTTTCTTTAGATTTCCAGTGGGCTGCCTCTATTCTTTCACTAGTTCTGTCCGGCTACTTCCTAAGGTCATACCAGGTCGATTAGGCTAACTTGGCCTATTCCCCTCATTCATCCGTCGGATTCTCCTAGGGTCACACCATGTTGGTTAAGCTAAGCTCTACGCAACTGTTGGTATTCTCTTAAGGTCATATGTCAATAGACGATTAAGAATAAGGTATCTAATTCATAAAATTAGAAGAAGTTAATCAAACTAACATTTAATAAACAATATTCATTCATCACATATCGAATCATGATTCACGAGTACCCGAATAAAAGAATTAGCTAGACATGGTGGAACACATAATAAACGATAAAAACTAAAGAAAGACAAAAGTTAAGGTTGAAATCCCCCTTTTTTGATGATGGCGCGAGGCTAGGATCGTCGGAATAAATGGTTCATTAAGTGATGTCGATCTCCCCCTAGCAATGTCCTAATTTCCCATTAACAGTGCAGATTAGGTGTCCCCTCAGTAAAACCATGATTCACCTTAGCAACAAAGTCTTCTTCTTCCTTTACACAAAATCCACCATGAAAGCTTCACTTAAGCTTTCTCTCTCTAGAAATATTAACCCAAAACAAAATAGGATAACAATGGAATCAAGGAAATGATCAAAGGAGCAAAACCCCTAAACTATCCGGCAAAAATAATGGCCAGAATCACCACAACAGAGTCCGACAATGAGAAGTGAGATCCGACCAAGAAAATGCTCAAAGCTCGAGCTCCCTTGCTGTTTCCGGTCAACCTTGCAATCCGGAGCTCCAATGGTGGTGTTCTTTTGCTGGTTCTTGGTAGTCCCGAGCTACTCCCTTGAAGAATCGAGCAACTCTTCTTGCTGTCCCAAGCTTCTTGGCACTCCCTAGCTCTATCAATGGAGTCCCGATCTGCTCCAACCCGAGCTACTGTTGCTCCTTCCTGACCTCCTGTTGCAGTCGTAATGGTGTTTCCCTTCTCCTCGTCCCGAGCTACTGTGCCGGCCTAGACTTGGCCGGCCTTGAGTGTTGGCCGGCCAAGCTTTGGTCGACAACCTCTCTGCCTTTCTCTCTCTAACTCTCCCCTCAAGCTTCCAATCACCAACCCTAACTATTGAATGTAGAAGATGAAGTTTTTCTTTTAAACCCTAGAATAATAGAGAAGATGACCCAATCAAATTTCTTTCCCTTTTTCTAAAGAACCCCACCTTTTCTTAATGGCCCAAAGACTTTGGTCCAACTTCTTTGCTTTGGCCCAATCTAGGGGTGCTCATTAAACTTCTATTTGTCCCTTCTCTTTTGAGCTTTTGGACTTGTCATTTAGAAATCAAGGGAGTGCCTGTAACTTTGTCCTTGTTTTTTTGTAATTTGCAGAAATGACCAAAATGACCCTTCTCTTGTTTCTTCCATAACTTTCCGTCCGAACTCTGATTTAACTTCCTTATTCGCCGTCAGACTCACCATTGACTCCACTTGCCATCTAACCTCTGATTTTCACAAAATTACAAAAATACCCGTTGTTCTCTTTTTTTCCAGTCTCTCCACATGAGATCAAAATGTGATAAATGCTCCGCTTTATTCCAAATCCACCGTCAACCTCCAAATAAGCTCCCTAACAAGAAAAACACATAAATTATTAGAAATAAAATTCGAAACAAACTAATTTATCGAAGTTAAGCAATGCAAATATGGCATTTTAACGCCACATCAACTCTGCGAAGGCCGACCCACCATCACGAACAAGGGCGCAATGAGTGTGTTAATCTGGATAGGCACTTCACTCAAAATTATTTTTGGGGAGTTTTACGCTAGTTTGGCGTGTGTTATAGTGAACTATTTAGCCTAACTAACATTAACGACATAAAGCGTAAATAAGTAAGTAAATGCGGGCGAGAAAGTAAATCAAGGAGACATGGATCCTAGTATGGCCCCTAACCTAGAAGATCTAATCTCCTTTGGTTTCTTCTTGTTTCATCTCTGGTTCGCCTTAGATCGCCATCTTTGAACCTCCATTGATTTCTCACTCGCCTTTGGATCTCATTCTCCAGCTTTTTCAATGGGCTCATATACCCTAAACTCTAATTACAAGACTCTAATAACATGCAGATCGTACAAACTTGAAATTATAATTAAGTACAAATTTGCACCAGTCCTTGCTTAAAACAAGAAATAAAAGAAACAATTTCTATGACCATACTAGTTTCCCGCATTCACATCACATGCACTCACATAATATATAAAGGCTAAGGATCATATATGCATGATAATCTGGGAGATACTTTTGTCGACATCCCATGTCACATTATGTACCTTAAGTCTAAATTCAAAGAATTCGACTAATGGTGCGTTCCGGTTTTATCTTTTGTGATTATTAAAATCAATTTTAAGAAAAACTCCGTTTTGGGTTTTTGAAAGTCCGGGTCAATTTCGGAAAAATTTGGTTTGATTCTTAATGATTTCCCAAATCAATTTTAAGAAAAACCCGTTTCGGGCCTTGGGGTGGCCCGAGACTATTTCGGTAAAATTTGGGTGAAATCGGGAGGAAATTTTGACTTTCTTCGAAAAACTCCCACTCGGGTCAAGACCCGTAAAATTTCGGCCCCTGGACTTAGGTTAAATTCGGAAAGGCCCCGAACAACCCTTGGTCAAAGCCCAAGGCCCAACGAGGTGGTCCGGCCAATGCACCTTTCGGCCCAAGGCCAAGTGCTCGAGTCGTGCCTAGCACGGTTTGGGCCAAGACTAGGTGCGTCTTGGCCCAGGCCAAACGCATCCTTGCTCTCGGCCCACTCATAGGACACGTCATGGCACTAGGCCAGGACGTCAGCCTAGGCCCAAACGCGTCTGGCCTAAGGTCGGGCCTTAGGGTTTGTCTCTGACTAAGTCTGAGACCCCTAGGCCGTCCCAAACGCATCCTCATGCGTCTGGAGGAAGCTTCCTCTCGTCTCGGATCATATTCGAGACGTGCTTGGACTATCAGAGCTACCAGACACGTCTGGTGGAGCCGCGTGTGTCTCGGACCAAGTCCGAGATACTATCGGATGTCTAGGGCGTGTCCCAGACGCGCCCCTAGCAGTCGCGGACACGACCGACTCGGATATGCAATCTGAGTCGGTCTCAGTCAGAAGACCGAGACGCATCTGTTTAGGCCAGACGCGTCTCCAGGATGCGTCCGGCCAACAGCATCTATGCTGCTCTAACTTTGTAGAAACTTCCAAATTTTTTTTCTTTTGCTTCTCAAACTAAAAATTCCAATATTTAGAAACTACTAAAAACCCAATTTCTTAATTATCATCTAATTAATCAAAATTAATTAAAAAGTAAGTTTTGAAAACACTTTTCAGTACCAAAATCAATCAAAATTGATTTTTTTGAAACACTTTCAATCATCAATCTTTAATTATCAATTTGAAAACTATTGAATCATATCCAAAACAATCAAATTGAATATCTAAAACACTTTTAGAAATAACTATCAAGCTAATCAATCATGGATTAGTCTGAAACTTAGTAAAATTAGTTATTTGCAAGAGGCTCTGACACCACTGTTAGAAATTGGTGGTGTCTACTAATGTCGTTCAGCGGAATCTCAGACATCACATGTCTAACATTAGTATCCCAGGATCACATGCATAAACTAATGATTAACTAAGAGTCTAGAAGATTACCTCAATCGCTAGTTTTCCCTCGAACCTCTCCAATCGCATTAGAAGACGAAGAGCTCCTCTGGTTGGGACACCGAATGGTCTACCTAATCTTCCGACCTTGAAAACTAGCTAGAACTCCAATGGTAGTTTGATAAGAAGAACACTTCTTCTTGAATGACTAGTTGATAGCTTTTGCGAATTAGGCTCACTTTCTCCTCTCTCCTTGATGTTGTAGAGTAAGAAAACTCTTAGAGAAATTCCACACCTTATTCACTGCCCCTAAGAGTCATTATATAGAACCCTAATAAGAGTCCACCTCTAATTTGGTTTCCTAAAAGACCCTTTTGAATAAGATTAAGGAAATAGTCGAAAATAGCAACTAGTTGATATTTGGGTTATTTCCCTAATGGCCCCCAACATTGTGACCAGCTTCCCGCATGGCCCCCTACTTTACGTAAAATACCCATATGGCCCCCTTCCGTTATAACACCGTCACTCTCTCCCCTCTCCCCTCCATCATGTTTTCTCTCTCTGCCAAATCATGCCACATCATCTGTTACGCCACCTCATCACTTTCTCTGGCGAGAGTCGCCGGCCGGCCAACTCCCGGCCGGCGACTTCAAACCTTAAAAAAAAAAAAAATTTCTCTCTTCCTTTCTCTCTCTCCAAAAATTTTTTTTTTTCTTTCTTCTCTCTCTCTAGAACTGTTAGATCTAGAGAGAGAGAGAAGATTCAACACGAACAAAGATCTGTTCGTGATGAACACCATCACGAACAGACCTCTGTTCGTGATGAATGTGATGAGCAGATTCATCACGAACAGATCTCTGTTCGTGATGAATCTTCTCTCTCTCTCTAGATCTAACAGTTCTAGAGAGAGAGAGAAGAAAGAAAAAAAATTTAGAGAGAGAGAGAGGAGGAGAGAAAAAAAAATTTTAGGTTTGAAGTCGCCTGCCGGAAATTGGCCGGCCGGCGACTCACGCCGGAGAAGGTGATGAGGTGGCGTAACAGATGATGTGGCGTAACAGATGATGTGGCATGACTTGGCAAAGAGAGAAAACATGATAGAGGAGAGAGAGTGACGGTGTTATAACGGAAGGGGGCCATATGGGTATTTTTCGTAAAGTAGGGGGCCATGTGGGAAGCTGGTCACAATGTTGGGGGCCATTAGGGAAATAACCCTTGATATTTTCTCAATTCCTTGATGAGAAACGTCCAAACCAGGCCAAATTTGGCATATCTAACCTTCCCTTTTAGGGGAACTGACCCTTCAATTTTCAGCCCACCGAGACCAAAAAGTCCCTTTTTGGCCCTAGGCTCAAAACCCCTCTTTTGGGCATTTTGTGATATCTTTTCCTAAACTTGTTTTAGGCCTATGAGACATATTTATGGGCCTCTACCATGATTATATATCTCACTCCCACTAGTCATATCATCCGATTAAACAACCATTCGTATGTGTAACCCGTTGTAGGATCCGGTCGAAGTTAGCTGCGAATTACTTCGTAATTCGAAGATCGTAGTTGGTTTCTAGCTAAACACTACGACGCCTAAATCAACTGGACTTGATGATCTTCTTCATCAATCGTCCTATCCGAAAAATTGCTCTCATTGCATCTTTCGTTGAAGGACATCTCCTTCATAGGGTCTGTATAAACCATTGATGAATCGAATGATGAGATCATGATTCGAGTGGGAGTAATCAATGGTGGTTCAAGAATGATAATTTAAACGAACCATTAGCCTAACAAGAAGTAATCTAAAAGATTATATCTTTAAAGGGGCCATACTAGGGTTTAGTTAAAACCTCACGAGAATCCACATAAAACACTTACGTATACGTCACGAATGGTTATGTTAGAGTTCACAGTAACTCATACTTGATAAAATACGTAATAATCCCTAAAAGAATTTTGAGTATAAGCCTACCCAGCATAAGACACATATATAGCCCTTGTTCATCGATGGTGGGTCTACCTCCGTAGGGTGCCATCTTCTACCACGGGAAGAGGTCTATGCGTCTAACTGGTTATTCTCAACGAGTCGGCAAAAGTGTTTTGGACTTCGAGCCAAAGGATTTGTTTGAAACTCAAGTGTGAAAGTAATCAACCAAGAGTCATAGGAGTATGATCAGTAAAGATGTTTCTCACCCAAGACGACGAAGTTAAGGGCAGTGCTCTCGTACGCTTAACTTCGAAGAATTGGGATCTTGGAATCATATTATTCAAATATGGAAAAGATTCTTGAATAATATGGAAGAATTAGGATTTTGCTAGGATAACAAGTTTAAGTCACTTTGCATTCTTTACATGTAGTTTAAATATGACATTCGACAATATCTTCAGGAAGTAAAACAACATCGCCCAAGAGAGAGAGCCCCAACCGATGTTTGGATCACCCATATCTTGTGGATCAGACCCCAATTGGCGCCTCAGATCATCACCGGGTACCCTCTCCTTCCTTGATAGTATGCTGCAACACGATATAGGAAGTCGCCACCCCCACTGTCAGAAGCGCCACTTTTCGCCACCACCATCATCAGAAGAAGATAGGCAAAAGTAACACCAAGTATGAACTCGAACAGGGGTCTCATCTTGAAAATCACCAAAAAGTGAAGTAAAAGATAAAATCAAGAGGACAAAACGATTAAAGGAATTATTCATGAAAAAAGCTTAAGCACAAGGCGGCTATTTATAATGGATAAAGAAGATCAAGAGCCTCTCTAAAACTGAAGAGATGGCGTCAAAGAAAAGAGGAATTAAAACCCCCTCGGCAACACGCGAAGCCACAATGATAAGGCGTTTGGGTGCGGCTCAAGACTGACGGGGTCAGAGGAGGAGTTAATGATCGACAAAGACTAGCTTGCCCCTCCAATTACAAAGCACCACGTGCCCACGGATGGCAACAGAGGTTGCGTGAGAAGTTACCCAAATAATCAATGCTGAAAGCGCGTGATTAGAGAGTAGGATCTCTGATGTCAGAAGACCACGCATGGAAGCGGAAATCCGTCTCCTTAGGCAGAAGACGAAAAGTATGAAATCGGCGGTGACAGATGATGAGACATGAAAATGTTCAATCTGAATCTCTTAACTCGGGTTAGTTAGTCCAATTCGAGCGGTTACTCTTATGATTTGTTTGATTTTCTTTCTCAGGTGTCTTTTACGGAGTTCGGTGTGAAAATAGTTAAAATCTGGAGAAAGACACACATGAAGGGCAGTTTGGTCATTTGTTGATTTTGGAAATTGTGAAACTCGGATGAAATTAGAGTCCAGGACGAACCCGATGGCAAAAGCGGAAGTCAAATCGGAATCTGGATGGAAGAATTATTGTTAGTCAATGTTTGGGTCTAAATCTGTTGACCAGAAGTCAACACAGACCTTTCAGTGACACGTGGTGCACAAGATGGACCCAGATCAGACGGCTGCAAGGTAACGCGGGCTAGTTTCGGTCACTCACGGGTGTGTTTTGGGAATTTGTTGGGGTTCAAGATACGCTATACCCGATCTCGTGATGTCCCAGTGTACCAAAGCGAATCTAACGATGAAGTTTTATCCCTTAACACGAGGCAACATCTGGACCTGCTTCTTAACTTCCTTCACTGGCCACAAATCACTGGATCCTTTTGCTCCCTCCTCATTAGTACGTGAAATTTGGAACTGCTCTTATCTTTTCCGCCTCTTTTGGAAGATAAGAGCTTGAGAGATGATGCGGTTGATTCTTTTAGAGATAAAATTAAAAAATCAAAACAGATAGTTGAGGAAGAGATAAGACCGAAAGGGAGAAAGAAATATTCTCGGCTGAAGGATGGAAACAGGATACAAGAGAGAGAATGTGATTTAAATTCAAAAATAGTAACAGAAAGGAGGAAGGATAGAGAGAAATTCGGCGAGTTGGTTTTTGGGCGAGATTCGATTTATTTTCTCGGGTCTATATAACAGAAGCAGGAAACAGAAAGCAGATAGACGTTTTTGGGAGGAAACAGTATAGGAGATTTTTAGAAAACAGAAAAGAGTTTTATTAGACTCCATTGTATTTTCTTTTTCTATTTGTCTTTGTTATCTCCTTCTTTGTGAGAGAGAGGGAGATTATAGTAGAGCGAGATATTGTAGAGAGAAAGAGAAACAGAACAGAGAGACTTGGTTTTGAAAATAGATAATCAACTTCATCACTTGTTTTTGATTTTTCTTTTTATATTCTCTTTCTTTGTGAGAGAGGGAGAGATTACAGAGAAAAAAAGAGAGAAAGGAAGGATTATCTCAGAAAGAAAGAGATATTACAAAAAGTTAAAGAGAGAAAAAGAGTTGGAGAAGATGAGAAAATAATTTTCCCACAGAGAATCCATTTCCGGGAAGACGAGAAAATCGTTTTCCCTGAGGGTGTGTTTGGCAGAATTCTGGGAAAAACAGAAGGAAATCACTTCCCTAAGGCTCTATTTGGTTTGAAAATAGCAGAAAAGTTAAGTTTCTTTACTCTTTTACTTATATAAATTTAAATGTTTATCTCTTCCAGCATGAGTAGCTAAAGCTTGTCTATCTAGGGTTTTAGATGAAGTCCATAATGAGAATGTTATCGTTTTGATTTATATGCAAGTCAATTAATGTTTAGATTAAAATCTTAGTATATTTTAAAAACTTTATTGCTTTTAACGCTGACACTTTCCGGATTTTAGAGCGTTCATGTTATAGAATCTGAGTAAAACAAAGTACTTAGTTGACTAAGGCAAATACATCATCTTTAGGATTGTCACTTGGACGGATTCGAAAACCCTAGGTTCCCCTTTTCTGAATATCAACTTATTTGTTTTCTTTTGAGTTTTATGTGCTATTTTTATTTGAATCATCTTACCATCATCAATTCACTTTTTAAATCTCAATAGTTTTAAGGTTAGAATTTGAGTTTGACTTAGTCTCTGAGGAACAAACCGGTCTTACCGGAATTTACAACTTGACACCCGTGCACTTGCGAGTGTACACCTATTTAGGAAACTTTTTAGGCCCATCAACAAACCAACACGTTTCAAAGGAAACCCCGAACCAATCAGTTGGGCGCTAACAGTCCTGAAAACCAAAAACTCCATCGACTTGAGTAAAGCTCTTCAAAACAGCTAAGCCAGAAATAGCCCCGACACACGGAGCTTAGGAAAATCAAAAGAACTGACCGAGCTTCACGAAACAACTCTGATCACCTACACCCCTAACTGGGAGGTCCGCCAGGACAAGGTAGGAGGCATCAGCTTTGTTTCGCCCTCGGCACCTAGACTTGTAGTCGAGTCTGTAAATGACAAGTTACCCATGAGAGAAAGCTTTTCCTAATGAACAACTCTTTAGTGTCTCCCAATTACCTTGGTTTGCTGATATAGTAAACTATCTTGCTACTGGTCAAATACTTAAACACTGGACCAAGCAAGATCGTGAGCGGTTTTGGGGAATAAAGAAAATTCTCCGGGGAATAAATTCTCGAGGGAATCCAGATTTTTTTGAAAATTCTCCAGGGAATAAATTTTTATGGGGAATACATTATTTTGAAAGTTCTCCTCCATCTCATCTGTTTTCTCTACCACTTCATCTTCTCGACACCTCATCATCTTCTCCGGCGAAAGTCGTCGGCCGGCGAGTTTCGCCGGGTAAGATGATGAGGTGTCGAGAAGATGAAGTGGTAGAGAGAGGTGATGAGATGGGGGAGTCTTTTTTATAGCATCTTCTATAATTAGAAGCCTCTTAGCAATAAAAAGAAACTTAAAAAGTCAATCTTATTTGACTAGTTTTAAGAAAAGTCTTTATTCCCCGGAGAATTTTCTTTATTCCCCAAAGCCTTCTTCTGGGACGACCCATACTTATTCAAGTATTGTCCCGACTAGATCATTAGGAGATGTGTTCCTGATGAGGAACAATCGAAAATCATTTCCTTTTGTCATGATCTTGCATGTGGAGGGCATTTTAGTGGTAAAAAGACGGCTGCCATAATTCTACAATGTGCTTTTTACTGGCCGTCCATATTGAAGGATACACATGCATATTGCTTGGCATGTGAAGGATGCCAAAAGTTGGAAGCATTTCACGTAGAAACATGATGCCCCTTAATCCTATTTTGGTAGTTGAGGTCTTCGATGTGTGGGGCATCGATTTCATGGGTCCCTTCCCAAATTCATTTGGAAATTTGTACATCCTAGTTGCAGTTGACTATGTGTCTAAGTGGATAGAGGCGGTTGCTTGCAAAATGAATGATCACAAAGTTGTGATCACATTCTTAAAGACAAAAATACTTTCACGTTTTGGTATACCGTGGGCAATTATTAGTGACGGGGGCACACACTTGTCTAATAGGCAATTTGAGCTTGTAATGAATAAATATGGTATTACCCATAAAGTGTCTATCCCATATCTTCCACAGACTAGTGGTCAAGTCGAGGTGTCGAATAGGGAGATTAAACGCATTATGGAGAAAACGGTTAACTATAGGAAGGATTGGTCTATACGACTAACCGATGCACTATGGGCTTACCGTACAGCGTTTAAGACCCCTATTGGAATGTCTCCATATAGACTAGTGTACGGCAGAGCATGCCACTTACCCGTTGAGTTAGAGCATAAAGCATATTGGGCTATCAAGCAATTGAATTTTTCGCTTGACAAGGCAGATTGAGAGAGAAAGTTGCAACTCAGTGAGTTGGAGGAGTTGAGAAATGATGCATATAAGAGTGCTAGGTTATATAAGCATAAGATAAAAATGTTGCATGATAAAATTATTTTAAGAAAAACATATTCACAGGGTCAGAAAGTTTTATTATATAACACACGTTTGCATTTATTTCCTGGTAAACTCCGTTCTAGATGGTCAGGACCTTTCACAGTCAAGTTTGTGTATCCTTATGGTGCAGTTGACATTGAAGACAAAAATGGTAGTGTGTTTAAAGTGAATGGACAACGGCTAGAACCATTTTTAGAGATGTTGACCGATACAGAGGACGTTCCTATCGAAGATCCTGTCTATCCAGACTGACCCGCTATGATCAGTTCCGTCTGGCTAAAGACGTTGAACTTAGCGCTTTTTGGGAGGCACCCCATGCATAGGACTTCTGAATCTGGTAACATCTTTCCCTAATCCTATTATTTTGCATAGTGTTCAGAACATTGAGGACAATGTTCGGTTTAAGTTTGGGGATAGGGGATTGAAATTTTTGCTAAGTCCTTATTTCAAAAATTCTAAAGGGTTTAAAATTTTTCAAAATTTTTAAATTTTTGGACTGAAAAAGTAACTCTAGTTGTTTTTGTTTGTTAATGGTCATAGAGTCTAGTTGATTGTATTATGCTTTTGCTAAATGTTTTTCCACGAATTTCGAGTCTTGGAGTTGTCTGTGCACTAGCCTTGTGCGTGTTAGATAGGTGAAGAGTTGACTTTTCTGAGAGAACTTAATCGATCATTAGTGAAGACTTAACCTATGTGAGATTCTGAGCCTTTCTTTTTGTTATGAGTGATCTCTTCTGTGATAACTCCGAGTAGAGTGAATAGCCACTCAACCTCGCAATATTCATTAGAGCTCAGTTGATCTCTTGAGTTCAAACTTTACAACCACTAGGGATGTCATCAGGAAGTAAACCTTTCTCTTGTAGTCTGGAAACTTGAAAACAATGTCAACTAGAGGAAGATAGGAACCTCACCATTATTAAGAACCCTGAGAATAAGGCATGAAGCAAAGTTGAAAGAATTTTACCCAAGGAAAGAATAATGTGAAGAAAGTAGTAGTATTTTTTTAGTATAGTACCAAATATGTATGCAAAAAAAACAAAAAACGAAAGTGTTTGTTTAGTTTAAGTGTTTATCCCTTGAAGTAGTTATTGAAGATTTGAGACGTCGAGTTCTTAGGAGTTCTAGTTCATCCTTAGTGTCTATCGACCTCTAGGAAACATAGTTAGATAGTTGATCAGGTGAGAAGAGTTGGTTAGCTTCCCCATCCCGTATTAGTGGTTGTTTCCCTTCTATGAGATCGGTCGTTCGAAGAAAATTTTAGTCCTTCTTTTATAATGTGTTGAGTTTTCTTTCATGCTCATACTCGCACATTGAGTGAACCATTTTCAAGTGACCTGAAATTTTGAGCGTATGACCGTGAGGCAGTAGTCGAGGTGAAATGTATCGAGACGCTAATCGAGGTCTTGTCTTTTCAAAACCGAAATGATACTCCTATTAGCTGGTCACGTGCACTTCGAGTCTTGATTACTAGTGAAAAGATTTTTATCGTTTGTATGGTTTGATTGACTTAGATTTCATTTCTAGTAACTTTCGAAAATCTACCGGATGAACATTTTTAGTCCACATCTTATTTAGAACTTTCTGCATTTTTGATCATTGAATTTTGTGAGTATATTCACTTCAAACCCTCACGAGACAAAACTCGTCCTCTAGGGTAACCTAGAGGTTTAACGGCTTGTTGCACGGGCTAAGTGCAATCGTGATTCCCTACGAAAGTGGTGAAATGGGTTTAGGTGTATTTTTCTGTTTTGCTCGAGGACTAACAAAATCTAAGTTTGGGGATGTTTGATGAGACATGAAAATGTTCCATCTGAATCTCTTAACTAAGACTAGTTAGTCCAATTTGAGCAGTTACTCTGATGAATTATGTGTTTCTTTGTCCTGGTGTCCTTTACAGAGTTCAGTGTGAAAAACAGATAAAATCGGGAGAAAGACATGTTCGGGGTATTTTGGTCATTTTGGTGATAATGGTAGTCGGTGAGTTGTGACAGATTTTGATGCTCGAATGAAAGTAGAGTCCAAGACGAGTCCAACGGCGAAGACGGAAGTCAAATCGGAATCCGGATGGAAGAATTAGACAAAGTCAAAGTTTGGTCAAATCACTCTAACCAAGGCAGTATAGAACTCGCAGGTACACGTGACGTACAGAGGTAAAACATATCTAATGGTGCGGATAAGGAGTGGGATGCGTTCTGGCAACCCAGGTAGTTGGGCACTCGGGTTGTTTTGTTGAAATTGATCCTATGTATTGCACGCTCATGCTTAGGTGATCCCCGCGCACATCTACTGAGGGAAAAACGACAGCTTGAATCGGGATGGTCGGGAGCAGCATCTACTACTACTCCGAGATGTATTGAATCGGCTCCTCTTGACAGCTAATACGTCAGTGCACATGATTGGGTCAAATATTCCGGGATGGCAAATAAAGAAGGATCTGGTATTCTCGTGAATTTAGGCTTCGGTGCTCCCTACACGATCTAACAAACCTCACTGTGACACGTGTACAACAGGTCCGTCAGATGGACTATCTTAGCTTATTTTAGTGCTCCGCGAAGCACCATCTTTCCCCCTTCTTAGCAGTTAGTCATTCACGTGAATTGGCACCCAAATATCAGGAATTCATGTTGTAGAAATCTCTATTTAGAGAAGGTATAAAGAAACGGTGAAGGTAGAAAGAGAAAGTTTCTCTATGGGAAACAGAGTATATACAGAGATGTAAAGAGAGCAAAATCAGAGATATTGAAGAATGGTCCTGATTTGTGGGAATCTTTCATCTTCTGATTCGAATTTTCAGAAAGAAAGATAGAATGAAGATGTTAACAGAAAAGAGAGATTGAAGGGGATTTTATCTTATCTTCTCTCTATAAATAGAGAACAGAAACAGAGCTTGATACATCTCCACATGGCTAAATAAGAAATAAAGGAAAGAGTTTACACCATTAATCACAGAGAGAACCATTGATACAATCTTTTTTTTTCTTTTTCTATCTTCTGTATTCTTCTTCTTTGTGTGAGAGAGAGAGAGAGAGATTACAGTACAGAGAGAAATTACAGTAGAGAGGAGAAAGAGATTAATAGAGAGAGACAAAGTGCTTGTTTAGTGATTGAGAAATTATAATTAAGAGTTTTTATCATCTTTTCTTTTTCTTTTTTTGCTACTATTTTCTGAATTTTTGTGAGAGAAAGGAAGAAACAGAGAGTTATAGAGAGAGAAATGAAGATATTAGAAAGAGAAAGACAAGGAAATCCGTGGAAAAGAGATTACAGAAAGTTAGAGAGAGAATTCAAGTAGGGAAGACAAGAAAATTCGTGGGAAAATAATTTTCCCATAGAGAAATTATTTTTGAGAGGACGAAAAAATCGTCTTCCCTTAGGGCGCGTTTGGCTGCCAGACGGGAAGATCAGATGCAAATACCTCATATTTAGAATTTATTACATGGATGGGTTAAAAAACCCTAGGTTTCCCTTTTCTGAATATGAACTTAATTGTTATTTAAAGTTTATTTGCTGTTTTTATTTGAATCATGTTACCATCAATCCTCTTTTGAAATCTTAATAGTTTTAAGGTTGGAAATTGAATTTGACTAAGTCTCTGTAGGTCGACCCGGTCTTACCGGAACTTACAACTTGACACCCGTGCACTTGCGGGTGTAGACCTATTTAGGAAACTTTTTAGGCCATCATTAGGTCTGCTGCATCAGCCTCCCCGACTAAGACAGAATTCGACCCCAAATTGGAAATGTCTTGTTATATTCTCCCACTGCAAACTTATCCTTAGTTAAAACATCCAACACCCAGTCGCCTGCCTCATACTCCACTTGTTATCTCTTTAAATCTGATATAGCCTCATACCTAGCCACTGAATTTGTTAATCTATTATTTGTTTGCTAATGAATGTGTTGCAAATTAGCAACAAAATCTTGCGATGTTCCATGTAGCTTCTTCAAACCGCGAACATGAGAAGGATCAAATGGAGCTCAAGAAGTTATGCCATAAACAATTGCAAAAGGACTCAATACTTCGATTGACTAATCGATTATCAGAGAGTTCAGCCTGATGCCATCTTTTATCCCAACTCTTCAGATTATCTCCCACCAAACAACCAAATAAATTTCCCAAAGATCTTTTCACTACTTCAGTTTGCCTATCTGTTTAGGGATGATAGGCACTGCTGAAATCTAGTTTCGTATTCACCATTCTCCATAGACTTCTCCAAAAATGGCTAAGTAATTTAGTATCCCTGTCCAAAATGATTGATGTTAGAAGTCCATGTAAGCAATATACCTCACGAAAGAAAAACTGATCAATATTCACTGCGTCTTCTACTTTCTTGCAAGGGATAAAGTGCGCCATCTTTGAAAATCGGTGGACTACCACATAGATAGAATCTGCACCCCGTTGTTTCCGAGGAAGCCCCAATACAAAATCCATACTAATGTGTTTCCATGGCTGATCAAGAATAGGAAGAGGCATATACAATCCAACTATGGTCGCCTGCCCCTTGGAAACTTGACAAATTATACAATTTACTACATACTTCTCAACTTGTCGCCTCATTGACGACCAATAGTAAGAATGCGACAAGAGTTGTAAAGTCTTATCTTCGCCCATGTGTCTTTCATCGTGCAACTCTCGGACTAATTTCAAACGTAAACTCGATTTGGGAATGCATACTTGAGTTCCCTTAAAAAGAAATCCGTCATACATTACGAATTATGAACTTTGACCTGCAACAGCAGACTCATAGACATGACCAAAGAAAATATCAGTAGCATATAAACAAGTAAGTAATTCGAAACCGAGAACCTGAGTTTGCAATGTTGTCAACATATAAGAACTACGACTAAGAACATCCACCACTTTGTTCATTGCTCATGACTTCTGTTTGAGAACGAAAGTAAACTGTTTTAGGAACGAAGCCCACATTTACATGTCGATCAGATAATTTTTCTTGACTATTGATATACTTCAAGGAAGAATTATCTTAATATAAATAAATTCTATGTGCTTCGAGCAGTTACTCTAATATTTTAAACATTGTACAAAAGCGTAGAACTCCACGTCATATGTGGAATAGTTTAGCTTCCCATTAAGTTTCTCGCTGAAGTATGGAATCGGACGAGAATCCTAACTTAGAACCCCTCCAATTCCTATTTTTGAAGCATCACAATGTAGCTCCAAACTTTTCTGAAAATCAGGGAGTGCGAGTACTGGTGGAGATGTCAATTCCTGTTTAATCACTTCACAAGCCTTGGTAGCAACTTCTGTCCAAAAAAAACCTTTCCTTCACGCATGCAATCTGTAATTGGAGCCATTATAGTGAGGAATAAAACGCCTATACAAAGAAGCATGCCCATGAAAACTCTGAACTTCCGACAGGGTTTTCAGGGATAGCCAACTCTGAATAGCCTCCATTTTAATGTCATCAACAACCACTCCATCCTTCGAAATTGCAAACCCAAAAACAATACGCTAGTAGTCATAAAAGAACAATTTTTGGTTCCGGCATAGAATCTTTCTTTTCTTAGGACAAATATAACCTCTTTTTGGTGACACATATGTGACTCGTCATCAGAACTATAGATTAGTATGTCATTAAAGTACACCACCACAACTTTTCCAATGAGAGGTCGCAAGATCTGATTTGTAAACCTCATGAAAGTACTTGGAACATTCGAGATGCTAAAGGGCATTACCATCCACTTGAACAATCCTTCACATTCTTAAATGCAGCTTTCCATTCATCACCCGGCTGCATTCGAATCTGATAATATCCATTTTCCAAATCCAACTTTGAATATACTGGTGCTCCACCTAATTGATCTTACAAATCATCCAACCAAGGAATAAGAAATTTGTATCTTACTGTGATTTTGTTTTTAGCTCTACAGTCAACACACATCCGCCACGAACCGTTCTTCTTGGGAGTTAATAAGGATGGGATGGCACAAGGGCTCATGCTTTCTCGAATGAAGCCTTTAGCTTTCAACTCTTCCACCTTATGCCTTAGCTTTTCGTGTTTCTTAGGGCTCATCCTACAATGAGCTATATCCAGCAATGTTGCACCCGGGACAAGATTTATCTGATGTATATCCCTTAGCGATGTTAAACCGTGAGGTAGGTCCTTAGGGAAAACATCCCCGAATTCTTTTAATATTGGGCTAACTTAATCTAGAATAACGTCATACTTAATACTACTTTCCTTACCAATTACCACATATCCAACATCCGTTTGTTCAACCTCCTTAATGAACAACCTCTGAAATAACAAATTTAAAGTCTCGCCTTTCTTAGTCGTAGAAGGAACCTCTATACTTGGTAGCAATACAATTTTTCTCTTGTCGAATATAAAACTATAAGTGTTCTTTCGTCCATCATTAAGAGCCGACCTATCATAATGCCTATGTCTGCCCAATAATAAATGACACACGTCCATAACGACGACATCACCCCACAGACTATCACGATATTTTATTATAACAGAAAAGGAAACACGACACCATTTAGAAACAGTTACCTCAATTTTCTTCTTAAGCCACGCCAAATGTGTATGGATTTGGGTGTTGCTCTGTCTTTAAGTTAAGTTTGGTTACTGCTTCTTCAGAAATAACGTTCTCACATGCACTGGAATTAATGAATAGCTTACAAAGTTTTCCTCCAATTGTACAAGTAGATCGAAAGATATTATTTTGTAACCAATCTTCCTCTTCAAGACTACGTGGTCCATAACATGCCCGCCTAAGAACCAGTAATGGAACAACATCCCCCTCGACGGCATCACGATATATGGGATCATAACCATCTTTTTGACCGGCCTCCTCTTGAGTAATGTTATCGATATACAACCTTTTATCATGAGGTCCTCCTTTTGAACATTGATTATCACGATGACCAAGTTCACCACACTGAAACCATTGAATAGTCGAACCACTATTTTGAGATAGGTTAGTCTGATTAGCTTGTTGTCTTGCAGCTATCGGTGTTTGCGCATAACCTAATGTATTGCCTCATTGGTGGATACTACCAACTGGCCTAAACTCAACACGACTCCTCTAGAAACCGAATTTCAAGGTGTTCCTCTACCTTTTGTTCTTGTTGCTCACAATATAAGTCACGTTTATGAGCATCTAGTATCATGAATGGTCAAACATATTGATTGTATCCTGATAATCTTCCTTCAGATCACAAATGTAGCGAACGACTAACTGTTGTTCTATTTCGGCAAGTTCATTGCAAGAAATCAGTGAAACTTAGTAGTATACTTGTCTATAGTACGAGACCCTTGCTTTAATTGTTGCAATCTCTTATTCATTAACTAGATGTAGTCATGTGGAAGAAAAGTTGCACACATATACTTGTTCATCTTCTCCCACGAAGTTACATTTGATTTTCCTGTTCTGGACCGCACCAACTTGTGTTGCTACCACCATGCAGCAACCCTGTCACGAAGTCTAGTAGCCACAAAAGGAACCGATTTATCATAAGGTACCTCTTTAAACTCTAGAATATCGTCGACCGTAGTTAGCCAGTCAAGGAATTCTTCAGGTTGACCACGCTCTCCTAACTCCGGGATATCAATCCCGGTTCCCATTCTCGAGAATTGTGATTGGTTTGGTTCGTTCTTCCCCAAACGTCCCTAACAAAAGGATTACCTAAATCATCTTCAGTAGATCCATCATCCTATTCTGAGTGGCAATTTGGTGAAGGCGGTTCCCTTTGATAAACAATCAATGCATATAACCGATGCTTCAATCCTTCCATCATTCGAGTCATCTGTTGCCGCCATTCGTCAAACCGCCCAATCGTTGATTCATAGCTTAAATTTCCGCTCTTTCATTAACAACATCCACGAGATTCTCCTTATCTACAGCAGGTTGTCTTCTCGGTAGCGTTGTTAAATATCTACTCAAGTTTTGATACCAACTGATGCAGTGTGTAGTAGGCAAAAGATTAAAAGATAGAGATTGTTCCTCTATGATTGATTAAATCAAACAAAATTTTATTCAATAAACTAAGCTCACCCACCAATGAAAATAAAATTCATATTTATAGGCTTGAAACCCTAAAATAATAGAAGTCTAAAATTACTAAAACTCTTAATCGAAAAGTAACGCCTGTAGATACTCGGGAGAGTGTTGGTAACTTGTGGAGTAGGAAGATCATGGAGAACAGGTGGAGTTTGAGATAGGCACTTGGGAAGAGGTCACACCTCCGATAGATGAGCAAGCTGAGGAAGATGAACAGGAAGTAGTTCATTACAGCAGTGTGAGGAATAGTGGAAGGAGATACATTCGGGCACCGGAAAGGTATGGAATGCCAAATATGGTAACATTTGCACTTAGTGCGGGGGAAAGCATTGATCGAGGTGAACCGAACCGTGCACCTACAAAGAAGCTATGAGGAGTGATGAATCGAGGCAATGGTATTTTTCCATGAATGAAGAGATTGAGTCTTTCAATAAGACCCGGGATTGGGAATTAGCCGAAAAGCCAAAGGGTCGGAAGATTGTTGGTAGCAAATGGGTTTTCAAGAAGAAAGAAGGAATCCAAGGGGTGGAAGTGAAGGAGTTGAAGGAGATGTCCTTCGACCAAGATGGAAATGCGAGCAATATGTCGGCTAGGAAAATTGATGAAGAAGATCATCAAGTCCGATTGATTTAGGGGTCGTAGCGTTTAGCTAGAAACCAACTACGATCGTCGAATTATGAAGTAATTCGCGGCTAACTTCGATCTGATCCTACATCGGGTTACACATAAGAATGGGTATTTAATCGGATGATATGACTAGTGGGAGTGTGATATAACATTGGGAATGTCCCATAAACATATCTCACAGGCCTAAATAGAATTTGGGCAAAAGATAGCAAAAAGGCCTGAAATAAGGGTTTTGGGCCAAGGCCGATTTGGGCACTTTTAGGGCTCGGATTGGGCTGATTTTTTTAGGGACGTTTCCTTATGTTATGAACAATTAAATCTGCCAATTTTGGCTGGGTTTGGACGTCATCTCCTTAAGGAATTGAGAAAATATCAACTAGTTGCGATTTTCGACTATTTCCCTAAATCTTATTCTAAAGGGTGTTTGAGGAAACCTAAAAGGAGGTGGATTCTTATTAGGGTTCTATATAAACACTCTTAGGGTAGAGAATTGATGTGACATGAAAATGTCACATTTGGAGAGCCTAACTTAGACTAATTAGTCCTTTTCAAGTGTTATGAATAATATTTTATGTGTTTTTCTTGTTTAGGTACCATATTTGGAGCTAAACATGGAATTCGGAATAAAGGGGGCGAATTATCACTATCATTTCATGTGCCCAAAATGAGAGAAAAAGACTTCAAGCAAACCATATGAGAAGAGGAGTCAAAGACGAGCCCAACGGTGAAAACGGAAGTCAATTCCGAGTTCGGACGGGGAAGTGGTGAAAGAAAGAAGTCGAGGTTCGGTCTTAAAACAAGGATTCTATGAAGGCACCCTCCTTTGGTTATAATTTCAGAAGGCACCCTCTTGATTTCCAAGTGAAGATTAAAACCCAAGTCTAAAACCCAAGCCCAAAGAAGATGAAAGAAGGAAGAGATTTTGGAGGCACCCAATGGACTCAAGTTTGAGTCAAAGTCAAGGTTGACTAAGTCTTGAGCTAGGGTTTTAGTTGTGTAGGATACTATTCATCTTCTTCTTCATTCATCATGAAACACACAAGTTAGGGAGAGAGAAAGAGGCGAGGGTTGGTGTTCTTCATCAACTTCTAGGGTTTGAGTTACTTGAGGGTTTGCTAGAGAGAAGAAAGAGAGGGGAAGGAGACCGGCCAAAGCTTGGCCGGCCAAGCTAGGCCGGCCAAAGCTTTGGCCGGACACAAGAGTCTCGGGTAGCAGCTGCTGCAGGCCGGAACAGCAGCTTGCACGGACGCGCACAAAGAGGAGCAGCAGCTTCAACCGGCACGGGATGGACGCTTCTCATATGCGTGGATCTTCACGGGATGCAGCTGTGCTTGCTCGGGACGCGCCTGCAGCACGGGACAGCAACTCGGACGGCTTAGGGAGCACGGGACGCGACCACCGGGCAGTAGCAGCCTAGCACAGTAGCTCGGGACGGCCATGGACAGCAGCATCTTGGCCCGAGAGCTCCACATTTGGCCGGATCTAGCTTGTTTTGGCCGGAATCTTCTTGTCTTTGGCCGGATTTTTCATGGTGTTCCGGCAACCCTCTTGATCCGAAACCATGGGGCTTTTACTTCACATGTCCTTGGCTTGCTTCTCATGTAGCTTGATTTTATTTTGGGTGAAAAATCTCTAGAGAGAGAAAGCTTGATGAAGCTTTAATGGAGGTTGTGTTCTAATTGGAGAAGATGATGGTGGTCGCTATGGGGAACCCAGAAATTGCTAAGGGGAGATCGGCTGCAACTAAAAACTTATATTTTCCGACGATCTTAGCCTCGAACCATCATCGAAAAAGGGGGATTCTCTCACCATTTCCTTTCCATTTCTTATTCAATCACCATATTTAGCTAAATCAAGTGTGTCGATTATATGAGATGAAATGTGATAAATTCGTGATTATGTTTAATATGATTTGATGTTTTGATTATGAGTTGATGTTCATTTGATTCGATTATCGTTTCGATCGTATTTTCATGTGTCTTGTCAAGCACTTCGCATAGTTAATAGACGAAACGAAGTATTCGATATCGATAGTAGTCTAAGTCATAATTTCATGTGTCTTGTCATGCACTTCACATAGTTAGGCGACTAAACGACACTTTCGGCGACTCGGGATTAACCGATTTAGGACGTTTGTTTGACTAAGTATGATCTCCGGATATACGTAGTACTTATAGACATCACTTTAGGAGTCGAACATTGATTGTATTCGACACGTTACATCGGACAATACATAGTTGTAGATTTATCATTATGGATTCCCGGACTTCGATACATTAACTCTCGTATTCGGATAATCTTGAAGCATGATTTGAATGTGATGATTGACTTATTATTTGTTTACATGTGAGTTTAATTGTCTTCGTCTAGTTTTATAAACTAGAAGCCTTGATCTTAATGGTCTATTGACACAAACTTTGATAATGCGTACTTAGTTTGATATTCGATGCTTATTAACCTTTGATCGGTTATACTTAGTTTGACGTATTATACTTATTAGTGTCATTCTTGTTCATTTTCAATTCAGTAGATAATGTGTGTAAGTTTGATAGCCGATGCTTAGTGACGTTTGATCGGTTATGCTTAGTTAGACACATGACGCTTGGGATTGTCAATGTGGGTGAAGATAATTACATTTTCATGTGAATAGATACATAGTACTTGTCACTTTCGATTTTGTGGATCGAAGTATCCGTCTCAATCGATCTTTGCCCGAATCAACTCTTACCGTCTCCCGACTCTTGTTCCTCTGACTCTTCTCTCGAATCTCTCTCACCCGTTTACTTTTGATTATTAGTTAGTTTATTTGCTTTATTCTTTTGTTTCTCAATCAATCATCAAAACCCCCCATGTTATCTTGTTTCTTTTCCGTTTTTGTCTAAGTTAACTTTTAATATCTAGACCGAGGGATAAGACCCTTCGTCATCCAAGCTACCTTCCTATCCTTGGATCGACCCCGGCTTTGCCGGATTACTACTTGATACCTCCGCTTGGGTGTGCAACCTTTTCGGGTGCATCAAGAATAAGGTGTCGAATTTCTCTCTAAGCTTTCTTACTCTACTACATCAAGTAGAGAAGAGAAAGTGAGCTAATTCCCAAGCTATCTTCTAGTCAAGCAAGAAGGTCTTCTTATTATCAAACCACCATTGGAGTGCTAGCGAGCTTTCAAGGAGGGAGATTAAATACACTATTCGGTGTCCCAAGTAGAGGAGCTACGTTTGAAGCTCTTGGTCTTCTTTAATCTATACAACTAGTTCGAGGGAAATAGCGATTAAGGTAATCTACTATCTCCATTAGTTTAATTACTAGTTTTGCATGATGATCTTGGGGATACTAGTGTTAGACATTAGATGTCGTTATCCACTATAAACACTAGTATAAGGGTTTAATTCCCTTCAGTGGCGTCAGAGCCTCTTGCAATTAACTAGTTTTTGCTAAGAATCGAACTAATTGATATTTGATATGCTTGATAGTTTGATAGATTGAGTTTATAAAGTATTTTTAAAAGTGTTTTAAAAGTACCTCAAACTCATAATTTGATTACAATGAATGTGATTCAACTAGTTTTTCAAATTAAAATCAAAATTGATGATTGAAAGTATTTCAAAACATTGAATTGGTTTTCAAAATTGTTCTTGAAAAAGTTTCAAAAACCTAGAATTTTGATCCAAAATTGGTTGATTAAAAGAGTTGTTTTTGAGTTTTAGGAAACTCCCAAAAACAAAAATTTGGAATTTAGAAGTGTTCTAAAAGAAGTGTTTTGAGTTTTAGGAAACTCCCAAAACAAAATTTGGAAAATTTTAAAAGTTTCTAAAAGTTTAGAAAAATTTTAGAAGTGTTCTAAAAAGATTTCAAAATTTAGAAAAAGTTTTAAAATTGGAAGTTAGCAAATAAGATTTGCACAAAAAAAAAAAAAATTGGAAACTAGGGTTTTGGAAACCCTAGTGTCCGGCCAGGAAGCTTCCTGGCCGGACAGAAGCTGCTGGTCGCGTCCAGCAACTGCGACCAGAATGCTACTGGACGCGTCTTAGAGACGCATCCAGAGCAGCTGGGACGCGTCTTGGAGACGCGTACAGGTCGAGTCTAGGACTCGACCACCAGCTGTGATGGAAGCATCTGGACGCGTCTTGGAGATGCGTCCAGAGCAGCTAGGACGCGACCAGAAGCTGCACTGGTAGCTTCCTGGACGCGTCCAGGGCTCTCGACCAGACGCGTCTTGGAGACGCGTCTGGGAGGTTCGGGGTGTCTCGGACTAGTCCGAGACACCTAGTGCTGGTCCGGTCCAGCACCAGACACGTCTAGGACGGGTCTGGTACATGGACTAGCGTCCTGGCTCCGGCCAGGACGAGACCAGGCCTTGATAGGCCTCGGCCAGGACATGCCGGCCCTATGGGCCGTGCTATGTCCGGACCTTGTCCGAGCCCTTTTGTGGGCTTGGGCCGGGACTTGTCTAGGACTTGTCCCGAGCTTTTTCGAGGCTTTTCAGACCACGAAAAGGGAACATCATTCGAGTGGGAGTTTTTGCCAAAATTTCTTCCGATTCCAACCAAATAATTCCAAAATCAATCCGGGCCATCCAGAAGGCCAAAACGGATTTCTCTTTAAATTGATTTATGAAATCATTAAGAATCGAACAAATTTTTTTTCCGAAATTGACCCGGGCTTTCAGAACCCGAAACGGAGTTTTTCTTAAAGATGATTTTAGAAATCATAAAAGATAAAACCGGAACGCACCATTAGTTGAATTCTTCGAATTTAGACTTAAGGTCCGTAATGTGACATGTGATGTCTACAAAAGTATCTCCCAAGATAATCATGCATATATAATTCTTAGCCTTGATATATTATATGAATGCATGTGATGTGAATGTGGGAAACTAGTATGACCATAGATTTATTTCTATATTCTTGTTTTAAGCACGGATGGGTGCATGCTTTGTAATTAATTTTAATTTCAAGTTTATACGATCTGCGAATCGTTAGAGTCTTGTAATTAGAGTTTAGGGTCTATGAGTCCATTGAAGAAACTCGAGGATGAAATCCAAAGGCGAGTGGGAGAAATCTATGGAGGTTCAAAGATGGCGATCTAAGACGAACCAAAAGGCGAAACAAGAAGAAAACCAAAGGAGATTAGAACTTCTAGGTTAGGGGCCATACTAGAATCCATGTCTGCTTGATTTACTTTCTCGCGCGCATTTACTTACTTATTTACGCTTTATGTCGTGGATGTTAGTTAGACTAAATAGTTCACTATAACAAACGACAGACTAGCGTAAAAGTCCCCAAAACGTAATCTTGGGTAATCGCCTATCCAGATTAAGACACTCGTTGCGCCCTTGTTCGAGGAAGGTGGGTCGGCCTTCGCAGAGTACCTCCTCTACCTTGGGACAATGCGGGTAGGTCTATAGAAGAGGCCTACACGTCTAAATGGTTCTACTCAACGAGATCAGCAAGAGAGTCTTGGATGCTCGAGTCATAAGGTATGATCAGTGAAGTAGTTCACTCACTCGGAACGACGGAGTCAAAGGGTAGGGCCTTCGTCCGCTTTACTCCGAAGAACTAGGGTCTTGGAATCACTTATTCAATCGGGGACGATTTTATTGAATAATGTGGGAAAACTAAAGTTTTTCAAAAACGATAACGAGTTTTAAAACTTTGCCATTTCTTTATGTGGTTTTAAGACGACACAAACGAGTTCAACTCTGAATCACACCTAAGGGAGGTGTTGATCAACTTCCTAGAATGGAAGAATAAATCGAGAATGGTTCTCAGATTTAAAAGGAAAGCATACTAGAATACCCAATCCCAATGTTGACTCATACCGAAGAAGGTCAAAAGCCATTTGCAAGCAATCGTATAACATTCTGTTTGGAAGAGTAATGGATGCTAGCATAACCATTAAGACAAACTGAGGAAGAAATTCCTACAGAAGTCATAAATGGGAGGTACGAGACCTCCAAGGCAATCTGAAAGTCATCCTAAGGGAAGAAAACAGAATACATCTATCACCCAATTCAATATCGATTGAACCTAGATAGAAAAGACCTTAGATGAGTCACTCAGGTTGTTACGAACAAACTGAGCAGAACATACAGGAATATCCAGTCTAAGAAAGGTTCTTGAGATTTGGTACAAAGAATCTAAGAAAGAGCTCTTGAGATTCAAAAGGGCAAAAGGATCAGTCTAGTGAGACAGACATTTGATCAAAGAAAAGTAGTTGCCGAGTACATGATCAAGAATATTCCTCATTATTGTGAATGTTTCTAAACAATGGCTAGACCAAATAAAAGGAAACTACCTTTAGCACCTGGAGGACAAAAGGAATGAAATTATGAATTTCGGTTCCGTATCCTTGTTAACAAAGTTAAAAACAAGTATCGTAAAATTCCTTCATCAGATATTTAAGACCAGATGAGCGGCTCAGTGGGAGCTTAAGGGAATTACATACTTGACTGAAAGAAGTAAAGATCCAAGAGGGAGCAGAAGCAGTAATGCTAGGGACTCTGAAAGGGATCAAAGTCTTCTTTTAGACACTTATCTAGCTTAGAACTTAATAGTGATTATTTTGTTCTTCAAGAAACATATGATGTTTTAAACCAGTGGTAAAATTAACTGAAGGTTAACATTGATAATGGCTAAAATCAAGAGATTCAAACTCATTAAACTTCAGCGTTGTCAATTAGGTCTTAAGGACTAAATTGACAAAGTCACCCTTTTCAAAACAAAAGGCATAGAGACTAGTAATCTATTAGGACTCATACAGTATTATGCTGACCTATAAGTTTACTTGCAGAAGCTAACGAGAGAAACTTCAAATACGTACTCTGACAACTTCATGAAGTATGGAAACGTACAAATCATAAAGTATAAGTCGAAATGTTTGAAAGGTTCAAACAAAGTACAAACCGAAGTAAAAGAATCAATTTTGACAAAAAAAAGTTTAAGTCATCCGATTAGATTGGAGTGGTAAAAACTTGAGTCAAATACTTGATTACCATCAAAGGAGTTGAGAAACCGTTTCCCAACTCGCTCCATGGAACACATCTGTGGGATGGTGGATTCAGTGGGAGTAATCGAAAATTGCTATGCATAATTCGATCAAAGATGGGTTTAAGCCAGTCTTCCGAATATATTTGGACATATTCTAGAAACGATTGTTTTCACACTTACCAAAGTCCGTCTAACAGCTAAGCTTGTAAAAGCATTACAAAAAATAGCTAAAGTCTGACGCAATTTCTTTAGAAGAAATTTGGGCTTTTTCCACAAGCAATCAAGAGAACAAAGTGTTTGTTGCTCATGATAGTATTCTTATAGTAATTAGCACACCTAGTAGTCTGGGAGAAAATTACTAATTATTACAAGAATAAGTGGGAGAAAAGTACAAGTCGAATTAATTCGATCATGAGAAAAATCATGAAGAGTCATGAAGAACAATCTTGAAACTTGTACAGAACGATTAAGTTCGACCAAGAGCAACAAAACTGTTGAAAGACAGTAAAACCGCGGTTCCCCGAAAAGGAAAAGGTAAAGATTGGGTCTTAAAAACCTACTGCACAAAAGCGAATGTAATTCGCTTGAGAACTCTCAAAGTAGTTGAAAGTGTCTCTAAAGGAATATCTCAAAGCTGTTGAGAACATTCCAAATTGTTGTTCAAAAGCCCTTAAGGTCAAAAGAAAAATCTCAAAGATTCAGAAGATAAAGGTTATTTCTGAAGAGATAAAAGACCTGCGTAGAGACGAAAACTGACTCTAGATTTTGGCTAGAAGCCAAAAATCATCATGGAATCCATATCTCATCAAGACATGTAGCTTGATAATTTAAGTCAACGGAAGACCTAAATTGGTTTTCCAAAGTAGAAAACTGAGAAGGATGGAAACATTCATGTTTCCCGAAACTAGACAAGAAGAATAAGATTCTTCCAATCAAGTTATGTCCATAGGCATGCTTCAGAAATCCATCGACGGAATAAAAGCACGCAAGAGTTAGAATCTTCGATTCAAAGAGGCAATCAAAGAAATTTGATTTCTGAGGAATGAAGAAAAATCTTGAATCACGAGTTTCAAGAAGGTAAGTGGGAGAAACAAACCTTCCGGGTCCGTATGCTGAGTACATACAAAAGATTGAGTACGACATAAGATGTTGTGTAACAGTGAACACACTGACTCAATAAAAGGACCACACACAAGGATGAAATGCCATTTTGGGCATCTGAAGATCTATAAGCATAGATCAAAAAGATGATAGGAGAGAGACTCAGTACGCTGAGATGCTTGAGATCCGAAACAGAAAATCTAAGACTCGGAAAAGTCTAAAAGAATTTCGACCCAAAACTCATGACAAAGAGCGTTGCCAAATCGGAGTTTGAAAAGACACCGATGAGCAAGCACGCATGAGAGAGACGTTTATGTTTGAAAACATAAAGTCAAGTCATGTTGAACATGATGAGCATTTAGACATCCAATTCAGAATGGAAACCCGAATCACTACTGAAACATTCCAGAAGGCTAAAAGGATGAAAGTAGTACAAATTGTCATCGTAGCAAACTTCTAGACATGGAAGGAAAGTAGGCTTAAAAGTGTTTAAGCCGTAACCGTTGCAAATTCTACATAAGAAATTAAAAGCCTTAACTCTAGTAAAGATTACTAGATATTATCAAGGTTGAAGATAGCAATCTTCAAATTAATTGATAATAAGCAAAGTTTAAAACCGACTACCACGGTAGTCAAACTAAACTGTCACCTAAGACATGGTATGAGATTCATACACAGTCTAAGGCATGAGGTAAATTTTAAATAAACCTCGACAAGTAAAACTGAGTGGGTAAAAAGAGTTTTACGGAAGAGGCTAAGATTTACAACTCTCGTTATCAGAAATGATAGAGTTATTTCACAAGTCGTCTAAATTTGGTTTAGTGTTTAAACGACAGTCCATTGATGATAAAACATTCCGAATAGGTTTGTCAGATACGTGATCTGATGAATGAAACCCTATTAAGTGAACTTGGTATATTTATTATCAAAATCCCTGGTCCATGTCATTGCATGGACAACAATGACTCACGAAGACTAGCACGGGAGTCGATGGGATAGTGCAGTTTCATGGGCTATAGGAATAGAACATTCTATTCGACTACGTGGGTGTGTAAAAGGTTTATACACTGGATAACCCTCAAATGAGAAGTACATCACTCGTGATGAACGTCAATACTTCTCATAAAGACAATTGGAGAGATTCCTCAAAACATGAGTGCTCCACCCATCTTATGAAAGGAATGTCCGACTTTGGTTCCGTCAAACGCCGCGCCGTAAAAGGAGGTTATAAAGAAGGATACTGGGAAGGACAGGATAGACATGAAGTTAAGTGGGAGCGCAAGAATGGATTGTGTCATCCTAAATCACATTAGGTACAAAGTGTCTCAAGGCCACTTGATGAGTAACAACTGAAAATGCGTGGCCACGCTCAAACGGATTAGGAATTAATCGTTTGTATTTTACAGTTGTACTCGGATATCAAGAACGTCTGAATGACGTGACGTATCAGATGGGATACTAAATTGACACGGGAATCGAGGCATTGCACTTGTTCTAAGTCCAAGTGGGAGTTTGAAGGAGTTGAAGGAGATGTCATTCGATCAAGATGGCAATGCGAGCAATATGTCGGCTAGGAAAATTGATGAAGAAGATCATCAAGTCCGATTGATTTAGGGGTCGTAGCGTTTAGCTAGAAGCCAACTACGATCGTCGAATTACGAAGTAATTTGCGGCTAACTTCGATCGGATTCTACATCGGGTTACACATAAAAATGGGTATTTAATCGGATGATATGACTAGTGGGAGTGTGATATAACATTGGGAATGTCCCATAAACATATCTCACAGGCCTAAATAGAATTTGGGCAAAAGATAGCAAAAAGGCCCGAAATAAGGGTTTTGGGCCTAGGCCGATTCGGGCACTTTTAGGGCTCGGATTGGGCTGATTTTTGGTGGGACGTTTCCTTATGTTATGAACATTAAATCTACCAATTTTGGCTGGGTTTGGACGTCATCTTCTTAGGAAATCGAGAAAATATCAACTAGTTGCTATTTTCGACTATTTCCCTAAATCTTATTCTAAAGGGTGTTTTAGGAAACCTAAAAGGAGGTGGATTCTTATTAGGGTTCTATATAAACACTCTTAGGGCAGAAAATAAGGTGTGGAATTTCTCTCTAAGCTTTGTTACTCTACCACATCAAGTAGAGAGGAGAAAGTGAGCTAATTCCCAAGCTATCTTCTAGTCAAGCAAGAAGAAGGTCTTCTTATTATCAAACCACCATTGGATTGCTAGCGAGCTTTCAAGGAGGGAGATTAAATACACTATTCGGTGTCCCAAGTAGAGGAGCTACATTTGAAGCTCTTGGTCTTCTTTAATCTATACAACTAGTTCGAGGGAAATAGCGATTAAGGTAATCTACTATCTTCTTATTGGTTAATTACTAGTTTTGCATGATGATATTGGGGATACTAGTGTTAGACATTAGATGTCGTTATCCGCAATAAACACTAGTATAAGGGTATAATTCCCTTCAGGAAGATGCACGATACAAAACTCGTTATCATTTTGTCATCTTTGAACTACATAAAAGAAATGGCAAAGTTTTAAAACTCGTTATCATTTTGAAAAACTTAGTTTTCCCACATTATTCAATAAAAATCGTCCCCGATTGAATAAGTGATTCCAAGATCTCAGTTCTTCGGAGTAAAGCGGACGAAGGCCCTACCCTTTGACTCCGTCGTTCCGGGTGAGTGAACTACTTCACTGATAATACCTTATGACTCTTGGTTGATAGATTTCATTAATCAATGACTAATCTATCCTTTTGCCTCGAGTATCCAAGACTCTCTTGCTGATCTCGTTGAGTAGAACCATTTAGACGTGTAGGCCTCTTCTATAGACCTACCCGCATTGTCCCAAGCTAGAGGAGGTACTCTGCGAAGGCCGACCCACCTTCCTCGAACAAAGGGCGCAACGAGTGTCTTAATCTGGATAGGCGATTACTCAAGATTACGTTTTTGGGGACTTTTACGCTAGTCTGGCGTTTGTTATAGTGAACTATTTATCCTAACTAACATCCACGACATAAAGTGTAATTAAGTAAGTAAATGCGCGCGAGAAAATAAATCAAGCAGACATGGATCCTAGTATGGCCCCTAACCTAGAAGATCTAATCTCCTTTGGTTTGCTTCTTGTTTCGCCTTTGGTTCGTCTAGATCTCCATCTTTGAACCTCCATTGATTTCTCCCACTCGCCTTTGGATTCCTTCCTTGAGTTTTTTCAATGGACTCATAGACCCTAAACTCTAATTACAAGACTTTAACGATTCGCAGATCGTATAAACTTGAAATTAAAATTAATTGCAAATATGTACCCATCCGTGCTTAAAATAAGAATATAGAAATAAATCTATGGCCATACTAGTTTCCCGCATTCACATCACATGCATTCATATAATATATTAAGGCTAAGAATTATATATGCATGATTATCTTGGGAGACACTTTGTCGACATCACATGTCACATTACGAACATAAGTCTAAATTCGAAGAATTCGACTAACGGTGCGTTCCAGTTTTATCTTTTATGATTTCTAAAATCAACTTCAAGAAAAACTCCATTTTTTGGGTTTTGAAAGCCCGGGTCTATTTCGGAAAATATTGGTTCGATTCGTAATGATTTCATAAATCAATATAAAGAGAAATCCGTTTTTGGCCTTCTGGATGGCCCAGATTTATTTTGGAATTATTTGGTTGGAATCGGAAGAAAATTTGGCAAAAACTCCCACTCGAATGATGGTCCTTATTCGTGGTTCGAAAAGCCTCGAAAAAGCCCGGGACAAGTCCTAGACAAGTCCCGGCCCAAGCCCACAAAAGGGCTCGGACAAAGTCCGGACATAGCACGGCCCATAGGGCCGGCATGTCCTGGCCGAGGCCTATCAAGGCCTGGTCTCGTCCTGGCCAGAGCCAGGACGCTAGTCCATGTACCAGACGCGTCTGGTGCTAGACCGGACCAGCACTAGGTGTCTCGGACCTAGTCCGAGACACCCAGAACCTCCCAGACGCATCTCTAAGATGCGTCTGGTCGAGAGCTCTAGACGAGTCCTAGATGCGTCCAGGAAGCTACCAGTGCAGCTTCTGGTCGCGTCCTAGCTGCTCTGGACGCGTCTCCAAGACGCGTCCAGATGCTTCCATCACAGCTGGTGGTCGAGTCCTAGACTCCACCTGGACGGGTATCCAAGACGCGTCCCACCTGCTCTGGACGCGTCTTAGAGACGCGTCCAGTAGTATTCTGGTCGCAGTTGCTGGACGTGTCTCCTGGACGCGTCTCAGCAGCTGCTCTAGACGCGTCTAGTGGACGCGACCAGCAGCTTCTGTCCGGCCAGGAAGCTTCCTGGCCGGACACTAGGGTTTCCAAAACCCTAGTTTCCATTTCTTTTTTTTTTTTTGTTTTTGCAAAGCTCTATTTGCTAACTTCAAAATTTTAAACTCTTTCTAAATTTTGAAATCCTTTTAGAACACTTCCAAAATTTTTCAAAACTTTTAGAAATTTTTAAAATTTCCAAACTTTGTTTTTGGGAGTTTCTTAAAACTCAAAAACAATTCTTTTAGAATACTTCTAAATTCCAAATTTTTTGTTTTTGGGAGTGTCCTAAAACTCAAAAACAACTCTTTTAATCAAACAATTTTGAATCAATATTCTAGGTTTTTGAAACTTTTTCAAGAACAATTTTGAAAACCAATTCAAAATCAATGAAATTCAATGTTTTGAAATACTTTCAATCATCAATTTTGATTTTAATTTGAAAAACTAGTTGAATCATATTCATTGTAATCAAATTATGAGTTTGAAATACTTTTAAAACACTTTTTAAAATACTTTATAAACTCAATCTATCAAACTATCAAGCATATCAAATATCAATTAGTTCGATTCTTAGCAAAACCTAGTTAATCGCAAGAGGCTCTAACGCCACTGAAGGGAATTATACCCTTATACTAGTGTTTATAGCGGATAACGACATCTAATGTCTAACACTAGTATCCCCAAGATCATCATGCAAAACTAGTAATTAACCAATAAGAAGATAGTAGATTACCTTAATTGCTATTTCCCTCGAACTAGTTGTATAGATTTAAGAAGACCAAGAGCTTCAAACGTAGCTCCTCTACTTAGGACACCGAATAGTGTATTTAATCTCCCTCCTTGAAAGCTCGCTAGCACTCCAATGGTGGTTTGATAATAAGAAGACCTTCTTCTTGCTTGACTAGAAGATAGCTTGGGAATTAGCTCACTTTCTCCTCTCTACTTGATGTGGTAGAGTAAGAAAGCTTAGAGTGAAATTCCACACCTTATTCTCTGCCCTTAGAGTGTTTATATAGAACCCTAATAAGAATCCACCTCCTTTTAGGTTTCCTAAAACACCCTTTAGAATAAGATTTAGGGAAATTATCGAAAATAGCAACTAGTTGATATTTTCTCAATTTCCTAAGGAGATGACGTCCAAACCCAGCCAAAATTGGCAGATTTAATTTTCATAACATAAGGAAACGTCCCTCCAAAAATCAGCCCAATGCGAGCCCTAAAAGTGCCCGAATCGGCCTAGGCCCAAAACCCTTATTTCGGGCCTTTTTGCTATCTTTTGCCCAAATTCTATTTAGGTCTGTGAGATATGTTTATGGGACATTCCAATGTTATATCACACTCCCACAAGTCATATCATCCGATTAAATACCCATTCTTATGTGTAACCCAATGTAGGATCCGATCGAAGTTAGCCGCGAATTACTTCGTAATTCGACGATCGTAGTTGGTTTCTAGCTAAACGCTACGACCCCTAAATCAATCGGACTTGATGATCTTCTTCATCAATTGTCCTAGCCGCATTATTGCTCGCATTGCCATCTTGGTCGAAGGACATCTCCTTCAACTCCTTCAAGTTGTGCGTATCACAGGAAACTATCAGATGGTTTTTATGTGTATCTACTCTTATATGTGGATGACATGCTGATAGCTTGCAAGGATATGTCAGAAATCTACGTGTTAAAGGATCAGTTAAAGGGTGAGTTTGAGACGAAAGACTTGGGTGCCTCAAGGAAGATATTGGGTATGGAGATACGGAGAGACAAATATGTTAGGAAACTGTTCTTGTCTCAGAAAACGTACATCGAGAAGGTGTTGGAACGTTTTGGTATGACTGAGGCAAAACCTGTCGGTAGTCCATTGGCAGCACACTTCAAGCTTTTGGGTGAACTGTCACCAACAACTGATGAAGAGACAGGATACATGTCTCGGGTACCTTATGCAAGTGCAGTAGGTAGCATTATGTATGCTATGGTGTGCACAAGGTCGGATATTTCACATGTTGTTAGTGTAGTAAGAATATACATAGGCAGACCTGGGAGAGGTCATTGGTAGGCTGTGAAATGGATATTGCGTTATCCGGGAAGAACTGCGGACGTTGGTCTGGTTCACGACAGAAAGGCTGACAGTTCTAGTTCCGTAGTTGGGTTTGCTGGATTCAGTTTTTTCAAGGGATCTTAATAGGAGGAGATCGGTGACGGGCTATAGGTTCACACGATACGGGAGTGCCATAAGTTGGAGAGCAGTGCTACCATCGGTAGTAGCTCTGTGTACAATGAAAGGTGAGTACGTGGCAACAACAGAGATAGTGAAAGAGGCAATATGGCTGAGAGGTTTAGTTGGTGACTTGAGCCTGAAGCAGGAGGTGACGAAAGTCTACTGCGACAACCACAATGCAACTCATTTGATCAAAAATCAAATGTATCACGAAAGAACTAAACACATTAATGTCAGGTATGAATTTATCAAGGACGTGATTGAAGAAGGGAAAATCCCGATGAAGAAGGTTTCTACGACAGATAATCCACCGGATATGTTGACCAAGGCAGTTACAACTTTCAAGCTTAAGCATTGCTTAGACTTGATTGGGATTTCTAGATGTTGAGCCCTGACGGGGCTGAAGCGACGACGGCTCAGAGGCGCTGAGCTATGATGGTGGCAGATTTAAGTCAAGATGAGCATATTCAAGTCGAGGTGGAGAAATTTTTAAAGTGGCTTGAATATGGGTTGATATTGAACCCGGTTAACTACCCGCCAACCCACTTACAAGGGTTGGTGTGGGAAGGATGACTCCGAGGCAGAGCTGGACTCCTAGATAGAGCTGGAATGCGAAGTTATGCTTATGTCAGTTATTAGTGTTAGCGTATCCATGTGGTTTCGAATTTAGAGAGAGAGTTGGTGAGGCGGTGGGATTAGAGTTTTAGTGACTATATAAGTAGGTCTCACCAACCGAACCACGTAAATCTCTTGTGTTCTGTGTGATTGTTCTTTAATTGCTATTGCTTTTCTTGGATTACTTGACTTTGGTCACAACATATCCCAATTGTCATAACAAAACTCAATCAATAACAAATTCTTAAGGATTCAAATGTGAACGGTTAAGATGAATGAAACAACGACAGTATATTTATATGTAGAAATATTTGGGGAAAGAAAAAAAACAATAATGCAATTTAAATAAATATAAATACCAAATCCGTAACATTTGCACAAATTTAGAAAAAACAAGACCCTCGTGGAATCTAAAGTTCGATGAATGCAATTAAAATCAACAAATATTTAACTCAGAAGCAAAATAGGTCCAGCTCCAATCTTGATTAATATCAGAAAGTAGGTCCAGCTCCAAGAATCTGTTCAGTCATATTGTTGTCTTCGCCAATCTTGTAATTCGTAAATACATCAAAATTCTTCCTGAAAAGACCTGCAAGTTTTAATTGTGTATCCTTGTATGCTTGCTTGTCCTGCCACTGAAATCCAAAAATCACCATGAATGAATGTTAGAAACCAGTTTTATTCTGATAAAACTGTGGGTTGAAAGAAGAGATTTTGAAAGTCATTACAGAATTTATAGGATCCAAGATTTGGGATGGAACGCCTTCCACTTCGGTTGGGATTTCAAGCCCGAACACTTCAGTTTTGGTATAATTTGCTTCTAAAAGATTTCCGGAGTGTATGGCATCAATGATCTTTCGTGTGTATGATAACTTAATACGGTTACCTGAACCATAACTGCAAAAACAAAGATAGTTATAAATACAGTAATCTATTATATTAAAACAGCTTAGTCGGTTATCCAGGGGATAAGTCTGACCGTCCATTTTATTTTAGAGATTTGGTTGGGAACACATCCGACGGATGATTTAAAATCTTTTTATGTAAATAGACTAAAAAAAGAAGGGTATCTATGTAAATGAGTCAAAATTGGTTAGAATAACTACTACCCATATATTTCTCTCCCTATTTTTTTCTCCCACGGATTACATCTTAGAAATTACCAACTTTACATTAGAAAATCGTAGCAGAGATCGAAATAACTAACCCACACATTATAGAGATTTACCTTTACAATACATTTTAAACATTTGTACTAAGGTAATGAGATGAGTTAATAACGTGAGCATCGAGGAAACACAAAGATATTCAAAACATTTTAAGATCTTTGAAGATATTTCAAGATATTTGAAGATTCGCAAGACTAAGTTTTATCTATTTAGGATATTTCTTGTAATTATTTGAATATTTCTATAAGATAGATGTTAGAACTACGAAAACATAATTTACTCTATAATAAATATGAGTTGGTTCTTAGAGTTTTATTTATTCAGTTACGTCTGACCAATGAAACGAACCAAATCCACAATTGTGGTGATTAATACATTAGCTGCTCATGACTTTGTGGATGTAGGAACGTGATTATCCGACCGAACCACGTTAAATTATATCACTAATTCAAGTTATCTATCGTATTATCACGTAATCATGAATATAACACGACCACATAGATATGTTATCATGTGTTTTCGTTAGTATAGTGAAAATAGTTGTATACCTTCCACCAGACCAGCCAGTATTGACCAGCCATCCGGTAGCTCCATGCTTTTGCATTTTGTCTGCCAGCATAGCTGCATATTTGGTAGGATGCAACATTATAAATGCTGCGCCAAAACAAGCCGAAAATGTTGCTTGTGGCTCCTTCACTCCTTCCTCTGTTCCCGCTACCTATTTTAGCACCAAAAATCTTTAGTTCTTACAGACATCTAGAATCGACTTAATATGCACAACAACTATCAAGAACTCTAGAAATTAATTTTCATTGTTTTGAGGTGTTCGATGTTTTCATCAAGTGTAATATCGCAAGTCAAATTTGTGGGGTAGATGAAGAGATAGATGGATACCAGAGCTGTATAACCACTAATGAAATGATACATGGTTTGTGCCAAGTTGAGCTTGCTCACGGGCGGGAGAACACCGAAAGCATCACAAGCCAGAAGGATGACATTCTTCGGGTGCGGACCCACACATGGTAATTTCGCATTAGGTATGTACTCAATAGGATAAGCAGCACGGGTGTTCTCTGTAACACCAAAAGAAACGATTACCCAATGTAAGATCGGATAGTTTGTTTGTGCTTTAACTTACACATAATATTTTAAATTGCGTCAAATTTTGAAGCACCTAAGTTAGTCAAAAATAAGCTTGTGGAGATCATTACCAATTAATTCTTTTTTTTTATTGTATCTTTTGAGTTGACATTAACTTTAGGAAACCTTATACATAAATCTTTTTTGTGTAGGAAAAACATATAAGATCATTATCCCATTTGCTCTCCAAAAGGCATATGATAGATAAGATGGAATATAATTGGCTCTTGACAGAATATAAAATAATGGATTGAATTGGTCTATAAACAGCCTATGACCTTTATCCTCAGGGTATTTCCTAGATTTTGCCTGATATAAGCATTACTAATATTTTAAAGATTTGGGTAATTGTCAACAAAAAAAGTTGTCATCATACCGCGAAGTTCAACGAATCGGACTCGACAGGTATAGATAACGGGATTCACGCGGCAAATAGAATTATTAGAAATATTCGAGAAAGACTTACGCTCTACGAAAAGTACATCCTATAGACTGATCTATTGAAGAAGTCCAATGTTAGACCTCTATTGTCGTGATACTGTTATATCAGTTTGGTTGTTATTTACCTGTAACAGATTTGTCGGTATAGTCCACCTCACGAGTATGCTCATCGAACACCACATTTTCTAGTACTGCAAATAGAAAGATTTGGTCTGAACAAACCAATGTTGCGAAAAGAATTTTTTGTATCAAGAAAAAGTGAAGAATGTTAATTACCAGTTCCAAACTTAATGGCATTCCAAATATCAGGTTCTTTCTCCCTCGAAAGATCAATGCACTTGGCATAACAACCACCCTCGATGTTCGAAACACCATTCTCGCTCCAACAATGTTCATCATCTCCAATTAAATACCTATTATGATCGGTTGACAATGTTGTCTTCCCGGTACCTATTCAAATTTCATGTTTCTATAGATGGTTAAAACAGGATATAGAAAAAGGACTCTGTAAGGACGATAATAAAAATGTTGAAGTTTACCCGACAATCCAAAAAAGAGAGCGACATCACCGCTTTTCCCCATATTACAACCGGAATGCAGGGAGAGAATTTGACGCTTAGGCATTAGATAGTGCATAACGCCGAATAGACCTTTCTTCATTTCACCAGCATATTGAGTGCCAAGAATGACCATCTCCCTCCTAGCAAGATTAAGGTCTACGCTGGTCGAGGACGTCATGTAATGGGTGTAACGGTTACATGGGAACTGCCCAGCGTTGTATATGGTGAAATCCGGTGTACCGAAATTCTCAAGCTCTTCAGGGGTAGGGCGGATGCACCTGCAACTCGCACATTTTTCGCTTGAGTAAACTGTCTCATTTATTTAGGCCGGTGCAATTCTTTTGTTGGTTCGAACTGAAGACACTTATCTGATTTTAGTTGTGACTTACATGTTGTGCATGAATAAGGAGTGGTATGCTCTGGCAGACACTATCCTAACTTTGATTCGGTTCTCCGGATCCCAGTTCAGGAACTGATCGTTCACGTATACCTATAAGAATAACATAAAGTGTAAAGCTACCAAATTTGGATAGAAGAAGTAATTGTAATTAAGAAAAGAAAAAATGTTTTACCTTGTCCAATGAATTCAAGTAATCAACAGCTCTTTCTCTGTTCACCATGAAGGTGTGCTCGTCCATTTCGATGTTGGGTGAGCCTCTGAAGAGATAAATATACGGATCAGGTTAACGTTATTATCTATACCAAAGCGCAATAAGCACAGGATCTTGTTTCTGGCGGATGCTCCACAAGCTCACCAAAAGGCCACCGCAACTATGTTTAAGATGGCACCTATAGCCTAGTTTGTGGACAATCTCCTCACTCATATGCAATGTTGCAATTAACATACAAAAAGAACTAGTAAACAATATTTGAGTGACATCAATGAACAAATATACTTACTTTCCCCACCAAAGATCATCTTGGGTGGTTTCATCCTTCACTACACGTTTATCTCTCGGGGAACGTCCAGTTTTGGCTCCTGAAAGTGTGGCTAGAGCCCCACTCGATGTTATAAAGGATCCATTCTCATACTTAATGGCCTGCTCATAAAGTTCTGCAAATACCCAAGAGGAAATAAGGATTGAAATTTTGATCAATTTACTTGACAAGATAATGAACCTGGGTATGTGTCATTGTCCAATTACCTGCGGGAGAGAGATTGTAGAGAATGTGAGTAAACTTTAAAGCACTGTCACTGATATTGACAGGTGAAGTGAGATGATGATGATGATGAGAAACGGGAGCAATCTTCGACGTGGTCGATGATGGATCTCCTCTGACCACTTTTGGTCCTGTCTCTCTCGTTAGAGATGCCAATGAAGCACTGTTTTATCAATTTGGACAAACTAAGTCAGAAAATGAAGAGACAAAAAGAAACTATAAGAAGCTGTTCATATCACGGCCGAATCCTGATCGGGGTATGTGTCGATTTATACATAGAAAGGGTTTTACTTTCTCTCTCAAAATCTTGACCATACACATATATACCCGATCGGAATTCCACCCGGATATGTGTCAGGCACACCATCAAGCTTGTTACACGATACCTTTCTGGACTCAATTAGTGGTTTAAGTTAATTGAAAGCTTGCCCCGCTTTAACCATGAGATAACAGATGTTATCCCACTAGGTCAGGGTTGATTTGTTGAATTACCGATCTTTGGGGGGTAACTTGAAAAGCTAATTGAATCTAGGGTGGAAACCAAAAAAATATTTCCTTTCATTTTCATTTTTATGGAATTATCAATCCATCAGATATACTATGACCAGTCTCCTAGCTAATTCTGACAAGGTGACGTGGCCGGACCAGATATAGAGAGAAAGATAAATGTGAAATAACTTCATCAATCACGAATATCGGTTGGCCCCGTCACCGTCACCTGGCAGGATTCACCTGGGAGCACATAACTTCATTAAGACTATTGATTCATCAATCATGAATCGAAAATTTATATACCTGATCGATTGAAGCTGCTGTTTTTGACGATCATCTTCAGAAAATGTTCCTCCTAATTGTGCAGCAGTTTTAGGTGTAGTTGGAGCTGATTTTTTCTTCTGAAGAGAATGTAATTGATCGACTGTTTGAGCTTTAACCGGAACAGAACTATCATCATGACAAATCTCATCGTCTTTTTTGTTTTCGATGTTGATTTTCAGCACTTCATTATTACTAGCTGCTGCGTTTCTGGTACTAGCCATTGATGATCTCTGTGTTAGAAAAACAAATATTATCTGATTAGACAAAACTCAAAATGAATAAGATAAGAATTATTTGAAATCTAATCTAAAAAGGAAAGATCAAGGAAATACTAAGGACAGAAGCTTTAGAGGAGAGAGAGAGATCAAAACCTAACAATGAAAAAAAAAGAGATAAGGAAAGACTCCGAACTTCCAGATTTTCAGTACCTAGAAGTGAAGGATGGCAAATGAGATTGAATGAGTAGTAGGTTACGACTTGGTCATCCTTTTATAGGTTTTGCGAGGACTTCCGTGTTCAAAATGCGTTAAATCGGGATTGTCCGGTTTAACCCTATAATAGCACCCTATCTTTTGGTTTTGTTTAAGAAAGGAAAATGCTATTTGCCCAAACAAAAAATGGTCTCAAAGGGAAGGGCTAAATTATTGATGTCATGATGATTACATGTGCAAGTTTGGTTTTGGCGGTCATCCGAGCCTCTTTTTGTGTCGGGCCAAGTAACTGTTGTTTCTTTCGTCAAAAAAAAAACTGTTGTTTGAGAAATTCTGTTTTTTTTGTTGAGAGTGTTTGAGAAATGTTAGTTGTGAGATAGATGAATACATAAAGGGATTGAGGAAAAAATCTAAAATTTGGGTGTCAATGAGAAATTGATCCATATAAATAAAACAAAAAATTATTGGTCTTCATGTCAAAATCATCATAATAGTATATTTTTTTAAAGTTGGGTGTTATGGGAAAATAAAGAAATGGATTATTTCTCAAATAGCCTCAATTTTGTGACCAGCTTCATGTCCAACCCCCTAATTTATCAAAAATATCTAAATGGTTTCCTTTTTCAGTTACCGTTATAACACCGTTAAGACGTTAATTAGTCATCACCTCTCTCTCCTCCATCTCATCACCTATCTCTGCCACCTCATCATCTTCACCGGCGAAGGTTGCCGACCGACCAATTTTTCTGTCGGCGACCTTCGAACATTAAAAAAAGCTTCTCTCTCTAGACCTTACGGCGAAGGGGTTTCCGCTTCGCCGCAGGTATGTCTGTTCGTTGAACAGGTCTGTTCAAGAACAGACCTTTGAAGAGGTATGTTCGTTTAATAGATATGTTCTTGAACAGACCTTCGTTGAATTGGTCTGTTCAACAACAGACCTACCTCCAGCAAAGGTAAACACTTTTGCCGGAGGATTTAGAGAGAGAGGGTAGAGAGCAAAAAAAAAAATTTAGAGAGAGGATTTTTTTTTTAATGTTTGAAGGTAGCCGGCCGGCGACCTTCGCCGGTGAAGATGATGAGGTGGCGAGAAGATGAGGTGATGAGATGGAGGATAAAGAGGTAATGATTAATTAACGGTGTTATAACGGTAAATGAAAAAGGAGGTCATCTGGGTATTTTTGATAAAGTAGGGGGATAGGCAGGAAGCTGGTCACAAAGACGGGGCTATTTGGGAAATAACCCTAGAGAAATTTTCCGAGGTGTAAAGTTTTGGGTGGAAATAAAAAAAATTTAGAACTTTTTCTTTCCCCAAACAACGAAATGCTTATACTTTTCAGCTTCTTCTTCCTTTCACCTACCACCACCATCTCCGGCGACATCTTTTGTTTTTTTTGTTTCTCGTCTCCATCTCAGACGAGTCTGGTTTGTTCAAAGAATTAGACTAATGGTGCGTTCTGATTTTATCTTTTATGATTTCTAAAATCAAGTTCAAGAAAAACTCCGTTTGGACTTTTGAAGAGACCGGGACAATTTCAGAAAAATATGGTTCGACTCTTAATGATTTCCAAAATCAATTTTAAGAAAAAACCCGTTACGAGCCTTTAGGTGTCCCAAAACAATTTCAGTAATATTTGGGTGGGACCATGAGAAAAATTGGACTTTCGTCGAAAAAAACCCACTCGAGTCAAGACCCGTAAAATTTCGGTCCATAGACCTAAGTCAAATTCGGAATAGCCCGGAACAACCATAAGTCATTGCCCAAGACCCTAGGGTCAAGGCCCAACAAGGTGGTCTGGCCCAAAGAAGGCTTAGCTAGTGCATAGGTCCGGCCCATGCAAGGTTCGGCTCAAGGTCGAGATTCAAAATTATCAAATTGAAGCCTGAAACACTTTTAGACATAACTATCTATCTAATCAATCATGGATTAGTCTGAAACTTAGCAAAACTTAGCTATTTGCAAGAGGCTCTGACGCCACTGTTGGGTTATGGTGTCTACTAGTGTTCTAAGCGGAATCTCAGACATCTAATATCTAACACTATTATTTTCAGGATCATCATGCATACGCTAATAATTAACTAAGAGTTTTAGGATTACCTTAATCGCTAAATTTTCTCTCGAACCTTTCTAATCGAATGTGAAAACCAAGAGCTTCAACTGCTGATCCTCTACTCAAGACACCCGAATGATCAATTTGATCTTCCACCTTGTAGCTAGCTAGAACTCCAATGGCGGTTTGATTAGAAGAACTCCTTCTGGATGACTAGTTAGATAGTTTGGGAATTAGCTCTCTTTCTTTCTCTACTTGATGTTGTAGAGTAAGAAAGCTTCTTGAGAAATTCCACACCTTATTCAAGTCCCTAGGAGACCGTATATAGAGTCCTAAGTTAGAGTCCAACTCTAATTAGGTTTCCTAAAAGTCCCTTTTGAATAAAATTAAGGAAATAGCCGAAAATAAAAACTAAGTTCTATTTTCCTTGTTTCCTTAGTTGTGTCCGTCCAAATCAAGCCTAACTAAGCAGATTTGGTCGGCCCCAATAGGGCAACCGGCCAGTCAATGCCGGCCCCAATCCGGGCCCTAAAACTATTCCTTTTTGCCCCGGTCCAAAATCTCTTCTTTCGGGCCTTTTGTGTTATCTTTGCCTAAACTTCTTTTAGGCCTATGAGACATGTTTATGGGACTCTCCCATGATTTTTCGTATCCCACTAGTCATATCATCCGATCAAATAGACATTCTTTTGTGTAACCAGATGTAGAATCCGGTCGAAGTTAGTCGCGAATTACTTCGTAATTCGACGGTGATAGTTGGTTTCTAGCTAAACACTACGACCCCTAAATCGTCTGGACTTGATGATCTTCTTCTTAAATTGTCCTATCCGACAAATTGCTCGCATTGCATCTTTGGTCGAAGGACATCTCCTTCACTACCTCTTCCACTTCTAATCTTGATGTTCCAGTAGACATGCAGATTTGGTTACCCCCTCCACCCTCCAAAACCAAGATAAATGTTGAAGGAGCTTTCAAACCACCGGATGCATCGGCTGAAGCCATAGCCAGAAACGAGATGGGAGAAATTTTAGGGTGGAAAACAGCTAGGTTTCCGGCGGTCTCTCCATTACACAGTGAGATGAGAGGGTTTGCTTTAGGGTTACAACTTAGTAGAGAACTGGGTAGTGGTACTTATATAATAGAAAGAGACTCCAAATCAATGGTGGAGATGTTATCAGATGAGGATGTAACCCCTCCATAGCGGATATCTAGGGACATCCATGCCCAACGTGAAGCATATCTAACAACAATGTAGAATTACTTTTCTGCCCCCGAATTTGCAATTTGGAGTCCCATCAACTAGCGAAAAACGTTATAGCCCCCTCGACATGAGCTACTTGCTAATTGGTCCTTTCAGTTAACTTACGTTTTCTTGTATCCAAACTATTTACTTTTGTCCCCCTGACTTTGTAAGGATACTAGTTCGTGCTTCTATGGAAGTTTTTCTTCAAAAAAAAACTTTCTATGGTACACATCTCACTCCTAAATTTAATAAGAAAAGTAGTTTAAAAGACAAAATTTTCTATTTTTTTAAATTTTGAAGATCGATGATTTGACATTTAGAGACACTTAAGATGACACTGTAAATTTAAAGTGCCTTTTTAAGAGTCTCTAAAATAACTACATCCACATCGTCGTTGAGTGTCTAATAGAGTGTCCCACTGAAGCTGCTTTTTTTCAGTTAAAACTCTAAAAATCTTAATTCTCATTCTAAGTTTTAGAGTTTGAGTGAACTAAGTTCTACGCTAATGTCAAAACTATTCGGGCAACACAATGTTGGTTAGTTGGTGCTATACATAATACATTGTTGTCATTAAGTAAAGAAATTTCCCTATATGAGACAACTCTTTCTCCTGGAATTATTATGTAATTTACCCATTTAGTTCTTGATGATAATTATTAATTTAGTTGAAGTTCAATATATTTAAAAAAACAACTATAAACATTGGCGAATAAATTATTTTTAATACCATTGACAAAGTAACCAATTATATTAAAATCTTTAATGCCAAATATTTTAAGCATCTAATACCGTGTTCATTCTTTTAATTGTTTTTCTTAGTTATTTACCACAATTTTCCTTTTACATAATAAACTTTTTGTTTTTAATTATTTTATATTACTAAAAATAACGTGAATTTTTTTTTAGCCAAAGAGATAAGCTCTTTGATTCAGTCATTCATACATCGTAATAAAAAATATTACAAAGAAAATTATTTAAAAACATAACTTTAAAACCATAAAGACATCTCACAACATAGAACAAACAGATAATATATATTATTTGTCCTACTTCAAACATAATTAAATGAGAAGAACATGTGAGACTATTGCAACATAGTTTGACCTGAAAATGTGATTTTATTAATAAGTAAATATTTTTAAGTCGCCAACAACTCTTGGTCGGAGTGGTAAGAGGTATAATCTTCCAAGTAGAGGTCAAGAGTTTGAGGCACACGCAGAACAATTCAAAAAAAAAAAAAAAATTTAAGACTAACCAAGAATCCATAAAACACTGGAATGATAGTCTCTCCCCACTAGGCCACTATACAACTATAAATAACTCAAGAATTTCTGCATTTTTTTCTTCACCACTAACTCAAATTGGTGTTTTTGAATTATAATACTACATGGAACCTTTTGTTTACAGCTAAGGATGAACCGTACTACTAAATTGACTATGACTTTTGAATTCTGTATCATCTCCACGTCAACCGCTTACCTATTCCCAACCTGACTCACCTCCACCGCGATCTGTACGGCCAACATACTCAATCGCGGTAGATTATTCTGTCATGATGAGAATACGTCCTGGTTGTCTGGTAGACTGATTAAAAATAAAAAGAAAAAGTGAGGGTATAAAGGCACCCGGCGTAATTGCTTGCTCTAAAACACCCAATTTACAGGTAAGTCTGCTGAAAGTAGGGAAGTTAAAGCCGAATTTAGTAAGATGGGCGCTAGAAAAACGGATGAGAAAATCAGCTCTCTTGAAGAATTTTCTCTCTAAATTTTCCTTACAGGTGCTTTTGCATTTTTTTTATTTAAGATGTTTGAAATATCTTCAAATATTTATATTATTTATTTGTGCCATTTTAAATGTACATTAATATTTTTTATTCGTTTCAGAATTTTAAATATCTATTATTATCTTTTTTAATTTGGGACATTCTGAATATTTATCAATGTCTATGTTATTCGTTTGAGATAAGATATCACAAACATTTCCAAATATTTTCGTTTCATGGGCGTTCATAGATGTTTTAGTGTTTTCTTAGAGTAGTCTGTTTTGAGATGTTTTGGAGTGAGGGAACGTCTTCCCAACATAATAAAAAAGAGTTAATTCCTATTTGACTCCCTACTTTGTGACCAACTTTTTTTATGGCCCCCTATTTTCTGTAAATTCAAATATGGCCCCCTTTTTTATGTGAATGCCCTAACTACCCATCCTATAAATATTTTTTCAAAATAAAAAGAAAAGTTTAATTCCACCTCACGTCCCTCTCCACCACACATATCTCTCTACGTCCTCTCTCTGACTCCCTCTCTCACCTATCTCTCTCTCTTCTCCTACGAAGAATTTTCTGGCCAGCGACCTTAAAAAAACTCATCTCTCTCTCTAGGAACTTCGGCGAAGGGGAAACCCCTTCGTCGGAGTGTTTAGAGAGAGAAAGAGAGATGAGATTTTTTATTTTGAAGGTCGCCGACTAGAAAATTTTCCGGCCAGCGACCTTCGTCGGAGAAGAGAGATGTGAGTTAGAGAGAAAGAGATGTGAGTTGGAGAGAGAAAGATAGGTGAGTTGGAGAGATAGGTGAGTTGGAGAGAGATGTGAGATGAAGAGAGGGAGAGAGAAAGGTGAGTTGGAGAGAGAGAAATAGGTGAGTTGAAGAGAGAGAGAGAGAGAGAGAGAGAGAGAGAGAGAGAGGTGACGTGGAGAGATATGTGTGGTGGAGAGGGAAGTGAGGTGGAATTCAAGTTTTCTTTTTGATTTTATTTTGAAAAAATATTTATAGGAAGGGTAGTTAGAACATTTACATCAAAAAAATGGGTCATATTTGAATTTACAGAAAATAGGGGTAAAGGGCCAAGTAGGAATTAACTCAATAATAAATTAATAATAAATGGTTCTGACTCATCTTTCTCAACAATCGTTTCATACTTCTTCATTATCAAGTACTTTTCTGTTTCAAGTTTGGTTCCAGTGGTCTTTTGTGCCTTGATATTTTGTTTGGAGGAAATGGTTTGCCCAACCTTCAAGAGGGTTTCTACTAAGTTTTTTCTTGTTCTTGTCTCTTCTACTTACTATTTCTGTCTAGGACATGATTTAGAAAACTTATCCAGCAAGAAGTCACAGATCGGGTGAGGGATTGGGTTTTGTAGGTTTTAAATCTAAACGGGGATGGGGTTTGACAACTTATTTCTCCATGAATGCAAACTTTTAGATCTGAAGAACTTATAAGAAATAACCTACAATGAAGAAGAGAGAGTATTTAGTAATTCTATATATTTAGTACAATCAAATTGGCGGTTCTTCAGTGGCGGCGGCTAGTTCCTGGTAACGGCGGTGGTGGTTCACTCGGCTGTGGTACTTTTAGTCTTAGTTATATTTTTGTTGACTTTTAGGGTCTTTTCATTCTTGATCTTAAGGATCCTTTCATCTTTCGACCTTTAGGGTCACTTCATCGAGTCAGTGTCTAGTCAATTTCTCCCCCTTCATGAGGCACTTTACATTTGAAGGTATGTAACTCTCGTGTAGTTCTCGGACAAATAAGAATTATCATCCATGCATGTAACATTGTGATTGCATCACTTATGAATGAAAAATGGTTTTGCTTGGTGTAATAAAAAATAGAAGATTAATGCAATAACCATAATAATAATTATATAAGATTATTATAATAAATATCTACCAATAGTTCATCAACGTCCACAATTATCCAAACGTCCGTGAAATTTCAGATTTTTAACATATAAGTAAAATATGTGATTTTACATGATAAGGTAAGAATAATAGTTAAAATAATAAATATTAACCAATTGTCCATCATTGTTTATAGATATCTAAATATCTAAGAAAGTTCAAGAATAAGTTGTTGAAATATATATAAGTAAAATATGTTATTTCATTTGATAAGGTAATTGAAAGAACCTCCACATCATGTGTGAGTTGATCCGACCTCACTAGATTTCACTTCCCCCCTCCAATGATTGAGCTCGGCTTGACAAACTTCCAGTTCAAATTTGGGCTGAGAAAATACAGAGTCAAAGTAGCACTAAAGAAAAAGGCCAAGGAAACGATCAGAGACATGAAAAAATACTAGCTCATAAAACTGTTATTGAAGAGCATCAATGAATGAGAAAGCAGAAGAAGTATCTATTTTGGCAGGACATCAGAAGATGACGGTCTAACCATGCCCACTGGATGGTCGTATAGGCGAAGAAGAGTCGGCAATTGTGGTAAGGGAAAATGACTATTTGGGTTCAAAATATTATCATAATAACTAAAAAAGCAAGTAACTTTTCCTATTAACTTGAACTTACCAAAATGTTCTAAGTAATTATATATAAAGTTTAAAATAATATGGGTAATTATCATTCAGGTCATTTTGTATTTAAAATTTTCCAAAATTACTCCTCGATAAAATATATTTTTTTTCCTCTCTAAAATCAACCGATTCTCTCTCGGTTTCTCTCTCTAAACTCAGTGGTCTTCTACTCATCTTCTTCTTTATTATCATTTTCCTCTCATGTTCATCTCTCTAAACTCAGTCGACCTATCACCCTTTCATCATCTTCGATCATTACCATCAGCAATCGATTTGGATTTTAGTTGGTTCAGTTCATCAACCATTCAAGTCAGTTATTGTTTGAAATCGGGCTATACCACCATCACCAGCCGATTATTTTATTGATTTCATTTGGATGGCAAAGAGTTTTAGAGTTCCTACAACACTGTTGAAAGTGTAATTCATTGGGCAGTTGATGCCAAATCCATGGAGGCTGGAGTTGTGTTCTGGTTTTGGGTTGATGTTATTATAACTAATGACCTTTTAATTGGACAACGGATGCCAAATCCATGAAGTTGTGTTGAAGATGGATTTTGGTGTTGATGTTACTATAACTAATAACTTTTAAATATTTATGGGGAGTTTGGTGATACTAACATAACACATGAGTTGCTTGATGAAATGTCTGAAAGTCACATGTCATATTTGTTTCCTTGAAACAACAGTTCTCTCATGCTTTGAATATGAGGAATTCTAGAGAATCGACATCTGAATATGGTAGTAGAGATCAAACTTTTCAGGAAGTTTCCATCAAGAAGGAAAATACAGTCTTCAGAGTTCCCAATCTAGAGTTGCTGCTGCAAACACAGGTTTAGTACTCAAAACCTTTTAGTTAATGGTCTTATTAATTATTACGAATTCCAGGTATTCCATACTGTGATATTATATGTTATATGTTCATAGATCAGCCTACACAAAAAATTGATGGGTTCTTGTTCTGACGAGGAAGAAAAAACAAATAGTTGGGCAAGTCTTGAGAACTTGGTGGAGTTCAGCTCCATTCAAGAAAATATTAAAGTTCATAATGATGTAAGAACTTCAAATACAAATCCGAAATTCAATTACATTCAATGCCCTACATTAGTGCATTCCAGCAAGAGGTAGAACTTCGATAAGAAACGTAAGGGTGAGCGTAAACTCTAATCAATGGAAGATATTTTGTCCAAACCAAGGCCTTGTACTTTGGAGGAACTCAACAAGATTAACGGATCGAATTGGGCTATTGATCAACATGTTATTTATGACGATGTTGTAAGAGATGCAACTAAAAGCCAAATCCCACTTCAAGATGATAGTGGAGTTAAGTGTATGGAAAAGAATACAAAGAATCCAACAGATGATAACGAAACAGAAAACAAGATTGTGCTAGTTAAAAAAAGGACAGATACTAAAATTCAAGCTAAGCGGTCGTAAATCCACAGCTCAAAACATTATAGTATATCCTCATGTAACTAATAAAAGAAAGGTATATACTTATTTCTAGTAATTTATTTTTACTCCAGATTGAGGAAGAAAGAATGATATTGTTGTCCGGATATGTAGCATTACCATAGTCTTTGTTTTTTATTTACAGGTGGGGCTAGTGGGTATGGTGCTGGAGATGATTGTAATGGTGCAGAACTACAATTGTGCATTGATGGTGGACCCAACAGACCGACTGTAATAAGTTGTTGATTATAAATTGGAGTTTGAATTTTCTTCACGAAATCGAGTTTGCAAGATCTCCAACCCAAAATCACATACGCAATGTTGGCAAATCATGTTTGCAATCTACATTATGCAAACACATGTTTGCCGTTTACATTATGCAAACACATGTTTGCAGAACAGATTGTTGCAAACACGTTTGTAGAAAAACGTAAAGGAAAAAAGACATTTTTTTCTGGGTTTTTTTTTTGAAAAAAAAGATTGAAAGTGGATCTTGTTAGAAAGCTAATGAAACATCATTTCTAAATATATAATTTTTATAGAAATCCGATGTCTCAAACAAAAGTTATGTCAATTTAAAGTTTAAAGAAAAATAAAAGAATTTAGTTACACAAAATGACAAAAAGGGGTATTTTAGTATTTGCACACTTTTAGACTTGAATAATAATTTTCAAGTGGTCTCCTTACCAGAAGAGCCCTGAAAGAAAACATAATTCAGCATAAAAATCTCAAAAATGCTCATTTGAGAAATTACAACAAGAAGATCACACACCCGAAAAGGAGACTGAGTAACAGGGCAACTCCGCTCTCAAATGACGATTCCCATCACCCCACGAACAGATTTAGAAGCATCTATCTTAGTCTTTATTTTCTTAGAACTAGGTGCCTCGTTAGCAACGGTTTTGCCTTTCCTCTTTTTGGATGACAGAAAGACTACAAAAATAAAAGAATAAAAATTATTTCATGAAGATTCAAAAGGAAGATCAATATAAGGCGAATCAATACCTATAACTACTGGAATAATTTCTTTCTCAGCCAAGACAGTATAATTGAAATGACACTAGGATTGATCACCTTATGATCCATGAGATGACGGATCGTCACCAAACACTGCTCGTCGTCATTGTCACGAGAAATCGCAGGAAGATTCTAAACTTCAAGGGTACAATAATGAGAAAGCAACAAAAAAATTTCTCAACATCCATATGCCGAACGAAGAAATGCTTCCCGTCGTAGTCTTTCCAAATATAAGAAGTATCAATAAAAGCTTTCCACTTGGCCGTAAAATATTGTCGTGAGGAATTAACCCTATCGGATTTTAAGTGGTAGAGAGGATCGAAAGCATAAAGGTTGGGCTTAACCTTAAGATCTTTCCAGAGCAGATAAAAAGTCATCACGATCAGAATGGCGTTGGGATTCCACTGCCAATACAGTAGTCCAAAATGAGGTAAGTTCCATGAAGAATGTAGGGAAGGAAGTAATAACTAATGACAGTGAACCGGTGGGACTCGGTTAGAGTCTCACCCGAGTAATAATCTTGGGAATATCCTTTGATATATTCTTACATTTCATGTATATCAAGTCTTTCCTTTATGTATATCCCTTATTATGTAAAATTTCCGTTTAGTTGTAAACCCTAGTAGTATAAATGTAATACAAGGGATCGGTATACAACCTTCATGTTTTACCGTATCTATTGAATTTTTTCATGGTATCAGAGTCGTAAATAATTTTACATAAAGTATTGTGATTTTTTTTCCCCGATCTCTAATATCGGTTGTCTTCTCCGATCGTTAATATCGGTTGTTTGTCTGGTTTCAAGTATTAGTCTTGCACTTGCTGTTTGGTATTATTTTTATCGTTGTTCGTATCAGTTGCCTATTATTTTTCAGTATGTCTACTTCTGTTGAATCGACTATGTCGACTGGTTCCTCATCTCCTACACCCACTATGGTATCCTTCCCGTAAATCAGTTCCATGATTAGTCTTAAATTATCATCCGACAACTATCTCCGATGGAAACCTCAACTATTATCCCTATTGAAAAGTCAACAATTGCTGCCCCATATTGACAACTCAGTTATTTCCCCTTCTCCAACAATCTAGAGAACTGACGGTTCTCTTGCTATCAACCCTATCTATGAATCTTGGAGAAAGACGGATCGACTTGTGTATTCGATTCTTTATAGCTCGTTAACTCCAGAAGCGATGACTGAAATCATGGGCATTACAAATGCAGCCGAGGTCTGGTCTCACTTGACTCAGACTTATGCTAATCCTAGTGTTACTCGTTATCTGCAGCTCCAAGAAGAAATTCAGAATCTACGAAAAGGTACTACTTCTATTACTGACTTTTCTCGCACCTTTCGTACACATCTTGAATCTCTTGCAGGTATCGGAGAACCTTTATCAGACTCGAAGAAGGTTTTTTATTTTCTCAAAGGGTTGGGACCCGAGTATGCCTCTCTTGCTGAATTTATATTATCTACGAGTCGTCTCCCGACCTTCAAGGAACTTCTCCCTATGCTTCAGTCACAGGAAGCACTTCGGGCATCGTTTCGATCCTCTCAACCAGTCATTGAAGGTGCGTATTACTCTCAGACATCTCAGACTTCTAACCGCCCTCAAAATCCGAGACAATAGTTTACATATCGATCTCGGTCTCCAAATCGTGATCGACGACAACAACCACAGTTTCGACCCCCTCCCTCTGTCGATAGGAGGGACTCGGGTTCGGCCAAACCTGCAGATACTCCATATCTTTGCCAATGGTGTGGACGTAACGGTCATACTGCCGACCGATGTTATGATTTGATTGGCCGCCCACAACGAGACTCCTTTCGCCATGCTACTGTTGTTCGTCGTTCGTCTTCTAGTGAAGCCCATGTAGCTGAGCACACGACCTCAGAAGATATTACCGCAACCCTAATTGCACTTCAAGTCACCGATCCTCGAGACCCAGCCTGGTATGCGGACAGTGGTGCTTCTAGCCACATGTCTTCTTCTTCTGGTATGTTCACTCGTATTACTCCTTATACTGGTCAGAGTCATATTAAAATTTATGATGGTTCTCCTCTCTCTATCTCTCACGAAGGGACTCTCACTCTTACTACTTCTCATGGAAAAATCACTTTAGCTAATGCTCTTCTTGTTCCGTCGCTCAATAAAAATTTGTTGTCTGTTAGTCGTTTAATTGATGACTTAGATTGTTTCATTCTATTTTCTAAGACTGGTTTTGTGTTATTTCAGGCGAACGGAAGGACACTGGGAACCAGCAGTATATGCAGCAATCTCTACGTATTAGACTCTTCATACCACTCCTCCTTATTCAGTTCAACCTCCATCTCTCAAGGCACCTCCAGAAGTTTGGCATTCACGTTTAGGGCATATTTCTTCTCGCATTTTAGAACTTTTAGAAATACAATGTTTAATTCAGTTTTCGTCTAAGTATAGTCTGATGACTGTACTCCTTGTCAAATGAGTAAGAGTCATCGTCTTCAGTTTAATTTAAATGATAAATGTGCGGGTTCACCTCTTGAACTTATTCATATTGATGTATGGGGACCCGCACCAGTTCTGTCTTCTCATAGTTTTTTAAATATTATATTATTTTTGTTGATGAGTTCAGTAGATTTTGTTGGTTTTACCCTCTTCGTTTAAAATCTGTTTTTTATCTGTCTTCACTAGCTTCAAATCGTTAGTTGAAAATTAGTTTGCTACTAATATTAAAACCCTTCAGCTCGATGGAGGGACTGAATTTTCAAGCTCTACCTTTTTAACCCTTTTAAATAAATGTGGTATTGCTCGACGATTGTCTTGTCCCTATACTCCGGCTCAAAATGCTAGAGTTGAGCAAAAGCATCGACATATCACAGATACTGGTCTCAGTCTCCTCTTTCATACTAAACTCCTTTCCTCTTTTTGGGTTGATGCCTTTCAAACTGTTGTTTTTCTCATTAACCGCATGCCTACGCCGGTTCTTCAGGATGCCTATCCGTTCTCCACTCTATTCGGTAAATCCCCCTCTTATTCAATGTTACGCACTTTTGGTTGTCTATGTTTTCCTTATTGTCCTTATGCTTCTAACAAATTGTCGCCTCGTAGTCTTCCATGTGTCTTTATAGGTTCTAGCCCTCACCACAAGGGTTTCAAATGTCTTGATCGCTCTTCGGGACGTGTCTATATCTCCCGTCATGTGGTATTTGATGAGTCCGTTTTCCCTTTTAACAACGGTAATGTATCCTCCACCTCCACCGACCTCTTAAGCTTTAATGATTTACCAGATAGTCCCTTACACCCAGATCTGACTCCACTCTCTGCCTCAGTTGAGACGGCTTCACCGTCTCGCACAGTTCACCTTGGCTCGTCTGTCCCTCTACCTGACTTGGCCAATTTTGAGAGTCCCAATTTAGCTCCACTACCCTTAGCTGCTGATAATTTAGGGTTGGATCCGGATAATAACCCAACCACGACAACCAGAGTACGTTCCTCATGGGCGTGGACCAGACCCGCCCTCTCCTCGGACTCCGGGTCCGTTGTTTCCACTGTCTGTTTCTTCCCCAGTTCAGTCCGGATGTGGTTCGAATTGCACTGTCGCATCTACCAGGTCTGGCTCGGTCTCGGTGCCTTTGTCTGTGCAACCCACAGCTGACTCATCTTCGCAGGCCTTATCCTCACCATCTCATGGCCCACGAGGATATCGTGATGTGCAACAGTTGTTGGACGAAACGTCTCCTGTGGTGGACCAGTCTTATCTTGCTTCACAGGTATTATGTCGTTACCCCATTCCTCATCGAGATTCTACTATTTTTGGTGATGTTGGCTCTTGTTTCTTTGCTGCACTTTCGGCTATTAAGGATCCACGAGGTTATCGTTTGGCTTCTTCTTCTCCTCATTGGCAATTGGCCATGGAATAGGAGATGGCAGCTCTTCGTAGACAGGACACCTGGACACTTGTTCCTCGCGTCCCCTTTATGAATGTGGTTGGTTGTAAATGGATTTATCGAACGAAATTGAAATCTGACGGTACTATTGATCGATATAAGGCTCGTTTGGTGGCTCAGGGGTTTACCCAAAAACCGGGACTTGACTTTGATGAAACTTTTAGCCCTGTTGTCAAACCCACTACCATTCGTATCATTCTTTCACTGGCAGTTTCCAATAGTTGGCCTATGTTTCAGTTGGATGTGAAGAATGCGTTTCTTCACGGGGAATTACAGAAGGAGGTCTATATGGCTCAGCCGCCTGGTTTTACTGACGAATCCTATCCGGAACATGTCTGTCGCCTTAAGAAGGCTCTATATGGCCTCAAGTAGGCGCCCCGTGCTTGGTATAATCGTTTAAGCACTTATCTCACTCGTCTTGGTTTTAAGACGAGCAAGTCCGATACATCTTTGTCTATTTTATCTACCACTGCTGGTTTTGTTTACTTACTTTTGTACGTCGATGACATTATACTTACCGGTGGGAATTCTTCTGTCATCTCCGATATTATATCCTCTCTAAACTCAGAATTTGATATGAAGAATTTGGGCTCTTTGCATTACTTTTTGGGTATTGAGGCAACTCCGAATGAGAAGGGTCTTTTGCTTACACAGTCTAAGTATGCACTGGATATTTTAAAGTTTCTCAACATGGATGGGGTCAAACCGTCACCGACTCCTTTGTCTTCCGGCTGCCATCTTACTGCAAGTGGGGCTCTCTTCAGTGATCCCACCTTATACCGTAAGATTGTTGGTTCTCTTCAATATATCACGTTAACCAGACCAGATCTTGGATTCTCCGTTAACATGGCATGTCAGTTTATGCATGCCCCGACTCAGGATCACTTTCAAGCGGTGAAACGAATTCTTCGCTATCTCAAGGGCACTATTCATCTTGGTTTACAAATTTATAAGGATTCTTCTAGTACATCTCTTTTGGCGTACTCTGATGCTGATTGGGCTGGGTGTCCTGACACTCGTCGCTCCACTACAGGTTTTTCTATTTTTCTAGGCTCAAATTTAATTGCTTGGAGTGCGAAGAAGCAGCCCACAGTCTCTCGCTCGAGCTCTGAAGCTGAATATCGAGTTGTTGCTGCTAAGGCTGCTGATTTGACATGGATAGGTTTTGTTCTCATAAAACTTGGTATCTTAGTAACTTCACCTGCTCAAATTTTTTTTGACAACAAAAGTACGATTCAGTTGACTGCAAACCCGGTGTTTCATGGCAAATCTAAGCACATTGCTTTGGATTACCACTTTGTTAGAGAAAAGGTGGCGGATGGTTCTCTTCCTATCAAGTTTGTTCCGTCACAAGATCAGTTGACCGACATTCTCATTAGCGTTTCTTGGATCTTTGTCCCAAATTGAATCTCCGGTACAGTCCGGTATTCAATTTGCGGGACGGTAATGATAGTGAATCGGTGGGACTCGGTTAGAGTCTCACCCAAGTAACAATCTTGGGAATATCCTTTGAGATATTCTTACATTTCTTGTATATCAAGTATTTCCTTTATGCATATCCCTTATTATATAAAGTTTCCGTTTAGTTGTAAACCCGAGTAGTACAAATGTAATACAAGGGATCGATATACAACCATCCTATTTTACCGTATCTATTGAATTGTTTCAATAACCCTGCCCTCAAGAAGAACCGGTAGATGGCGATGCGGCGATCAGAAGTTATAAAGATTGTATCTCCTTTAGTGGGACGAAGAAGTCCGAAAGCTTTGGAGATTGAAAAATCCGCATGAAGGACGATAAGTTATTCCTCAGTTATGTTGCTGGAACGTTCTTGGTGACCTACAGTCCAAGGAGGATCGTCCATGTTGAAAAACTGAAGAGATACTTGGAGAAGTTTGGAGAAAGGAGGATTCAAACAATAATACTAGAGAGAATTAAGATAAAGCTTACCATCAAAGGAACAGTATTTAAACAACAGAATTCCCAAAATCTGTAGTAATGATGAAAATGATCTGCGAGAAGGCACAACACATTAAACAAGGATACGAGGCAAAAAGAATGTCGCTTGGAAACGATACAGGGTCGTCGATTCAGTAAACAACGACAAAGTACAAAATCCTATTAGATAGTTGGTACAAGACAAAGTCAACCAAAAACTCGGAAGACTAATCGACGGAAAGGTATGAAAGAAAACTTTATTCATGATTTAAGAATCTATTATAGAAGAAATTTCTACAAGTCGAGCAAAGACGTTTATCTCGACCCGCTAGCAAAGAGAAAAGGGCATCCAAAAAATCCTCAAGCAAAAGAAGGAAGTTAAATTTACAACCAGTCGTCCATAACTTCTACCAAAGAGCAAGGGATTTGAAGAGGACAAATATGTGAGGTGCACCAAGAAGAAGCAGAGCTCAAAGATCGTGGGAAACCTCCTGAAGAAAAGAAAGGCGACCAGAGCTAGTTGTCTCATCATCCGGTTAACACAAACAAAGGACGATAGCAACATAATCCCAGGTTGGCTCTTTCACCATCCTTCATTTCAGAACTTAGAGAGGGGAACGATGGTGAAGTACCCATTGAAGACTGACTACTCCTCAAACCGCGATTAAGAAGATGAGAGCACCCGGGGTTAACATCCTTCCTTGAACGAACCTCCCATTTGGCACAAATTCCTTGAATGGGATAGAAAACCAGCAGTAACTTCAAAATCAAACTTAAATAAAGGTTTCATCATGAACTTGAAGAAATCAAAAAGTCGAAGAAATAATCTCTAGGCAGAAAAACAACTTAGGAAAAGTTGTCTCAGGATAAGAAGAAAGATTAAACAAGCTATTTATAGAAGCAAAGGTCTTAATGACAGATTAAGGAAAAAATGAGAACCCTTGGAAACTGGCGAAACAATTAATATGCATAAGGAAATCGCGACAAATCTCTGACTAAGTCAGACATGATAATTATGTGACAAGGAACGACTAAGGTTTCGCGGCTATGGAAGAGGGGCGGTTGTACCACGCGTGGTAAAAGAGGTTTCGTGATCAGTTACCCAAAAGGTAATGGAGAAAGCGCGTCATCCGAAGGTCGGGATCAACCAAACGTGAAAAAACAGAGAGGGAGAACAAAATTTGTTCTTAGGAGAAACCGAAGGTATTCAACTCTTGCATTGGAAAGCACACGTAAGCAGCCCTGGAAAGCATTGCCCATTACTTAAAGAAATACCCGTTTTCACGAAACAACCCTGATTATGACTCAAACCTAGAAGATTTATTTGCTTAAGTTAATCATACATTATCTTAATCTTTGCGTACTTATCTGTAAAAATTAAAGGAAAGCCTATCAAGTTCTTTTACTCCTTAGGTGCTTTTCCTTTGACTAAGCAGTGGTGGGACTCGTGATGATCCAAAAAATGGTCATCAGTTTACTACGATCTTAAGTATTTAATAACTGATACAAGAACTGCGAAGGAAGGAAATTCCCTTACAAAATCTACAAGATCGGAGAAACGATCTATCCTAAATACCGAGTAGCCTTGAATAAAGGAACTTATCTGTGTTGAATATATGGGATGATCCGAAAAAATAATCCTCATCTCTCACAACTACGAAATAGTAGTTGCAATACAACATAGTGGATCTCAACCGCCTCATCTTAGTCGTCTATCAACAGTCGGCTAAAGAAGAATATAAAAGGTAATAAACTCGTCTCGAGGAAGGCACAAACACAAATTTACGAGTAAGTCATAACTCCATAAACTCGTGTTCAATCAATACTCAATTATTTTATTGCAAAGGTGATAGGCCTAAAATAGGTCTACTCCCGCAAGTATACGGGGTCAAGTTATAGTATGTTAGTAAATTCGTGAATCGTCCCAAGGGATAGGTAGGCAACTTCGGATATTGAAGGCGTGTTTAACCCAATAATCAAGCTGTCAATAACTACTTAAACTAAAACACACACACACCCCACTTTATAAATTTGGTGATTGATTTGTAAGAAATAAGAAAACAAATAAAACTAAATAAACTATCTAAGTGAGAGGTGAGAGAGATTCAGGAGAAGAGTCGCAAGAAGTCGGACAAGATTCGGGTGAAAGTCAAGTGAGAGAGATACTTCGGTTCACAAGATTGATAATGATTACTACTAATTATCTACTAGAATGGAAAGTTAATTAACTTCACCCACATACGTTAACACTCCAAAGTATAATGCATCACAATAAGTATAATCGATCAAAAGTTACCAAGCATCGACTATCTAGCTATGCACGCACTATCTAATTACGTATCAATGAACTAATATGACATTCCAAAGTATAATGCGTCACAATAAGTATAATCGATCAAAATTTACTAAGCATCGACTATCTAGCTATGTACGCACTATCTAATTACGTGTCAATAGACGATTAAGATCGAGGCCTCTAATTCATAAAATTAGACGAAGTTAATTGATCTCGCATTTAAGAAATAATAAGTAATTCATCATAAATCAAATCATGCTTCACAAGTATTCAAATACAAGAGTTAGCTAAAATAATGAATGAACAATAAATGGAAAAGAAAATGATGAGAGATCCCCCTTTTTCAATGTGGTTCAAGGCTAAGATCGTCGGAAAATATGAGTTTCTAGTTGCAGCCGATTTCCCCTTAGCAATTTTCTGGGTTACCCATAGCGACCATCATCATCTTCTCCATTTAGAGCACAACCTCCATTAAAGCTAACCCTAGCTTTCTCTCTCTAGAAATTTTAACCCAAACACCAAATCAAACACATGATAAGCTAGATCATGACATGGGGAGTAAAAACCCTATGTTTTCCGGTTAAGAAGATGGCCGGAAAACCTAGAATAATCCGGCCAAAGAAAGTGAAGAATTCGGCCAAACCCTAGATCCGGCCAAATGCATCCATCCCGTGCACATACTAGCCGTCTGTGCCAAGATCCGCGCTCCCAGCTACTGTCCACGAACGTCCCGTGATGTCCCGAGCAGCCTAGAAACGTCCGGCCGAGAGGGAGCTGATGTCCGAGCTAGTGCTCCATAGTTGCTGTCGCGTCCGGTGAAGCTTCCCGAGCTGGTCGCATCTGCTGTTCGTTCTGCTATGTTGGCCGAGCAGCACCGGAGCTGCTCTAATGGAAGCTTCTTGAGCTGCTCCAATGGAGCTCGGGTAGCATGCTGTCCCGTGCACACTCTTGTGCCGGCCAAGCTTGGCCGGCCTCCTTCTTCCTCTCTTGTTCCCTCCATCAAATTCTCACTTCAAGAACACCAAAACCCTAGTTTCCTCCTTGCCTCCTTTTCTCTCTCTTGCTTTGGGGAAGAAGATGAATAGTCCTTGACCCCTTTTCTCTAACTTGATTAAAACTCTAGACTTAGTCAAACTTGACTAAGTCTTCTTCTATTAGTATTTCTTGGGCTTGGACTTGGTTTTGGGCTTTGATTTAGAAACCAAGAGGGAGCCTCCATCCTTGTCTCTACATCTTCAAATTCTCACAAAGGACTAAAATACCCTCGGACTTCTTTCTTCCATAACTTCCTCGTCCGAACTCCGAATTGACTTCCGTTTTCACCATCGGACTCGTCATTGCCTCCACTTGTAATTTGATTTGCTTAAAGTCATTTTATCTCGTTTTGGGCACATGAAATGATAGTGATAATTCGCTCCTTTTATTCCGAATCACACGCTTAACTCCATAATAAGTACCTCACATGAAAAACACATAAAATATTATTGATAACACTCGAAAACCACTAGTTAGTCTAAGTTAGGCTCTCCAAATGTGACATTTTCGTGGCACATCAAGATCCTCAAACTTAAACTTTGCTAGTACTCGAGCAAATAAAACAAAACAACAACCTAACTCACTTTCGGAGGCATCCCGGTTGCATTTAGCGTATGCAACAAGCTTTTAAACCTCTAGGTTACCCCTAGAGGACGAGTATTGTGTTGTGAGGGTTTCTATAGATGACACCCACAAACATCATGGTTTCAAATACACAAGGGTCCAAAATCCAAATCATAGATAAGCATGATTGATAGAGTAAAGGGTTTAAGCATGTCAACACATAACGAATCAAGTAAATAAGTTCTTGTAAAAGCTAAAGACCTCTTTACTAATGATCTTACCCTAAAGTGCTAATGTCATACCATAATGAGCACATCTATGTTCCGAAGTCACAAAACCTTGATTCCCAAGTTAGTACATTTCGCCTCGACTTCGGCCTCACGGACATACACTCCAAAAATGAAATCACTCAAGAATGGTTCGCTCGTATGTGTGAGTGTGATCACTTAACTTGAACTCAACACATAAAAAAGGGTGAGGACAACATTTTGGAACAAATGATCTTCGAAAAGGAATTAGCCACTAAATAGAGTGGGGGAGCTCACTCGCCCTTCTCACCCATTCTACCCTCTAAAAATGCCTTCTAAAGTTTAGCGGATACTAGAGATGGATGACGATGGTGGATTCCAGAGAATTTTTACCTCTTCATTATGGTAGAACCTCTTAAGCATCTCAACATTTGTTTCTTGCTTCGAATACTTATTCATGAACAAAAACATTAACACATATATACAATCACATCACTCACAAAAGAGTTAACACATGCTCAAACATACACAAAAATCACTTTTTTTTTCTTTTTTTTTCATATCACTTTTTTTTCATTCTTTTTTTTTCTTTTTTTTTTTCTTTTCATAACACAAATACAACCAACCAAAACAAAATACAACACACACAACTCTATTCTTGCAATCAACTTTTTATTTCATACTAGCTTTTGACATTCTTCATTCTTTTATCTTATGTCTTCATTCTCGGGATATAAGATGATGGATGGTGATGGAGTATCCGCTATCCTCTAGTTGGCATTCTCATTGGTTTCATGGACTACAAGGGCAAGGTTAATTCGCTATCCTAATGTAACTCCTAGTGGCTAAGGAAATTGAGCACACGAGATCAAATGAGCTCTTTTATAAGTTACGAGGTTGAGTAGCTCTTCATTCTACTCGGAGTTAGCGCAGAAGAGTACACTCGAATGGAAATTTAGGCTTTGAGCTCTCACATGGGTTAAGTCTCCACTAATGACTACTCTAGGTCTCTTAGAAATGTTTCTTCTTCACTAAGATGTCACTCACATGGCACAACACAAACACTAAAAGACCCGACTTTCATGCAAAGGCCATTAGCAATCACAAAACTCATCAACTCGACACATATGCATCAAAATTCTTAAAACTATCAATAGAATCACATGCAAAGCTACTCAAAATGTTCAAAATTTTCAAATTTTGGCTAATTTGAACCCTTTTGTCTTTGAAACCCATTGTCATGCATTGGTTATGGTCATATCCCGCATCCCCAAACCTAAAACTGACATTGTCCTCAATGTTCTAAGCATACACTCACCAAAAGATAAAGAGGCACGTCAATCTAAAGAGAAGAGTGGAGAGATATTACCATAACCGAAGGAGATAAAAAGATGATACTACCAAGGTTCATTTATAAATATATTCCAAGTTGATGCCAAGCTCACGCCATCCCCAAACTTGGAACAAACCACGTCTTAGAAGTAAAACATATAAGAATTGCTCCTAAAAGATCAACAAATATCATGAGAATGAATCACATAAAAGACATGACCACATACAAATCTACCACTAACGTGGGTATACACGATTGCATTGAGTTATGCAATTAGCCTTTGATTCTCTTGATTTCACACAAGAACACGAGTTATGTCTCGTGGAGGGTTTCCAGAGATGATACCCACAAACATCAAGCCCCATCTCAATCGGCCTAACGATCATAAAGCAAAAGACGAAAGATTTGGGGGTCAACCCAAAGAAAGCTATATACAAATGATAATCGTCTCACAACTATGTACAAACTATAAAGTGCAAGTAAGACGATTGAAGAAAATAAGCCATCCACAAACTTAGTGGATGCACGGTCCACTAAGTAAGCATAAATGCTAGGGGCGACGACTAAGAAGTCGTCAAAAGGATCGACATATAAGTGAAGAGCTAAGCGATCAGTCGAAGGCAAAAAATCATCTGCAAGCTTAATGGATAGAACATCCACTAAGTCCATAGACATTCTAGGAAAGAGGTCTGAAATGTCCCAAAAGGGATCAACGACCGAGTCTGAGATCACGTGAAAGGTTGAACTGGACTCTAAGGGTAAGGCAATAGCCTCAGGGTCCAAGTCAAGGTCCATGGTTTCCTTAGGTAAATGGTCCGACAAACTATCCAACATGTCTCTAGGTACTGTGTTGACCAAAAACTACACCTGGGCCCTTGACGATAAAATGTCCATTGAGACGTCAAGCCCAACTCGGCTCGCTTGTCCTTGTTTGGGCCCAGCCCAAAAGTCTCTTAATGGGCCCTCGTTAACTAGACCCTAAAACTCGTGTCAAGGCCCAATCACGTGCAAAGAGTTTCCACATGCACAAAACTCCACACGCCCGAATCTCCACACGTCTGGCGCTCGACACGTCTATATCCCCACGCACCACGTGTAAGAGATTATTTAATGAAGAGATCCTCTACATGTCAAATATATCCAAAATGACAAAGATCTCAGACTTGGTCAATGTAACTCCAGCAACGAATATCCCCCATTGATGAAAGGCATAACATGGTAACGTCTCGCATAAATAATGAGACCATGTACATGCACACTGAGAGTCATTACCAGAGAACATGCACAACTGTTGTGCATGTACAACTCGTGCACACGTCACCACATCCCAGGTATCTTGCCATGCATTTACTCTGTAACGGTCAAGCCTTTACTCCCCCCAACGGATCACTCCTCAAGCCTATATAAAGAGGAGCACTTCATTTCTCAGATCATCGAAAGTAGAGCAAAGCAACTCATACTACTTCTTCTTCTCCACTCGCTCTCTGTTCTTCGACTGTCCTTGAGACATTTTGCATACAAGTCTGGTTCTGGTCGTCGACACTACTAGACGCCTCAAGAGTGTTAAAGCTTATCCTTGCTCGACGCTTCCTGCTCGACGCTTCCAGACGTCTTCGAGGAGATCACAACCTTCTTCTTGCTCGACGCTATTGGTAACATCTACTCTCATACTTCTGATCATTTCACTCCCGTAGATTCGAACTCCGGTCATTCTACGAGCCTAGCCACTCTCCGATTATACATCAACGGTTATACCCTCGACTTTTCATTTATTATTCATTGTAATACTTTGCTGACTTGACCGTCGGAGGGCCCTTGGCAGGCACCATCACGGTGTCCCCCAAGTCTTTACGGGTTTGTTCGTGTTTGTTCACTTTCTTTTGCAGGTTTCTTATAGACGTTGTTGGTGCCCATCAATCAAAAATTCGACGTTAAGAATTCCAGAAGACGTTCACGCTTTCGACCTTCTGACTTCCGACCCGTAGACTTCTCACCCTCTACAGTTTTGCGCCCACCGTGGGGCCTCAGCAACTAACAACAAAGACAATCATCCAAATGGAAGAGAACATGACATCTGCTCCTCTAGACGTTTCTGCTCAACTTGCTGCACTTACTGCTCAAGTACGAGAGAACTCTGAACGCTTCAAAGCGTTGGAAGAAGATAACCTGTTGGTTAGAGCAGAGAACCAATTACTCTAGGAAAAAATTACTGAACTTTCTAGGACGACTCCAGAGGTTCTAGAATTCATACCTCGAGAAATGCCAGACCAGTTCCTACAAGTGCAGAAGGAGCAGGCCCCTCGAGTCAAGAAATTCCTGTAACAGTTGGAGGATCAACTCCAATCCCTACCGCTACTCCTGTCACACCATTACGTGTCTCCCAGCACACGCATCAAACTCTTCCAACTACTACACCCTTTTATCTTCTCTCCCATATACTTTACCTACTATGTATCCTATGACAAACGAATCAACTCAAGTTAATGTATCTTCTGATTCGCTTCCGTTTACGTTTACAAGTACTCCTCTAGAACAGACAATGGAAAAGAAATTAGCAGAGATGGAAGCATTGATTACACGTATTCCAGGAATGCCCACTCCTTTCAAAAAGAGTCTTCCTCACAGCTACGCTGACTCGCCCTTTGTCGACGTTATCGCGTTGGTGGAGATGCCAAAGAATTTTTCTTTCCCGAACATGAAGATGTATGATGGTACATCTGACCCAGATGACCACATTGCCTCTTACAAACAGAGGATGTTCACAGTAGCTATTCCAAGAGACCTGCGTGAAGCTTGCATGTGCAAAAGTTTTGGGTCTAGTCTCATCGGACTGGCATTGCAGTGGTACACAAACCTCCCAAATAACTCGATTGCATCATTTGCCCAGTTGACGGACACCTTTGTCGAACAATTCGCCAGCAACAAAATGTTGGAAAAACTTTCTGGTGACTTGTACCGAGTCCACCAAAGAAGAGGAGAACCACTACGTGACTACGTGGGAAGATTTAACAGGGAGAAAGTATCTATCCCTTATTATAACCAGGAAACTGCTGTAGACGCCTTCAGAAAAGGTCTTCTACCAGATGGAGAGCTTTACAAAGAACTCACAAAGTTCAACTGCACTACAATGGAAGACGTATTAGCAAGGGCGTGGGTAGAAATTCGTTGGGAAGAAGACGAAGCGCACCGAAACAGGTCATACTCGTATGAAGGAAGAAGCAGTAACGCTCTAGACAGTCCGACAGAAGGACCGATCGTCGACATGCAGAACCTTATCCAACATCCAGAGGACCGTTGTCCCGGGAGAACAGGAAACCATTCAGCACCCCTTCTGGGCGTCCAAGTGATAAAAATCAAGCGCCTGTTCGCTCCAAAATTCCAGAATACAATCTCAACATTGAACCTGTCGAAGTAATCGCTATAATGATAGGAATGGGCAATGTAGTAAGATGGCTCGCCAAGACAAAAACTCCTAGTGATAAGAGAGACAATACCAAGTGGTGTGAGTTCCACGCTGACCACGGGCACATGACCGCTGATTGCATAGCCCTTCGACTAGAAGTAGCTGAACTCTTGAAGAGAGGTCACCTCACTGACCTATTGACAGATAAAGGGAAAAACACTATAGCCCAAAGAGATGTTCATCCAAAGGAACCAGAGGAACCAACTCCAACAAAAACATGTTTGGTTATCACAGGAGGATCAGAAGTAAGCGGAGTCAGTCATGCAGCCGCCAAAAGAAGTGCTCGTATCGCTGCCAACCCAGCTGCTCACTCACCTAAAGCCTCTTCATGTGCCTTCACTGATCAAGTTCTTTGCTTCCCTGACAATGAAGCATCAGGGCTCGTCAACCCTCATCATGACGCTCTCGTTATCTCACTCACTATCTCGAACGTCTTTGTTAAAAGAATACTTGTTGATAATGGTTAATCTACTAACGTGTTGTTTTTACATGCATTGCGAGGAATGGGACTGGAAGAAACGAGTATATGTCGCCGACCCACCATTCTCATCGATTTCAGTGGCGAGCAAAAGTACACGCTCAGAGAAATTTCTTTACATGTTTTTGGAGGTGGAATCAACATGAGTACAACCTTCGTAGTACTCGACAGTCCCTCTGCCTACAACATCATACTTGGACGTCCTTGGATCCACAACATGAGGGCGGTCCCATCAACCTTCCACCAAGTTATAAGGTTCCCTACTCCGTGGGGGGTACGTGAAGTCAAAGGCGAACAGAGCACGTCTCGAAACTGCTACAAAAATACCTTGAAGACGCCCAAAGCTCCCTTATAACAATTACAGACAGAACAACTACTCCATAGTGACCCAGACAAGCCAACTATGGAGGATTTGGATGAAGTACAGATTCACTCAGAGCTAACAGATCATAAAATACAGATCGGTTCAAGACTGAATCCTACGCCCAGAGAAAAGCTAGTAGAATTCCTCACGCTTCACCATGACTGCTTCGCATGGTCACACGTTGACATGACAGGTATTGATCCGCAAGTTTTCATAAATTACAGGTTGATCCGAGCTTCCCTCCGGTCAAGCAAAAGAGGAGAAAGTTTGCTCCAGAAAGAAACAAAGTAATCAACGAAGAAATTCAAAAGTTGATCGACATCGGCTCAGTTCGTGAGGTCCACTATCCCGACTGGCTTGCTAATGTAGTAGTGGTAAAAAAGAAGAATGGCAAGTGGAGAGTGTGTATCGATTTTACTGACCTCAACAAGGCGTGTCCAAAAGACTCCTTTCCATTACCGCATATTGACATGCTAGTCGACGCTACATCTGGACACGAACTCCTCAGTTCACGGATGCCTTCTCCGGGTACAATCAGATCTTGATGCATCCTGATGATGAAGAGAAAACTGCCTTTGTGACAGAAAGAGGCATCTTTTGCTACAAAGTAATGCCCTTCGGCTTAAAGAACGCAGGAGCCACTTACCAGAGGCTCGTCAACCGAATGTTCGCTGAAATGATAGGGGATACGATGGAAGTATATATAGACGACATGTTGGTTAAGTCATTGGAAGCGGAACAACATCTCGATCACCTTCGACGTCCTCAAAAGGTATAACATGAAACTAAACCCTGCTAAATGTTCATTTGGTGTTTCCTCAGGAAAATTCTTTGGTTACATGGTGACACAAAGAGGAATCGAAGCCAACCCAGAACAGATACAAGCATTCATGAACATTCCATCTCTCACTTGCATAAAAGACGTGCAGAAGTTAGCAGGGTGAGTCGCCGCACTCAGTCGCTTCATATCGAAATCTTCTGAAAAGTGCTACCTTTTCTTCGCCACCCTACGCAAGTCAAAAAACTTTGAGTGGACGCCAGCATGCGAAGATGCACTTCAACAACTCAAAGCGTACCTGACCTCACCACCTCTACTCTCAAAACCCAAAGAAGGTGAGAAACTTTACATTTATTTGGCAGTTGCGGAGACAGCAGTAAGCGCTGTGCTGGTACGAGAAGAAGATAAAAAACAACTTCCAGTCTACTACGTGAGCAAATCACTTCTAGACGCAGAGACCCGATACAGCCAGTTAGAAAAGCTTGCCCTTGCATTGGTTACTGCTGCTCGTAAACTCAGACCTTATTTTCAGTGTCACTCAATAGTGGTCGTTACGACATTTCCTCTAAAGAATGTTCTCCACAAACCTGAACTTTCTGAACGTCTCACCAAGTGGGCAGTGGAGCTGAGTGAGTATGACATTTCATACCAACCAAGGACCGCCATCAAATCACAGGTATTAGCTGATTTCCTTGTTGATTTTTCACCTAACATACTAATACAGACAGAGAAAGAGCTGTTGTGCTTAACCGACAAAAGCGAACAGAAGTGGAACCTATCAGTAGATGGTTCGAGCAACATGAACGGTGTAGGGTTGGGATAGCTCTGACTTCTCCCGAAGGAGATCTAATACAACGAGCTATCCGTTGTGCATTCAAAGCAACAAACAATGAAGCTGAATACGAGGCACTTATAGCTGGGCTTACGCTTGCAAAAGAAATGGGAATCCAGAGATTAGACGTTAAGTCAGACTCCCAACTCATTGTCAACCAGTTACAGGGAACTAATCAAGCACGTGACGCCAAGATGACTGCATACCTTGCTCACGTAAAAGAGTTACAAATGTCCTTCAAAGAAATGAACATAACACAGATACCTCGTCTAGAGAATGGACACGCTCGCTAACCTCGGTTCTTCAATTCAAACAAAGGTAACTCAAAATATTCCTCTAGTTTTGCTCGAGTGGCCAGCAGTACGGAAAAATCCTACTTCAGAGGTAGCCGCTACGGATCAAACCGATAGCTGGATGAATCCCTTGATTCGATATTTGGAAAATGATGAATTACCAGAAGACAAAGGAGAAGCGAGAAAGATTCGTGCTAAAGCTGCCCGATACACCATCCTAGATGGATAACTACTCAAGAGGTCATACTCAGGACCTTATCTCAAGTGTATCACCGCACAAGAAGCCAGGTACGTCCTCACTGAATTACATGCAGGAGAATGTGGGAATCATTCCGGAGGACGCAGTCTAACAACTAGAGTACTCACTGCCGGGTACTATTGGCCAACTATGAGGTCAGATTGCATTGACTTCGTAAAGAAGTGTGATAGTTGTCAGCGCTTCGCACCCACATCTCATCTCCCCCCAGAACGTCTCAACTCAATACTATCTCCTTGGCCATTCATGAAATGGGGGATGGACATAGTAGGAAAACTTCGTACAACACCTGGACAACGGGTGTACATGTTAGCTGTGACGGACTACTTCACCAAATGGATTGAAGCAGAAGCATTCCACCAAGTTCGAGATAGAGAGGTAAAAAGTTTTATTTGGAAGAATGTCATTTGCAGGTTTGGCGTTCCAAAAGAAATTGTTACCGACAACGGTTCGCAATTCATTAGTTTCGACTTTCAAGGTTTTTGCAAAGAATGGGGGATCAAACTAAACTTCTCAACTCCGAGATACCCCCAAGCTAATGGACAAGCTGAATCTTCAAACAAAACAATCATGAATACAATAAAGAAAAGACTGAAGAAGGCCAAAGGGGCTTGGGCAGATGAACTACCTGGAGTCCTATGGGCATACAGAACAACTATGCGAACTCCAACAGGAGAAACCCCTTTCTCTCTCGCTTACGGCCCAGAAGCCGTCATACCAGCAGAAGCAGGTCTTCCGTCTACTCGTTACCAATGGACGGAAGAAGAAAGCAATTGGCAACAACTCAACCACAATCTTGACATGCTCGATGAAATTCGTGATATGGCAGCCATTAGAATTGCAGCTTACTAGCAGAAAGTGGCACGTCATTACAACAGAAACATACAAACTCGAACGTTTAAGGTAGGAGAGATTGGGTACTTCGAAAAGTGTTCCAGAACACCAAAGAAAGCGGTGCTGGAAAACTTGCACCCACTTGAGAAGGCCCGTATCAGATCACTAAAGTGGTAGGACAAGGCGCGTATAAAATTCAAGCACAAGATGGACGTGACATAAACAACAGTTGGAATGCCGTGCATCTCAAACTGTATCATTTCTAAACTCTATTGTTACTTCTTTGTTTTCTCTCCTGCTTGTACATGTACTGACTTAGGCATCGGAAAGTTGGTGGGATTTCCACCGACTATAGCCCCTCAATGGAAATTGTGCAGGTAGAAACATCTTCACACCAGTACACGTTTCACGCTCACAAGAACATGTCGAGAGGAAATGGGAAGTAGTTTCCGCACTCTAAACTCAAATATTTCATCTTTCGCTTCTCTTTTAGTACTTGACTAACTTGAGCGTCGGAGGGTCAATGGCTATGCCATTGACCACTTGTTTCTTCCCCCACAGGAAATCAAGGACACCTCTTGCCGAAGGATAACACAGCCTAAGTCCAGCACAAAGTTCAGTACTACACTTAGGCTGGGGGGAACACACTCATGATGTATTTTCACAGGACAAACAGATGTGGGAAAAAGCAAGCATGAACAAAGAAACAACGAAATGCACGTAAAGACATATGAAGAAGCAACAGATGAAGAAGCAATAAAAACATGAAAAGATAACATAAACCAGGTGTGAATGTACAACAAACTCAACTACAAGACAATCTGTTTGTCTGTCTACATTCGCAAGCATCGACAAAGTGGCAACCCGATTGCTCATTTTCTTTACATATACTTAGCAACCCGATTGCTCATCTGTTTTACATGTACTCGGCAACCCGATTGCCTCTCTTCTTGTAAAAAGGCTTACAGGCGACAACCTGATTGTCCTGTACTCGTACTACTTGTCTCAATAAAGGATTTCTCGACGTATTATTTCATTTATGTGTGGATTCCAAAGCCTAAGTTTTTTACTTCTACTCGTCTTTAAACGTACACAAGTTCAATATAGTCTACCAAACATAAGTCAACACGACTTATAAAAGGCAACCCGATTGCTTATACAAAGAACACACTCACAACTTGTGTACGCAATATAAGCGTAAACGAAATACTTCATTCAAAATATAGCAAGTGAGAATCAACGTCTCACCAAGTTCAAGTCAAAATACTTAAAAAGAATGGGGCAAAAACTCACCCATTCACGAAATCCATCAACTAGTACTGAAACAAAAACATACGAGCAAAGAAAGAAATAGAGTCCACGACTCAAAAGACATCTCTAGTCAGAGCAAGAATCTATGTAGTAATCAACATCCTTCAGGGCCTCATGACGCGCAATCTCCCCCTCCAAGTCCCACTCCGTGTGCTCCTTCGCGACATACTCCTTCATCACCTCCCCTCGAGCTACTGCCACGGTATTGTAACTCATCTATTTAAGCACTCCCGCACACTTCTTATGCGAGATTTTCAGCTTGGAGTACTTGGCCTCTAACTCCTCATAGCGCCCTTGCATGGCTCTCTCCGACTCTGCGTGGCGACTACTCTCCGCTTCGATCTGCGCGTTCAAAGAACTAATATGTTCCTGGGCGTAGTTCGCACTCATCATCGCCTACAACAAAGAATATGGATGTTAACACATACAAGTCGGGAAGCCGATGATGTAGCAGACGTCTGCTCCAACACTTTTTAAACTACAAACCTGGTAACCACTAAGCGTCGTTTGCTCCAACGCCTTTTGAACACCTATCTTCTTAAGATAGGCTTCATCACTCTCAGAAGTTAAGGAGCTAGAAACACGTCGAAGGGAGGATGGATCTTCGAACACCGACATCGAGGAGGAAAAATCCACGTGCATCGCTCCAGAGTCTGCCTCATGCGTATTAACTCTCGAGGAAGAGGGCCCAACACCAGAAGTAGGGGGATGAACGAGCACATGCACGGGAGACGATTCGACCCTCGTCTTTTTCGTTAGAATTTTCTTCTTGGAGGCCACCTCCTTAGCTGATGGTACCTTCAAACTCTTTCTTGGAGCCATATTTCCATCTGTAAGAAACAAAGGAAACAGCTGAAGGAAACATATACGCGCGCGAAGGAAACAGGTAAAAGTCAAACGGTTGGAGAAAGCTGATGCGCGCAAAAAGCAGAACACGTACCCTGTGCGCGTCTAGGAGCTACAGACTCAGTCTCTCCGAAAACCAACCTTCTCCAACTCCTCCTTAATACAGGCTCCTCCCAGAAATTCCGGAACTTGGCTATCTGATCTTCACGGGAAAGTCCGTGCAAGTTCCCATCTGCCAATTCTACATTACACAGAGCAGATGTCAGAGTAAAACATGCGAAACAAAACATGTGAAACAAAACGTGTGAAAACAAAACATGTGAAAACAAAACATGTGAAAACCAAACACACGAAAACAAAGCATGTGAAAGCGAAATCGACAATATGGACAACACTCACGAGCATCTCTTCATCTGAACGAGACATTCCCGTACTCGCGCGTGGCAAACACGCCGTCCCTCTTAACAAAGAAGAACCGACACTGCCAATTCTTTTCAGAACGTGGCAAACCGACTATAACTTGTTGCATCCTTGGACGGACTTTGAGTTGGTACTGCCTTGATCCATGATCATTTTCTTTCATAAAATAATGGGCGGTTACATCTTGCGCGGTTAAAGGCTCATTCAGATTCTCCCCAAGCTTCTCCAAAGCCATTAACAACCTCCACGCGTTCGGCATGAGTTGAGTAGGGGTTATCCCAAACCTGACCAACACATCCCTCACCAGACAAGAAATGGGGAATCGTATGCCCGCTTCCAGAAAGTTCTCATAAAGGGCATAATATCCAAGTCGACGCGACTCGACTACAGTTTCACCGGGTTCAGGCGCTCTCATCTTTAGAGTTGCTGGAATTTGATACCTCATCCTGAGGTTTAATACGCACTCCTCAGTCAGCACCTAGAGTTGTTGTTCCACATCGATCTCGTCATCAGAAGACGAGTCAACATGAGGCTCTCCACCTAAATGCGGAGAAAGCTCAGCGCTATTTTGTTCACGGTTGTGTGGGAAAGTCCTGGCCATCCTACGTATCAAAGGGAAAACACACTCAGGAATGCCTCACACGAGTACAAAACAGGCTAACTGAAAATAGCGTGCAAAATGGAGGCATGTACAAAATAAAGACACTTACGAATCAAGAACGCGTATAGACGAGTCACGTTAAATTGAGGTATTTTCTGTACTACTTACAGGATTGAGCAATTTTTTTTTCTCTTGTGCACAGATACACGTCAGAGATTATACACGCATCCTCCTCATGAGTACGTGTACACACCTCCACCTCACAAGTTTACGTGTACAACTACGCGTACTACAAGTTTTACATGTACACCCACACGTACTACTAATTTACATGTACTCCTACATGCTTCACTGGTTCAGTCGTGCGCCAATACGAATTACAAATTTACTTGTACTACAACTACTACCAGTTTGCATGCACATCTACAACTACTCCTAGTTTACACATCCTTCCACAACGGCTACCGGTTTCCGTGTATCCCTATAACTACTACAAGTGGGTGCATACGTCTACTACAAGTTCACATGCATACGAGAAGTTTCGTACAAGCACTAATATGGAAGAACATGCTGATCGGTAAGACAAACGTAAAATAGCAAGTTCCATACGTCGAAAACAGATCGAAGGATCGAAATTTCAAAAAATGGAAAAATGACTTACATGTTGAGAATTGGTATGAAGATCACAACGAACGTGAAGAACAGGAGAAAACCGCTTCTAGAAATCCAGAGCTCTAAAAAATTACACAACAATGAACTTCAAATGCCTAAGGATCCCTTTTATAGGGCTCCCAATCCCTGATCAAAGGGCCACCTTGACTCACAAGTCACATCGCCACGTGGCAAGATCCTGATGATCCATGACATAAACGCCACCTGGGCGTCCACATGGCATAACTCTGCCAAGTCACCAAATTCGGTCACCCCGAAAAAGAGCTCCCGACGTCGTAGCTCGACAAGAGCGGACTCTCCACGCTGCCCAGGCAGCGTGGGGACGACCCTCGAGGCGCCTCGATTCAAACGAACCTTCAACGTTGTCCGACAACGCGAGGGACATCTCGGAACCTGCCCGACGACGGGGAAGGTCTCCCGGACTTCTCCTCCCAAGCAGGGCTGCAACATTGTTAGCTGGGTTTACACACCTAACACAGAAATCATCTGACCAACGAGACCGCTCTCGTTCCCTCTTCCTCATCTACGTACTCTCCAAGGAAATAGACCATTTACTTAGAGAGTGGGGGACAAACTGTGTTGACCAAAAACTACACCTGGGCCCTCAACGATAAAATGTCCATTGAGACGTCAAGCCCAACTCGGCTCGCTTGTCCTTGTTTGGGCCCAGCCCAGAAGTCTCTTAATGGGCCCTCGTCAACTAGACCCTAAAACTCGTGTCAAGGCCCAATCACGTGCAAAGAGTTTCCACATGCACAAAACTCCACACGCCCGAATCTCCACACGTCTGGCGCTCGACACGTCTATATCCCCACGCACCACGTGTAAGAGATTATTTAATAAAGAGATCCTCTACATGTCAAATATATCCATAATGACAAAGATCTCAGACTTGGTCAACGTAACTCCAGCAACGAATATCCCCCATTGATGAAAGGCATAACATGGTAACGTCTCACATAAATAATGAGACCATGTACATGCACACTGAGAGTCATTACCAGAGAACATGCACAACCGTTATGCATGTACAACTCGTGCACACGTCACCACATCCTAGGTATCTTGCCATGCATTTACTCTGTAACGGTCAAGCCTTTACTCCCCCCAACGGATCACTCCTCAAGCCTATATAAAGAGGAACACTTTCATTTCTCAGATCATCGAAAGTAGAGCAAAGCAACTCATACTACTTCTTCTTCTCCACTCGCTCTCTGTTCTTCGACTGTCCTTGAGACATTTTGCATACAAGTGTGGTTCTTGTCGTCGACACTACTAGACGCCTCAAGAGTGTTAAAGCTTATCCTTGCTCGACGCTTCCAGACGTCTTCGAGGAGATCACAACCTTCTTCTTGCTCGACCCTACTGGTAACATCTACTCTCATACTTCTGATCATTTCACTCCCGTAGATTCGAACTTCGGTCATTCTACGAGCCTAGCCACTCTCCGATTATACATCAACGGTTATACCCTCGGTTTTTCATTTATTATTCATTGTAATACTTTGCTGACTTGACCGTCGGAGGGCCCTTGGCAGGCACCATCCCGGTGTCCCCCAAGTCTGCACGGGTTTGTTCGTGTTTGTTCACTTTCTTTTGCATTTCTTCTAGACGTTGTTGGTGCAATCAATCAAGAATTTGACATTTGGAGTTCCAGAAGACGTTCACGCTTCCGACCTTCTGACGTCTGACCCGTAGACTTCTCACCCTCTACAGGTACTATGTCATCGATGTCCTCAAAGGCATCAAAAGCCTCATAGTCAGCTATAACATCATGTCTGGCATCTAAGACTGACTCCCTACAAGTGTTGAAAATCGAAAAGTTCAAAATAGTGTCATCCCCAAACTTGTTCATAGAGTCATCATCCTGAATCTCAAAGTCTCATGTAGTCCTATCATGATGAGATGACACATGGTGAGGAAACGAGACAACAAGGTTATCAGTGTGTTCAAGCTCTTGGGCCCTCTCAGTTGATTCGTCGACATTTAACTTAGTACTAGGGTTAGACGTATTACCCTCGCCATCGGACCTAGTACCCTCTTGAGTTTGGGGTGGTGAAACCCCTTCCTCGTCGGCTAATAACTGTGAAGCAATCATCTCTAATTGATGATTTAGAGACTCAAACTTTTGATGTAACTCTTGTTGCATTTGAGTCTGCGTTTGTTGTAACTCTTGCTGCATTTGAGTTTGCGTCTATTCAAATCGATCTTGTGTCTCTTTACGTTGTAACATCATTTCAGTCAGACGACTCACAAACTCTAATTGAGAACTATCTTCAAGAGTCTCTTCATGATAAGGCTCAAAGGTGTAACGAGATGAAGACTCTTGTTGATAGTTCCCACCATACACGCTAGGATGATACCTACCTCTAAAATTATTTGTCTCAGAAAAGTGTGAAATGTAAAGTCTCTCATACATATTTGATGTCGGACCATATCCATCACTAATCTGATCGTCTCTACACATCCATCGGTATTCTCCTAGGGTCATACGAGATCGGTCATGCTCAAATGGTATGTTCCCCTGACTAATCGGGGCATCCTTACACATCCGTTGGTATTCACCTAAGGTCATATCACGTCGGTTAGTGCGGGGAATCCTCGAAACAAGCTCATCATCATCAACATCGAATGGCCAACCGTTATAAGAACGGGCCATGATCTCGCAGTATTCAAAGATGGTAACACACAATCACAAAATGGGAACCAACAATTATAGAACTAAACAATCGCACAAAAGTAAGAAGGAAGAGTTAAAATGCGATACTATCGACTTTTCGCTTTACTTCACGTTTCCTTCCTTTCCTTCGCTCTTATGTCTCTTCTGGCTATTTCCTTGAAATGGTACCTAAAAGAAAATACAATTAAGAAAATAGAAAAACAAATAAAGCAAAAAATGTCTAAGTAAGAAATTAACACTAAACTAATGAACAAACAAGCAAACGATATCCAAACTACTAAACCTATCCCCGGCAGCGGCGCCAAAAACTTGATAGGCCTAAAAATAGGTCTATTCCCGCAAGTATACGGGGTCAAGTTATAGTATGTTAGAAAATTCGTGAATCGTCCCAAGGGATAGGTAGGCAACTTCGGATATTGAAGGTGAGTTTAACCCAATAATCAAGATGTCAATAACTACTTAAACTAAAACACACACACACACCCCACTTCATAAATTTGGTGATTGATTTGTTAGAAATAAGAAAACAAATAAAACTAAATAAACTATCTAAGTGAGAGGTGAGAGAGATTCAGGAGAAGAGTCGCAAGAAGTCGGACAAGATTCGGGTGAAAGTCAAGTGAGAGAGATACTTTGGTTCACAAGATTGATAATGATTACTACTAATTATCTACTAGAATGGAAAGTTAATTAACTTCACCCACATACATTAACACTCCAAAGTATAATGCGTCACAATAAGTATAATCGATCAAAAGTTACTAAGCATCGACTATCTAGCTATGCACGCACTATCTAATTATGTATCAATGAACTAATATGACATTCCAAAGTATAATGCGTCACAATAAGTATAATCGATCAAAATTTACTAAGCATCGACTATCTAGCTACGTACGCACTATCTAATTACTTGTCAATAGACGATTAAGATCGAGACCTCTAATTCATAAAATTAGACGAAGTTAATTGAACTCGCATTTAAGGAATAATAAGTAATTCATCATAAATCAAACCATGTTTCACAAGTATTCGAATATAAGAGTTAGCTAAAATATTGAATGATCAATAAATGGAAAAGAAAATGATGAGAGAATCCCCCATTTTCGATGTGGTTCGAGGCTAAGATCGTCGGAAAATATGAGTTTTTTTAGTTGCAGTCGATCTCCCCTTAGCAATTTTCTGGGTTCCCCATAGCGACCATCATCATCTTCTCCATTTAGAACACAACCTCCATTAAAGCTAACCCTAGCTTTCTCTCTCTAGAAATTTTAACCCAAACACCAAATCAAACACATGATAAGCTAGAACATAACATGGGGAGTAAAAACCCTAAGTTTTCCGGTAAAAAATATGGCCGGAAAACCTAGAATAATCCCGGCCAAAGAAAGGGAAGAATCCGACCAAATCCTAGATCCGGCCAAATGCATCCATCCCGTGCACATACTAGCCGTTTGTGCCAAGATCCGCGCTCCCAGCTGCTGTCCGCGCACGTCCCGTGATGTCCCGAGCAGCCTAAAAACGTCCGGCCGAGAGGAAGCTGCCCGAGCTAGTGCTCCATAGCTGTTGTCGCGTCCGGTGAAGCTTCCCGAGCTGATCGCGTCTGCTGTTCGTGTTGCTATGTCGGCCGAGCAGCACCCGAGCTGCTCCTATGGAAGCTTCCCGAGCTGCTCCAATGGAGCTCGGGTAGCATGCTGTCCCGTGCACACTCTTGTGCCGGCCAAGCTTGGCCGGCCTCCTTCTTCCTCTCTTGCTCTCTCTATCAAACTCTCACTTCAAGAACAGCAAAACCCTAGTTTCCTCCTTGCCTCCTTTTCTCTCTCTTGCTTTGGGGAAGAAGATGAATAGTCCTTGACCCCCTTTTTCTAACTTGATTAAAACCCTAGACTTAGTCAAACTTGACTAAGTCTTTAGACCACAAATGGGTGCCCATAAAATCTCTACACATTTTTTCTTCTATTAGTATTTCTTGGGCTTGGACTTGGTTTTGGGCTTTGATTTAGAAACCAAGAGGGTGCCTCCATCCTTGTCTCTACATCTTCAAATTCTCACAAAGGACTAAAATACCCTCGGACTTCTTTCTTCCATAACTTCCTCGTCCGAACTCCGATATGACTTCCGTTTTCACCATCGGACTCGTCATTGCCTCCACTTGTAATTTGATTTGCTTGAAGTCATTTTCTCTCGTTTTGGGCACATGAAATGATAGTGATAATTCGCTCCTTTTATTCCGAATCACACGCTTAACTCCAAAATAAGTACCTAACATGAAAAACACATAAAATATTATGGATAACACTCGAAAAGCACTAGTTAGTCTAAGTTAGGCTCTCCAAATGTGACATTTTCGTGTCACATCAAAAGGCAAATTGGTTGTCTTGAGCGTCAAAGAAGTTTCGAGTTTCTTGCAGGTTTCGCACCCCATCGAGAGGAGCAAAACAGGATTCAAAATAACAGTCTCAACATGTTGAATGATCCCAGAAGGACAAATTTTGACATCATCACTTACCTGATTCTAAGTAGTATAAATATACTTCATCTTCTTATTGCATAAAATAAAATCAGTGTTAACCTGATGAGAAATTCGAAATTCCTAGTTGGGCAGAGGCTTGATTTGATTCAGAATTCTAAACAACAGCTTACGAATGGATTGATTATGATTTTAGAATTAAATCGAGTAGAGATCTCTTAGATCAATTACTGAGAAATTTAAATCGGTTTAAAAGAGTAGAAATGAGGGGGGTTTTCTCTCTCCTTAAAAAACTCTCTCATTCACTTGTTCATCTTTTTTTTGTTGAAATGTGAAATATTATTAATCCACAAGGGTACTATTACGATACATATTCACTAACAAGTAATGGACATTTTTCCAAGTCTTCGATCTTTTCTTCTTGCGAGCACATTTAGCTAGCTTGTCCGCTTGAATATTGAGAATCCTCTTTGTATGATTGAATTTGACGCTGTCAAGTCTACTTCTGATTTCTTTGATTTTTCGGATGTGGGTCATCGATTGCCATTGGATCTTGTGCCTCGGGTTTTTCAGGTGATAGATTAGGTTTATATTGTCGCTTTCTACTATGATTGCCTTGTGATCATTTTCCTCAGCACAAGTGAGCCCATGAAGTATAACAATTGCCTCACTCTCTTCACTATTTCGTGCTAAGGTCGTATTTACTTTAGCTTCCAGAAAAGTTGATTGAGCATTCTGAACTATCAGACTGGTGTCAATATTAGTAAATGATGCATCTAGTTTTTAAGTAGGGTGACATAAGAGGTTTCCATTTTTCCAAAGATTTAGGAGTAGGTTTAGTTAGGACTCTGCTGGCTTTAGGGAAGGCCAAAATCAAGTTTATAACTAAACTAGTATTATAATTGTATGCTGGAAGCAATGGTCGCATCGAGTTTTCCATATGTGCCATAGAATGGTAACAAAATGTTTATCGTTCGATGTGTAACTGATTTGGTTCGGATCCTGCCAAGAAAAAGTCAAATCTGTTAAAGATTCAATGTTAGTCGATATGATGTTAAAGTGAAACCAAATATTTTTCGCTAAAGGACAGTGTAAAAGAGCATGTTCAATAGTTTCTATTTCTGTACAATTTGGGCATGCATAAATGTTTCCTATCTACTTACCTATTCGATCCCGAACTGGGAGGGCTTTCGTGCAAATTTTCCATATAAAAAGTTGGATACGAGGGATTGTAGGGTAGACCAAATAAAGTTCCGGTTGATAGAAGGAGGGGCTTCCGAATTATTGTTGATACTGAGATGCCGATACATAAATTTAACTGCAAAATTACCAGATTCGGTGAAAGTCCATTTCATTTGGTCGGCTTTTACGTTTTAGAGAGGACTAGCTTTAATAAGATTTTTTGTGGGTTCATCAAAGTTAGCGCTGTAGATATCGTCATTCCAACGATCATTAGTGGAGATTTAAGAAACTTTAACTAGATTAGAGTCGTTGGAGTTTTGAACTGGGTTATTAGTACCTGGGATCCAATTATCTGTCCATATATTGATGTGGTCTCCCGTGTGTACTTCCCAGGTAATAAGGTTCTGATCGAATTGCTTTCTGAGGACTTTCTAGTTCCACGATGATGAGATTTGGCTGGCCCCGGAGATTTAAAGTTGGGAAAGTATTTGGCTTTCAGGAATTGAACCCACATGGAATTGGGATCCGATTTGAGCCGCCAGGCCAATTTACTAAGGAGGGCTGTGTTGTCAAGATGGGGATGATGGATGCCCAGCCTTCTTAACTTCTTAGGAAGACAGATATATGACCATGCTTTGGTGCATATACCTTTAGACTTTCCCCACCAGAAGGACTTTTGCAAAGTCACCATGCTTTTGCTTATGCCTTTGGGAATGCAAAGCATTGCATCTGGTATTGGGGAACGGCCAAAGCTACATTTAAAATAACAACTGTACGACCAACTTGGGAAAGGAAGGAATGGTTCCACTTGGACAGTTTGGACTTAATTTGCTCTAGGATATTGTTGAAAACCTTTGTTTTTTGTGCCTTGATGAAGAACTGAGCACCTAAGTATTTGTCGGAGGTGGAAGCATATTTAACTTTGAGAGTACGCATTATGAGACGCTTAAACTGGGAGTGGAAATTTTTAGAGTAGAAGATGTTGGATTTTGCATAGTTTATCGTCTGACCCAAAGCAGAGCAAAAGAGATTTAAGATATTTTTAAGATTATGAATGTTATCAATAGAATTTTTACCAAAGATAATGCAGTCGTCTGCAAAGAGCAGGTGTGAAATTGTGAGATTGGGGTTGTTGGTGGGGAAACCCAGGAATTGTCCTTGACCAGGCTTAGAAGTGAGGAGTCTGCTCAGACCTTCCATAACTAGCGTGAATAGGAAAGGCGAAAGAGGGTCACCCTGTCTTATTCCTCTCGAGGGGAAGAATTTCAAACCCGGACGCCCATTGATGAGAACCGACATGGAGGAGGTCAAAATGCAGTTGAAAATCATATTGAACTAGTGCTCTGAGACCCAGGTTTCTCATGATATCCACCAAAAAGACCATTCGATTCTATCAAATGCTTTAGACATATCCAGTTTAAGACCGAAGTAACCAGTTTGACCTTTTATCTTTTTGAAAGAACGGATGAGTTCCTGGCCAATTATAATGTTGTCAGAAATCTGTCTCCCCGGAACATAAACAGCCTGGAAAGGGGAGATGATGGGGTTGAGAATGAGTTCAAACTCTCTGCAAAAATCTTGGTGATGATTTTGTAAGTTGTATTAAGAAGACGGATAGGGCGATAGTCAGTAGGAGTTTGAGTAATAGGCATTTTTGGAATAAGGCAGATGTAGTTGTGGTTAGTGTCGGGGGGAGGATAGCTGAGTGAGAAATTTTGAACTAAATTATAAATGCCTTGGCTAAGCGTACCCCAGTTGGATTGAAAGTGGAAGGGGGAGTAACTATCGGCCCCTGGAGCAGCATCCTTTTTAAGCCATTGGATAGCTAGATCAATCTCTGTTTTGTCAGGGATGGCTGTAAGCTCCGAATTTTGGGAGGGGGAAATGATGGGGCTGAAAAGATTGGAGATGGCAGGGTCAGTGGTAGCATTAGAGGTGGTGTTGATATTTTAGAGATGAGAGGTGAAGGTATCATAAATGTCTTTCGTATCTTGCTGCCATTCTCTATTGTTATCTTTGATCGCTAGAATTTGATTATTTCTGTTACATTGAATAGCTTGGAAATGAAAGTATTTAGTGTTTTTATCTCCCAAGGAGATAAAATTATTGCGCGATTTTTCTTTCCACAAGCCTTCTTGGTTTCTATAAAGCTCTTCATGTCTAGAGTTGAGGAGTGAAATGTCGTTACTATTATGATTATTCTGGAGGGAAGAAATGGTATTATTTATTTGCTTTTCAATTCGAACACTTCCTTGTTCCATTTGGTTAAGGTTGTGTTTGATATCAGGGAAACAATTTTCATGAAAATACAAGAGTTCCATGGAAAGTCTTCCACGGAATTTACTCCGTGGAAATAAGAGTTCTTTCGTTTGTTAGTCATTTATTATTCCGTGGAATTACGAACTCTGTTATTTGGTTGACAACTAACTTCTACGAATATAATATTCAATTAAGAGTTTTTATTTACTCTTTATGTAGTCTAAATGATAATTTTACTTTTGCAAAAATTACATTTTCATCCTTATGTTGTATAAATTACATTTTTACCCTTATGTTTCAAAATTATATTTTTACCCCTATGTTGTAAAATTATTTAGCCATGTGTCACTTTACTAATTTAAGGGTAAAAATGTTATTTTGATATTATACGAGGGTAAAAATGTCATTTGACAACATAAGGGTAAAATGTCAATTTGATATTATAAAAGTGTAAGAATGTAATTTTGGCTATAAACGTCCAAAATGTCATTTTGACAACTTTGTAAACATGTCATTTGGTAAGAAGGACAAAAATGTCATTTGTCCAATGTATAAGTAAAAATTTATTTTCCTAAATTTTATGGATAAAAATGTCATTTTGAACATATATAGAGCTAAATTTTAGGTTTCAAGTATCCGAATATATTAAAATATTTTTATTTTGATTTTTGACTTTCCACGGAAACTAATTCCGAGGGGGGAGCAAGGAATTAAAAGTGGACTATTTCATGGAAATAGATTCCCTAGGGAATTAAAGTCATGGAATCACACTTCGTATCAAACGGTGGAAATACCTATTTCCATGGAAATTCTTTTATTTCCATGGAAACGAGAGATATCAAACACACCCTAAGTGTTTGCTCAGGAAAGATAGATTATTCTGAATATTATGGGTTGTAGAGTTGTTATGATTCAGAGCCCATTTATTTGCGATAAAATCATGGGATTCCAGATGAGACATCCAGGTGTGATGAATCTGAAAGGTTTGGGACGGGGTTGATTGTTGTTAATAGTGTTGAGGAAGATAAGGTTATGATCAGATCCGACCGTGTCCAAGTGTGTGAGACAAGAGTTAGGAAAGCTTTGAAGCCAACTATCATTCGCAAGAGCTCTATCAGTCTTTCCTGGATGAGGTTTCTTGCAAATTGGCGATTGCTCCAGGTATAGGGATTACCTTGAATGCGTAGGTCGACCAATCATTCGCAAGAGCTCTATCAAGTCACCATGATTGTATTGATTGTGCTATTTGGGTCAAGATACTTGCATGAATAATATTAACGTTGGAGTTGATGATAGAGAGGTTGATGTGATGTTTCCAATAGAGAACAAGTCCGCCTGCTTTATTGGTAGGCTCCATAAAATGGCTCGCATACCTTTTGGCAATCGGAATGTGTTTCTCTACATTGAAGATTTATTCTTAGTCTCCGAAAGGAAAATGATATCCGGCTGCTTAATGTTAATAAGATGAAGTAAGTGTTTTCTAGTAAGGAAGGAGGAAATGCCCCTAACATTCCAACTAAGGATGGAAAGGCTAGAGTTTGAATTGTTGGCAGAGGCCATATGAGAAGACAGGAAGACAGAAGATGATGGAAGACAGAAACTGAAATCAAAACTAGAATACAAAAAAACTAACCTAGGATATGAAAACTAATATTGACAGTAACCAGATATAAGAGGAGGCAATCACCAACACTATAACAGTTTAGAATGAGAGAAAGAAAATACCATAATACGAACAAATTACCAAGAGAGATTAAAACTAGACAAAGCACCTAAACTCCTAAAGAAAAAGAAAAACAGCAAGAATAAAATAGAACTAACAATAATACGATAAACAAACATTACTCTTTTTTTTTTTTGAAAAAAACTAAATTAACAGAGCTCAAAAAAACAAATCTCAATTGAAGCTAAAGAGATACATAAGTCTGACTCAAGGAAGAAACAATGAAACCAAACTAACTATAAAAAAGCAAGATTACTGGCATTATTACTAGCAATAAAGTGCTAAGAAAGAGAGAACCATGTGAAGTTTGGAAAACAAAAGAGGATACCACCATGCTATAGGCAAGAAAACCCAAAAAGACTAAAACCTGGCTATGATAAGTTAATATTAACACAAAACATCTCCATCAGCACACATGGGAGATAAACAGTACATGCTAGAACAAAGCTACTAAATTTCAAACCTTCATAAAGATATTAAGTTACATGCAGTATGACAACTAAATTAAGTATTGAGAAGACCCGAGAGGATGAGAGTAATCATGGAGATATGTGTGAGATCTTAAGCATACCACCCAGCTAAAAATTGAGAGGAAAGTAGTGAGTAGGATACTAGATCAACTGCTAACATGAGAAGAAGATAAACTAATAGATTTATAATAATAAGCAACTAAAGAAAGTAAAGATGACTGCCCTGGATTACTGAAAGAAGCCTTGCTTTTGACGATTTGAGCACCGATCCAGTCTCACAGCTATCTCCAATTGGCTATTTTGCTGACTTCTTAATTGCCGATCAAGGGGAAAATATCAAGCTGTGCGTTTTCCATGGATTCCTTAGATCAACCGCTTCACTTGAAGCTTCCTGTTTGACGCTTGTTTCTTGCTTCGATTAGTTGCAAGTTGTGATCTTTCACTTGTTATTGACGAAGGATTGCCGATTTAAAGTAATTCCACTCTGGTTATAAGCTGCTGCTGAAGTGTGATGAAAATAGAGAAATTGCTAGAACCTAACTTCGATTGGAGATGATTTGAGGTTTCGTAGTGGATTTAGGGTTAGGGTTTGCGGTAGAAAGGGGAGGGGGAGACTCTCAGTGGCTGACGTCACAAGAGACTCTCTCTCCGAGGACCAATAGTTTCGTAAGTTTATTCACTTGTTCATTCTTCATTTCAAAAATATTCGAAGTTAGAAATAATACAAAAGAAAGAAGATGGTAAATCAATTTTCTGGCTTCAAAGCCAAGCCATTTTCATGTATATATGAATGGAAAAGAGATTAGAAAACATAATTTTATATCGAAACAAAACCCATACAGTGCTAAATCCAAAACCCAAAAAATAAAACTTGACTCAAAATCATTGTATTACAACATCAAGAGGCCTCATATTTCCTAAACATAAAACCTAAATCGGCCCAAACTTCTCATGCAAAAGCTTCTGCAAAGAAACTGTTTCAATATATCAAAGATTTGTTGGAGTAAGAAGAATACCTAACAGTTTCTACTGCTCAACTAAAAAAAATGACCCAAGTAAAAAGGATCATATCTTGGGGTCTCAGAGTAGATAAATTTTATGCTGTCTTTACGCCATTCCGCCGCTGCATTTATATATCTTTACACCATACTATCACTCTTCTTCGATTTGTGCCTTCGCCAGTCCCTGGAAGTAAAATCCAAGAACGCCTCTGATGGGTGAAAGATTTTTCTAAAATGAACGGCTTAGATACTATATATTTTTTCGTTCAATTTTTATCATAAACCCGAGAAATAGTGATGGATTAATGATGACAATATATCAACCCACGTGTCAGGTAGACCGGGAAGGCACCAATGCATGCAGTCCTGTCCCCATATAGAAACTGCATCTTTCTTCCCTAACCAAATTGCAGGATGGGCATCTGCTCGGAACTCACTCAAGTGAGTCAGGTCTAACAATGTGATGTTTGTATCTTGTACTGCACTTCTGATCAGATGGTTCACTTGTCTTGCTTCTTTGTTCACTCCATAGTTACTAGGATCGAACCAATTATCGAGCTGCCATAGAGTTATTGCTTATGTTTTTTTTCTCTAACTATAACAAATAATAGTACACTTGATTGAAAGACAAAAAGGTTGGAAGCATAAATTTAGTGAATACCTGACTTTCTTCGAGAGGTTGGTCGAATAAGCAACTCCCATTTTGATTCCAATCTCCGCCATAGAAGTGCCTAGGGGATTGCAGACGCCAGAACTTGAGTGTCTCACTAGGAACTTCATTTTGTATGTAGGAAACCATGCTCTCTAGTACAACTTCAAGACCGTCTAAAATATCCAAAGGCGGGAGAATCGGTTTCCCTTCTCTATAAAAGACGAGAGGCGTCTCTTTTGGAAATTTATCAAGTCCCCACCTTTTAAACAAACATTAGACTATCAATAATTCAATATTTCGTTTTTTGACAAGCATCAAAATATTGAGGAAAAGAATAGAGAACAGATGAAAAGAAGAATTTTTTGTATTGAGATTGGAGGATATGGAGAGGAATTTATACCAGTGCCCTGTATTGAAAACCAGGACGTCATATAACTTGGAGACCTCGACCCATTCATCTGCAGGAATATCGACATCCACACGGTGTATTCCTTTCAGTCCTTCCTGTTTAATGGGCTGCAACCTTTATATAATCAGTAATGAGCATGTGAGATGTCTCATACGTAAAACGAAGGTGCAAAGATTTACAACTCATACTCAATACAAAAAGATGAACGAGAAGGATTACAACTTTATAATTTATTCAATAAACCATTTCCAATTAGTTTTGAGTTTAATATCATGTTGTCAACAAACTGACACTTGTTTTCATAATTTCTTGTGGCTTTGGCAAACTATCCAAAATACCCAGATTTTCTTTGAGTTAATAAGAAGCTAAAGATCGTCTCTTCAAATACACAAAGATTATATATTTCAAAGATGACGTTAACAATCTATCTCTAAAATAAGAACACACTAAGAATGCCTCAGAGATCAATGATTTGTTCTCTAATTCTCCTCAGCCACAGTAAACAGTAGTTACAGACTCAAAACCCTCGTGTATCTTTAAAAAATTGTTTTGTAGTTTGCTTGAAGGTTATGGTTTAATAGATCAAGATGATCTCGTATGGCTTAATAGAGAGAGAATGGAATAACATCAATATACAGTATACAGAGTTTTTCTTTCCCAATTTGTCTTCAGTTTTGTTTTTTAAGTACCAAAACTTCAACCAAACATGCAACTGGTTCTTTCAATGGCGTAAAACTGAGATATCTTGATAACTTCTATCTAGATATGGATCTTCTAAGCATTTCCATATCCTCAATAACAGAAAAGATATTGTGCCCGATGCCTACACCCAATTTCACCTCGAGCTTCTCTCGTGCAAATTAGCATCCCCTTGAGATATGCGCAAAAGACACGAAAAAGAATCGTTTGACTGCGAGACACAACAATGCTCAGGCTGAAGTCATTAGAAGGCCTCGGGCAGAAGTTATGAACAGAGCTTGAGCAGAATACGGTTAATGTCCATAACAAACATTCTAATCTTATTTATTGTGCTCCTGCATTCACCCTTTACTTAACGCCATCTTTCAGCTTCAAGTTGTGTTTATTTGGTTAGAACCTGAAGAACCCATCTCGCAGCTAACATATACCTCAGTGAAACCAGTCTCGACTGTGTTAATGTGCACAAAAGCCAAGAATCTAGTAAACCGGGTTACGAGATTTGGCCACTCCAATTAGCGGGAGGAAGCAGCTATTAGAAAGACCATGGCATTCTAATAGTCCTACTAAGGTACTTTTGAATGGATTGTGAATGTGACAGCCGCAGAGTTTCATATCCATTCTAATAGTCCTTCACTGCCTATTCAAATCTAAACTGATACAAATTTATTTGATTTGAAAAATCACAGTAATCAACTGCATAACCTTTATATTTTCCAACTCAAATTTCCATTACTATCAATTAACCCCCATAATTTTAAGTAACCGCAGTTACTCCATAATTCATTGCTAAAACAGAACAAAATTAATACTAGTAACAATAATAATCAGCTGATTGATTCAGTAACCACCCCTGTGCATTTAATCCTACTATAATTTAGAACCCTAATAGAGAAAGCAGAAGCATTCGAAATCATGGACAAAGTTCAACTAACCTAGAGAGAGATAGACTAAAGTAGACAACTTTGATCAAATTCATCCCATGAACTAATAAAGCAAGAAAAACTCACTTATATTTAGCAAGCAACACAGCCCTGTGGTAAGCAACTGTAACATTGAATTTGGGGAAATACCCTCCTCTCCAAGCTCCCTTTCTTTTCCATTTCTTTGCACCATTATCAGCCACTCGAAGAATACAAAGAAAGGACACCAAGAAATTCTCATTTAAAGAATCCCCAATGAACCCAATTCTTTTATTTCTCATAAACCCAAGAAACTCAAACGGATCAATCCTTGGAGATTCACAATTTTCAGGTACCCATCTCCATGAATTGATCTTCCCCATATTCTCTCTGTTGTTCTTTAAGCAATTCCAAGCGTTTCTGTGAAATGGACATGTTTCATCATATATGGGTTTGTAAGTGAGATCTGAAATCCAATGTCCCCTAAAGAAATTGCAAGGTGGAGATGAACTGGAACGATTTGGTGGGTGGGTTTTTTGTGATTCTATGAGAAAATGTTTGGAAGTTTGGGGTAAAATGGTTGAGTAGAGATAGAGGAGAATACAGGTTGTGATAATGAGCCATGTAAACACAGTGGAAGAGAGCTTTGAAGCCATCTCTCTTGTGCTTCTTCTTCTTCAGAGCGATAGAGATCTGGCGAGTTGTAACTCGGAGTCGGGGATCGCCTTTAGATTTTTTTTTTTTTTTGACAGAAATAAAGCCTTAATAACTTGAAAATTACAACATAGTCCAAAGAAAAGAAAAAACCATACAGACCCGACTATACTTATAACATGATGGGAGATTTTATAGGGCCCCCTCATTTTTGTTAAAAGGTGATTAACCATAAGGATAAAAAATGAAATAGTTAAACTTGAGGGGGTGAAACTGAAGCTGCCGGAGATTGGGGGAAAGGTTTTTTGAGGAGAGAGAAGCTCCGCAGTGACGTCAGCTTCCCCCTCTCCTTTCCACCTTCCAGAAACCCTAAATGCGCCGTCATCATCATTCAATTCCTTCCTAGAACCCTAGATCAATCTGCTACCGTCTCTCACGCGCATTTTCCATTCAAACCTCTCCATTTAATTTTGTCGTCTCTCCTCCTCCACTCACCCTCGATCGGATCACTGCCCAATCATCATTCACTCCTCTCTCCTCCTTTTACCGGCAGTGCATGCAAGGTCAGCAACTCCCAGAAGGAAGCGATTTTATTGGGGTACTAATCAGATCAAGGTATAATCAACTGCAAATCACCGTCTCCCTAAGTAAATAAGCAGCACTCAACCACCTCATTTAGGTTTTAACGTTTTCTCTCTCTGCTTTTATTGGTTTAGCGTGTGTATTAAAGTTTCTGTTTTTTGTTTGCTTCTCGGATTTTCTTCTTCTCTCTCTCTCTGGTCTTTGTTTTCTTTTCTTTCTAGCATGTCAACAGTCGCTTCCGACGAGTAGACAAGGCTGGTGGGTGGCACCACCCAATCCCTGGGCTTGTATGGTGATTATTTCCTGGTGCTTCGTCTTCTACTACCTTCCAGTTCTGGGTTATTTATACCCTGGTTCTGTTTCTTTTCCGATCAACCATCTTACTCATCTCCCCACCTTCATATCCTCTATCATACCCTCTTTCCTTCCTCTCATGGCTACTCACTTTGATGTTTCCCCTCGTGCACATCTCTCTCTGAGATATTCCAAACCCTCCACTAACCCAGAGCTGCAATCCATTACTCAAGGATTTGTGGCAAGATGGTGCTGCCCGGAAGCAGCGACCCTTGCTCAAATCAAACGTATGCTCTTTCCACTAACCATCTTCTTCAGAGACTGTCATTACACTCCTTTGGAGGGCCCTGTCAACACTTTCCTTATCAAGCCAAAAAACCTCTTTATCCTTAATGCTTTAAATTTTGGTCGACCTTGGATATTGAAAGGAATGATGCTAGTACTCAAACAAGTAGACTTCCCTCTTACTGAGGAGATTAATGATCTCTTTTACGAGCCCATGTGGTGTACACTTTACAAAATCCCAATGGCAATCCAAAACAAAGAAGATTTGGACACCATTTTTGAGAGAATGAGCAAGATGATTCAGGTGAAGCCTAGGAATTTAGGTTTTGTGGACAACAAGGTGATTAGGGTGCATTTCTTATACGATGTTAGATCACCTCTTCTGGCTATTATCAATCTCATGTTTGTGGACAAGGAATTCAACATAAAGATTAGCTACCAAAAATTTCCAGGAGCCATTTGTCAATCGTGCAGAATAATGGATCACCCTTTGGGCCATTGCCCACCCCTCATCCTTATTTCTTCTTTTGATGATGAAGAAGATCCCAATTATGAACCTATGGAAGACAATGAAGCTGAGGTTCCCACTTTGATAGCCCCTCCTCCTTCTCCAGTCCATCGACCAATTCCACCTCACCAACTGTTTACTCCTTCTGGCAAAAGACATAGGTCTAACTCTTCTCATCATTCTATCAGCTCATCGGATGAGTCTCAAGATCCTCACTACTATCCGTTAATGCTGCTTGACAATCTTGAAGCTAGAACCTTACTGGAAGAATCCAATGTTCTATCACGAAGTCTGGAAATTCTCACTAATCAGGGATCGGAGGGTGCCGTAATTACACCAGCTTAGACTACTATAGTCTTTGTATTTTGCTTCGGTTGTCCTTGTTTTCTTTTGGTTTGTTTTTTGAGTCTGTTGTCTGTCTTAGTCAGGTCTATGCTTTTGTTCTTAGCTACTCAGGTAAAAATGCAAGAAGTGGCACCCTCTTTCTATTTCAGTATGTAGAAGAAGGGAAACTTTTGTTTCCTCTTGCTACGTGTACCTGAGTTTTTTGGTTTCTTTATGTTTATGTGGTTTGATTAAGTTAGTTTTATGTAATAGTACTTCTAGTGTACCTGAGTGTTCTGGTTTCTTTATGTTTTGTGTTTTCTTGTTTTAGTTATCTTGCTTTAGTTTATCTGCTTGGTTGATAGTTCCGGTTTACAGTGTTCCTGCTTTTCTTTCGTTGGTGTGTTTGAGTAGTAGTGGTGCCTGTTGGTTTCTCTTTTTCCTGTGTTTAGGGGCGCTCCCTGGGTGGGCCGGTTTGGGGCCTTTACCGGTTCCTGCTTGGTTCAATAGGTGGATTAGTGCTTCTAGTAAGTTTCGTGGGTGAGGAGTGGGTCTTCCTTGTGTTCCGTTTCTGGTTTTCGACCCATGCATAGGCCTCCCAATGAAACCCTCTCCATTCTCGCTTGGAATGTGAGGGGTTGTGGCAATTTCCTTAATAGGAAACATCTTTGGTCGCTTATCAAGGAGCACAAGCCGGATTTCATTTTTCTTTCCGAGACTAAATGTATGAATACCAACTTCGGTAGACTCCTCAATCTCCATGCTGACTATAAACTCTTCTTGGTTGAGCCCACTAACAAAGTGGGAGGTCTAGCTTTCTTTTGGAATCACAATTATGATTTAGATATTCAGTTCGCTGATAAAAATATTATTCATATCAAAGGTTCTCAAAACAGTAATCAGTCTGACTTCTACATTTCGTGCTTTTATGGTTGCCCCTACAATAAGGACAAAATGAAACCATGGGAAATGCTTCACACCATTGCCCCTAACCCCAAAAAACCATGGTTAATCATAGGCGACCTTAACACTATTCTGCATCCTTCCGAAAAGAACGGCTCCCACAATTTTCTTCCCCCTCATGCAAAAAAAATTAACTCTCATATTAATGATCTTGGTCTTCAGGACCTAGGATTTAATGGTACCCCTTTTACTTGGTCTAATCGACAATTTAAAGGAAATCTGATTCAAGAAAGATTAGATAGAGCTCTCTCGAATATCCAATGGCTCTCGGACTACCTGGATTCCTCTGTTCACCATCTGCCAGGGGTGGGGTCTGACCACCTACCCATTCTTTTTACCAATAAAACCAGAAATCTCAGAGGCCGTAGACCGTTCAAATTCATCAGAACTTGGATGGCCCACCCGGACGGTGGGCATTTCATCCGGGATAATTGGTCTTTGTCTGCTAACCTCATCCAAAACAAACTGAACTCCCTTGCCATTAATTTGGCTCACTGGAATAAAACTGTTTTTGGGCATATCGACAATAAAATCAAAAGTCTGGTTGATACCATTCAGTCGACTCAGAATGCTGACCTGCTCCTTTCGCTCAATACCCAATTGGAGGAAGCTTATAATCTTCAAGAAAGCATATGGAGAGAAAAATCGAGGGTGACGAATATTCAACTGGGAGATAGGAACACCAAATTTTTCCATGCCAAAGCTATTACTCGAAATCGGAAAAATCATATCACCTCCATCCAAAAGACTGATAAATCGTGGAGCTGTGAACCCTTAGAGATCGCTCAACTCTTTTCCGATCACCTCCTCAACATTTCGACGACCACGAATCCCTCGGGCTCTAGTCACCTTCTTAATCTTTTCACTAAACAGATATCGGAGTCTCAAAATCTTTTCTTGAATTCGGTGCCTAATGAAGATGACATCCGCAGAGCGACTTTCTCCCTGAAACCAGATGTAGCTCCGGGCCCGGATGGCTACCCTCCTTTCTTTTACCAATTGAATTGGGATACGGTTAAGAACGACATTATCGATATGGTCAAAAAGTTTTTCGCTACTTCCCATCTCCCACCAGCTACCAATCACACTCATATTTGTCTCATCCCAAAAACCAAATCCCCTCATACCACGGCTGACTATAGGCCGATCAGTCTTTTAAACACCACCTATAAAATTATTACTAAAATTCTGGCCAATCGTCTGAAAATGATGCTTCCTGATATTATTTCCCCTTTTCAAGCGGCATATGTTCCAGGCAGACAAATCACTGATAATATCATCATTAGTCAAGAATTGTCCCACACCTACCGCACCAAACGAGGTTCAAAGAGCTTTTTTGCTCTGAAACTCGATATGTCTAAAGCTTTCGACCGTATTGAATGGTCTTTCCTTGAATCCATTATGATCAATCTGGGTTTTGACGATCATTGGATCCGGCTTATTCATACGTGTATCTCCACCTCAACGATGGCGGTCCTTATCAATGGTCATCCGGGACCCACCTTCAATGTTACTAGAGATATTAAGCAAGGAGATCCGCTTTCCCCTTTTCTTTTCACTCTGGCGATGGAAGGGTTGAGTCGCTTATTGGATTCTCAAAACAGTCCTCATAAATTCATTGGGATCAATATTCCCCGTTCTAAGTTCATGATAAATCACCTTCTGTTTGCGGATGACTGTCTCATCTTCGGGCTGAACTCTCTAGATAGTATCAGTAATCTTCTCCAAATCCTTAAAAATTTTAGTGATGCCTCTGGTCAAGTCAATAACTATAACAAATCCACCATCTTCTTCACCAAGAACACCCACCATAAATTCAAGCGTATGATTATCAAGTCTCTCAAAGTTCAGCAAGCTTCTTCTCTCGATAAATACTTAGGAACCAATCTCGTCATTGGAACCAAGAAAAAACAAGCTTTCTCCTCTCTTATTGACCAAATACAGAACAAACCTTCCAAATGGCAGACCAACCTCCTCTCTCAAGCTGGTCGCTCCATAGTCATATCGACTATTACTGCGGCCGTTCCCCGATACCAGATGCAATGCTTTGCCCTCCCGAAGGGAATTAACAACAGCATGGAGACCATTCAACGGTCTTTTTGGTGGGGAAAAACCAAAACTATCCATACTATTAACTGGGCTACTATCTGCCGGCCCCGCAGATTCGGTGGTCTGGGATTCCGAGACCCGATCAAAGATAATGAAGCTTTCCTCAGTAAACTTTCGTGGCGACTCCTCAAATTCCCGAACTCTCCCTGGGCACAATTGCTCAAAGCAAAGTATTTTCCTAAGAGCTCGAAACCTTCACCCGCTAAACCGTCTAACTCTTGGATCGGGAAATCTATCGTGGCGAACATGCCAAAGGTCACTAATCTCATTTTTTGGGATGTCAATAGAGGTACTAATATCAATATTTGGGATATTGGATTCCTCATCATAAACCTCTGATTCAGAATCGGTTCAATTGCCCTTATGACAGAGTGGCTGACCTCATTTTGGACAATCACTGGAACAGGAACATGTTAAATCTTTATTTTGATAATGATGTAGGCAAAGCGATCCTCAGTATCAACATCCAACCTAATGCAGAGGACACGATGATCTGGACTCTCACCAAATCAGGTAATTTTACTATTAAATCTATGTATAATCATTTAAGGAATGATTCTAATGACTATGAACCTATGGAATGGAATTTTATTTGGAAGATCCCCACCATTCCGAGAATTAAACTATTCCTGTGGAAATGTTGCACTAACAGTTTACCAGTTCGAGATAAAATTGGCAGATATATAGGAAATATTTATACGTGTCTATATTGCGATAAGAAGGAAACGATTACTCATATTCTACTGCATTTCCACTTCGCTCGTACGATTTGGGTGTACTTTGGTTTCAGACCAGATAACTTTACTAATATCCTTGACTGGATAATTTGCTAGAAAACCATGGATGTGGATAGTATGACGATGATGGCTAAAATAATGTGGTTTATATGGAAGGTGAGATGCGAAAAATGTTTTTCTTCGAAAGAAACTAATCCTATGCAGGTTATCAAAATGATCCAACATTATACTACATCAATCAACTTAGCGACCCAAAGCAAGAAAGAGCACAATAACACCAACAGGCTACCACCATAACCTCCTTTTCTCAAATTCAATGTGGATGCATCCTTCATAGCATGCACGAAACCAGCAGGAATTGGATGGTTACTACATGATGAAAGTGGAGACTTCATTGCAGCACAGACGGATATAACCAGAGGACAAACAGCAGAGGAATGTGAATGCCTAGCTATTCTTAATGCGGTTCAATGGGCTTCAGATACAAAATCTCACACCCCATATCGAAAGCGACAACCTCAACTTAATTAACTATCTCAATGACAATAAACGGGAGATCGAGTGGCAAACAAAAAAGCTCCTGGTAAACTTCGGAGCTCTTAAATCCAACTTCACGGAAACGAGATTCACACATGTGCCGAGAACTCTGAATATGAAGGCAGACAAACTGGCGAAATGGGGAAGACAACAGCAAACTCGGCGACTATGGCACTCGAGGAACTTGATGAATCTAGATCTCGATAGTTAGTCTTGTACTTTTCAAAAAAAAAAAAATTAAAGCTGCCAGGGCATGTGCTTCATGGTTATGAATACGGTTACAATACACCACTTGAATGTGGAGTTCGTTCACCCTTAATCGTAAGCCGTCGATTTCATTTGCTAATCTTCAAGGAACCTCGCAATCAACGGTAGTGATTAAGTGTATCAACACATGTGCATCACCTTCCACAATAAAATCCACGAACCCTAAATTTTCGCCTAAATCTAGGGCACATTCTAAACCTTTAAGCTCGCTGTAAAGAGCCGATTTTGGTAAAATCTCTTTCCTCTTCGTACCCAAAATCCTACCATCTGAGTCTTTTGCTATAGCAGGGCATGAAGCCTTCTGATCTCTGAAAGCTCCATCAAAATTGATTTTGATGAAACCGAAAGGAGGGGGACACCATCTACCTACCTGCATAACATTGTTAGTGTTGGTAGAAATGGTTAAGTTAGGAACAGACCTCAAAGCTTCTTTAGTACTCCACCAACATCTGTCCAGATCCGGTTGTTTTTGCTTGAAATGTTTATCACATCTGATCTTCCACCATTCCCACATCAAATAGGTAAAGTAAACCACTCTTTGTTACCTATTTCTCGTTGTTGAAGCAAATACTTCAATATTTTAACGGGATCTGCTAATCTGTAAAGCACTTCTATGGTTCCAGCTTTAATGTTCAGATCTACAAAAAGGGGACAGCTACCAAACAGGTGTGTGATCGTTTCTGTTTCCCCTTGGTTACACATTAGACAAAGTTGATTAATATGGTGAACTCTCTTACCAATGTTGTTGAGAGTACCTAAACCTCCATGTATCATCTTCCAAATAAAATTTTGAACCTTCAGATTCATCGATGTTTTTGACCAAAAAAATTTCATAGGGAAGTCAGAGACTTCTTCATTAAGTGTTGGTAATGTCTTTATCTCTTCATAATAAGACTTTGTCGAAAATTTTCCTGTTTTAGTAGGACACCAAATAAGCTTATCTTCATTATGTCTATCACGGATCTTGATGTTTATAATTTCTTGTGTTGTTGAATGATTAAAATAACTCTGAATCATAGGTATATTCCACTGTTTTTGATTTATTTGCATGAGATTTGAAGTTAGGAACAATGACGAGTACAACGTTTGGTGTTTGGTAATACTAAAATAAGTTACTGTTTTGCTTATTTAAGTAGAACAGTCAAAAAGTTAATTTGGTACGCAAAAATTACCGATTTCATTTAAGTTAAAATTTGACTTTCTTTTAAAGTTAAAATTTTTAATATTTGAATTCAAAGTAAAGTAACTTTTTTTTGTAGCATGCATGAATATTACTTGACGATTTTCTTTTTTGTGTTTATCTCCGCTCCACTACCACAACTAAACTTCTACTATACCATTATACCCCCAACCACAACAAGCATTGCAGCTTCCCCACCACCCTACCTCAACTACTACCACCACCTTTGTGCTACCACCACGTACCTTCACACCGCCACCGCCACCACCACCACCATCGTACCTTCAGTGGCACAACCACCACCACCATACCTTCACCACCACCACGGTACCTTCACAACCACCACCACCACCATACCTCCATCATTACCACCTACATATCTTATCCACCACCTTTACCACCGTCACCATACCACCACCACCATAACTCCGTCATTATCACCCACATACCTTATCCACCACCACCTCCGTATCCCAACCACCACCGTATTTCCACCATCACCACCACCATACTTTCACCACTATGGCCACCATCATACCTCCACCACCACCGCTGCCACCATCATACGTCCACCACCATCAAACCTCAACCGCCACCACACCCCGTAACCATACCTTCATGGCACCACCACTACGACCAATATCACCACTACTTCGTATACAAGAGTAATCGTGGGAATCACAAATAAATTCAATTAAATCAAGTATCTCTATGAGAAAGAAAAATAAAATTATCAAAAGTAAATTGAGTTACCAAACTAACTTTTTGATTTTTTTTTTACTTAGAAGTAACATTTTTGCCAGATATACTTTTGAAACTTTTTTACTTCTTTGAAGCAAAAGGACTTCTACTACAAGCAAAAATACTTCTACTTTTGGTTGTCAAACGACACATAGCCTTCAGATTTGATGACTTTTGACTCCACCCGGAAAATCTCGAGGGTGAGCAAAAACCCAACCAAGCCAAATCAAACCAGACCGCTCGGTTTTTGGGATGAACCAATCACTGTTCGGCTCGGTTAGGTCGAAATATCAAGCATATCCAAACGATTTGGTTTGGCTTCGACTTGGATTTCTGAAAACCGTCCGAGCCAGACCGAATCCTAAGACATTTATTACAATAAAATATTATATATTGGGGCATAGAGTAAGAAATACTAAACTTTAGTAATAGATTCTGAATTGTCCTTGTTATCTTAAGTTAATAATAATTTAATAAAATCTAGAAGTGTGAAACTCAAGGAAAAAAATAAAAAAACCTAATCGAGTCTTCATGAGTCCACTGTAACTTAGTATTATAGGTCATGCATTCGCATTCACCATTCTACTTTTATGTTTGTAATGGTGGAAAAGTATGGTGGATATATACAATGTGAACATTGTGTAAAATCAGAATAAAAAATTTAATCTTTATGCAATGAAATGAGTAACATTACTTTAGCATTTTCTCTAAAATTACTTAATGATTTTGACCGAGCTAATTGAAACAAGTGTTTTTATCTTTTTTTTAATGCGTTATCATGCATATTTAAAATTATATTATTCGATAATGGTTATTTGAGTCAAAATATTATACAATAATAGAAAATCAAGTATCTTTTTTAAATGACTAAAAGTGTCAGGTTGTGTTTGATATTAGGAAACAATTCTATAGAAATAAAAGAGTTGGCACAGAAATAAAAATTCCTATGTTTGGTTGTCACTGGTTATTTCGTGAAACTGTATAATTTTGTTGTTTGGTTTGCAATTTTTTCCACGGAAAAGATTATAATATACTACATATTCTTCAAGGAAAGGAACAAGAACATTAATTAATATATCGAAATAAATTGAATGTATATAAGTCAACAAAATCAAACCTATCTACTATACAAAACACAAAATTTTATGCTGAGTGGGAGAAACCAAAATCTAGCCGTTTGTTTCGTTTTCTCTCAAATCGTAGTCTTTAAATCCATTACCTACCCAAGAAAAAATATTGTTCACCCACTCGATGCAAGAAAGTAAACAAAGTGATGAATCTGGACCGTCTAATTACCATCTATTACCATTTAATTAGACGATCTACGACACAGTCATTTATCTTTGCTCAGGTAAATCCTGACCCAATTGTATTAATCCTCATAAACTCGGTTCAACTCAAATCAATGAGTTAAATTGTCATCAACTCGTCTCATTAACCCTTCCTAAACATTTTACTCTTAATTTTGTCTTTTTTCATAACCCTCACTCCTCTTTCATTTTCCTTCAAAACTGTCACTACAAAAACACGTCACATTTGTAAAGGACAAAGCCGTTACATATGTCAAAAAGTCGTGACAACCAGAGATCTTTTGATTAAATGTATTCATCCCAATTTCATCCTCTAATCTTTCTTTTATCTTCATCAATGAATTTCCCAACGATGAAACCTTAAATCGACTTGTTGTCTCTGCTAAACAGAGATATTTTGTTTTAGGATAATCTTCTGATTTGGGTATAATCGATTGGGATAATATTTTTGTATATATATGTTTTTATACTCGCTCTTTTGATGTTTAATAGCGTTTCGGATTTGAAGTTGAGTATAATTCGTGAATAATATTCTTTTCTTTGGGTTTTTCTTGCTGCAGAGTTTGGAGAAATTGGATTTTGATTGATTGGAGAGTTTTTGTATGAGTAGGACAGCGGCAGGTTTGAATATTAATTTACTTGTAAAATTTCATTTTTTTTTATGTAAAATAGGGTCTAGAATTAGTGAAGAACATATTTGATTTGATCCAGATTTGATATGGGGTGGTAGAAGTTCCAAATCTTATGCACATTTTATTAATCTCCATTTATTTCTTATTGATGGAGAAACTCTGGTTAAATTTATGAAATTCCGCAATTTCGTTATTCCTGTCATTCAATTCGGGCTTGTTTAATTCAATTTGTTTTGCGTTATAATTAGGTTAAGAAGCGGTCATATAGAGAATGTGCTGGTGAGAAGAGCCCTTGCATATCAACATAGTGTATTGGACTTAGAGAAACTTACTTTAATTGCAAGAGAGGGCATGTTAGTTTCTTTTTGTTGTTGATGTAGGCATAAGTCTTTTGTATTCATCTAATTCTCACACATGGTTCCCTTTTCAATTCGTATTTTCCTCCTCGTGTATGAAGAATTGGTGCCAAATAACCATCTTTGCGTGTCCAATATGATGTGTGGGTCGTGTCACAAGACTCGAGTGATTTACCATATTTACATTCTAATATGGCGTAAGTTTTGTTCCGTTGTAATAATTTAGAAAGTGGAATTGAAATCTGATTGTTTAGTGTTAGAAGGTCATGCTTAGTATTATCTCACTATTTTGGACCTTCGTATGACATGTAATGAGGTGTTATATATTGAAAATCAATTTGGTTAATTTAGGCAAAAGTGTTTCAGATGATAATGAGGTTCTTTGGCTTGAATAATTTGTTCAATAATAGTTTTATGAGCTCTTTGGTTGATGTTCTATGTAATTTGCTTTAGGGTTATTTTGCAAAAGTGTCATATATAAATACCGGGTTTGGCGAAAGAGGAATGCCCTTTTTATTATTTTTTTAAAGGGGTCGTGGACTAGTGTTGACCAGCTAAGTTCGAACACTGTTAAATTTTAATACCGTTAATCTAACTCCATTGCTTAAAAATATATTGTCACATAAAAAGCTTATACGATTTTGACACTAAATTCACAAAAGTCGAAAATTAAGACAGCCCCCTTGAAAAATATTGTTTTTCCAGATTTTCAAGCATTACACATTTAAATAATGAATTTTATAATCTAATACATAATGAATAAATGATATAAACAAGGTATTTATGTGGAATATAAAAAGGAAGCAAAATTTCAACTCGACATAAACATGAGAGAGAAAACCTATTAGCACATGAAGATACACCTAAACTTTACTCTGTCTACTCAATTTAAAGAGTTAGAAATTAAAAGGAGTTTAAGAAGTGTGATGAGGATTCGTAAAAAAAAAAACTAAAAAAAAAAACCAGAAAGCTGACAAGAAAAACCTAAGATCTTCTCTCGTTGGCACAATCTCTTTGTAAAACTTAATCAACAACACCTCTTTCTATTTCCAATGAAAATCGAAGGTGGAAGAAAGAAAAAAGGAAGAAAACTGAAGGGACTCTCTTCGTGCAAAAAAAAAAATGACGGGTTTGATCAATAAATATTAACCACCCAAGTAGAGGAATAATGTCCATCGAATTCACTTGCGGTGACCCCATTACATCTTCATAACGATGTTAACTATTCATGTAATGTGATGTTGAATCTAACATTTATTTAATGGTCAATGCTAGTCCACGACTCCTTCCCAAAATAATAAATAGTCACGCCCCTTTCTCAAAACCCGGTACTTATATACGCCCCTCTCGCAAAATAACTCTTTGTTTGTTTTACAATAACTGTGTGAGTTGGAAATTGGCGTAGATAATGAGTTGGTTGTTGATGTTTGATGTGACACGAAAATGTCACATTTGGAGAGCCTGACTTAGACTAATTAGTTTGTTTCGAGTATGATAAATAATATTTTATGTGTTTTTCATGTTAGGTACCTATTTTGGAGTTAAACATGTAATTTGGAATAAAGAGAGCTAATTATCACTATCATTTCATGTGTCCAAAATGAGAGAAAAAGAGATCAAGCAAATCCAATGACAAGTGGAGTCAATGACGAGTCCGAAGGTGAAAACGGAAGTTAATTCCGAGTTCGGACGAGGAAGTTATGAAAGAAAGAAGTCCGAGGGTATTCTAGTCCTTTGTGAGAATTTGAAGATGTAAAGACAAGGATGGAGGCACTCTCTTGGTTTCTAAATCAAAGCCCAAGAGCCCAAGGAAGAATTATATGGGCACCCTCTCTTTATGGATCCAAGTCAACAAAGTCTAAAGAAGTTGACTAAGTCAAGGGACCCTAGGGTTTGAGTAGTAAACACAAGTTAGAGTTTACTATTCATCATCATCTACCTTGGAAAGGAGGCAAAGAAGTTAGAGAGAGAAAGAGGCTAGAACTTGAAGGTTTTTGGTGTTCTTGAAGGAGCTTGAGAGAGAGAGAAGGGAGAAGGAGGTCACGGCCAAGCTCGGCCGGCCGGCACTCAAGACCGGCCAAGCTTGGCCGGTGCATCATAAAGTTCGGGTAAGACAGCTGCTCGGGTGCAAGGAGCAGCCTTCATCACCAGCTCGGGACTCAGTAGCAACAACAAGCTCAGGTAAGCTTCTTGAAGCTCGGGTTGCTGCTGTTCTTGCTCGGCACAGTGGTTACGAACTCGGGACAGCAGCTCGGCTGCATTTCAAGAGCACGGGACGGCAAGGAAGCTACTCAGAATGGCCGCATCTAGCTCGGATATGCACGGGAAAGCATCCTTTGGCCCGGATCTAGGGTTTTTGGCAGGATTTCATGTAACGCCCCGGCCACAAGAGTGGGCTTGTGGTGCCTTCGCCAAGAACAAAACCCCGTACCCGTGTGGGCTTGGGCCTGGGTGGTTAAAGCGGGGACAATATCGGCAACTGCTAAGGCTTGGGGCGTTACAAAGTGGTATCAGAGCCGAGGACGGCTCTTCGCTGAGGGTGGGGGATTGTAATAGTCCCACATTGCTCACAAGAGTGTCCAGAGACTGGGCTATATGTGTAAGCTCAAGCTTAGTAAGTACCGAGGCATTTTGGGTGGGCTTGTGGTGCCTTCGCCAAGAACAAAACCCCGTACCCGTGTGGGCTTGGGCCTGGGTGGTTAAAGCGGGGACAATATCGGCAACTGCTAAGGCTTGGGGCGATACTTTGGCCGGATTTTTATCGGTCTTCCGGAAACCTTTTTGATCCGAAACCATGGGGCTTTTACTTCTCATGTCTTTGGCTAGCTACCCATGTGGTTTGATTTGATTTTGAGCTAAAGTTTCTAGAGATAGAAAGCTAGGGTTTAGCTTTAATGGAGGTTGTGTTCTAAATGGAGAAGATGATGGTGGTCGCTATGGGGAACCCAGAAAATTACTAAGGGGAGATCGGCTGCAACTAAAAACTCATATTTTCCGACGATCGTGGCCTCGAACCACATCGAAAAAGGGGGATTCTCTCATCATTTTCTTTCCATTTCTTATTCAATCACCATATTTAGCTAACTTTAGTGTGTCGATTATATGAGATGAAATGTGATGAATTCGTGATTATGTTTAATATGATTTGATGTTTTGATTATAAATTGATGTTCATTAATTTCGATTATCGTTTTGATCGTATTTTCATGTGTCTTGTCAAGCACTTCGCATAGATAATAGACGAAACGAAGTATTCGATATGGATCGTAGTCTAAGTCATAATTTCATGTGTCTTGTCATGCACTTCACATAGTTAGGCGACTAGACAACACTTTCGATGACTCGGGATTAACCGCTTTAGACGTTTGTTTGACTAAGTATGAGCTCCGAATATACGTAGTACTTAGAGACATCTACCTTAGGAGTCGAATATCGAATGTACCTCGACACATTAGATCGACTACACATATATAGTCATAGGTTTATCATTATGGATTCCCGGACTTCGACACCTCTCTCACTTATTTGTCTCCCGACTCTTGTTGCCTCCCGACTCTTGTTCCTTCGACTCTTCTCTCGAATCTCTCTCGCCCGTTTACTTATATTATTTAGTTTAGTTTACTTGTTTGCTTTACTCTCTTATCGCTCATGCAATCTTTAAACCCCCCCCCCCCATTTACCTTTGTTCCCTTTTCGTCTTAGTCTAAGTTAGCTAGTAACACTTAAACCGACGAATAAGACCCTTCGATATCCAAACTACCTTCCTATCCTTGGATCGATCCGGGCTTTGCCGGATTACTACTTGATACCTTCGCTTGGGTGTGCAACCTTTTCGGGTGCATCAAGTTTTTGGTGCCGCTGCCGGGGATAGGTATAGTAGTTACGATATCGTTTGTTGTTTTGTTCATTAGTTTAGTGTTATTTGCTTCTTAGACGTCTTTTTTTTTATTTTGTACTTTCTTAATTTCATTTTTTTAGGTACCGTTTTATAGAAAAGAGCCAAAACATAAAGGCGAAGGAAAGGGAAGGAATCGAGAAGCAAAAGCAGAAAGACGTACGAAACGAGAGGAACACTCGATAGTATCGCATTTTATCTCATCCTTTTTACTTGTGTGCGATTGTTTAGTATATGAGTGTTAGTTCCCATTTTGTGATTGTGTGTTAGTATCCTTGAACATTGTGAGATCATGGCCATTTGGTCATTTGATGAGAATGACCTTATGCTAACCCTTTCCAACACTAGTCGACCATCTACAAGTCATCAGGACTACTCAAATTTATATAGGAATGTTCCGACTAGTGATAGGAATAGGCGAGTTGAGCCTGAGCGACCTAGGATGACAATGGGTGAATATCGACGGATGTATGGAGTTGGTGAGACTCGTCATGAATATGGTTTTAGGGATTATGATCATGAGGGTAATCAACCCCGTAAGAGTCTTCGAGACTATCGACAAGAATTTGGGATGACCACACCTTCATGTATGGATTTGTCATTTGATGATAACCGTAGTTCCATTAGTATTGATCGACCACGTCGAAGTCTTCGTGACTATCGCCAAGCATATATGAACGGTTCACTTAGTGATGACAATTCTCGACTCGATGATTCCACTCAAAGAGTCGAGTCTAGGTATCTACATGAAGGTAGTGAAGAAAGGACCATGGAGACCATTAGCCCGGTTTGTGCTATTTGTACGAGCTTAGACCATTTGACCGAGTATTGTCCCATGATCCGTGTTCCGCGAGAGTCTTCGTCTAGTTATACTCATGAGCCTTATTACGAGGAGATGTCTGAAGATACTCTCCAAGCATTTTTAGAGTATCAAATTAGATTCAATCGAGATATAAAAGAGATCACGGAATGGATTCTCAATATTGTTGATAGAATTGAGTCGGAGCCTATCATTGACGAGGAAGGGGTTTGCGCACCCCAAACTCAAGAGGAGACTATGAATGAAGGTGAGGGTAATACACCTCACTCTAGTCTTAAGTTAAATGTCGAAGAAGCTCCTGATAGACCTTTTGAGATGAAATTGACCAATGACCCTTGTTGCTGACTCCCTCAACCATTGTCATCTCACCATGATCGACCTTCACTAGATTTTAATGTTCAGGATGATAGCTCTACGAGCAAACTTGGGAATCACACAATGTTGAACTTTCCAATCTTTAGCACTTGTGATTATTTGGATAGGTTATGTCTAATGGAAGGTGTTATGCCTGACTTTGAGGCTCCACATGCCTTTAAGGGTGTCGATAACATAGTAGTTGAAGAGATAGCGGATAGCTTGTTGGATTATTTACCTAAGGAAATTATGGACCTTGACTTGATCCCCGAGCCTATTGCCTTACCCTTAGAGTCTAGTTCGACCTTCCACGTGATCTCATACTTGATTGTTGACCCCTTCTAGGACACTTCGGACGTATTCCCTAGCATGTCTAGGGACTTAGTGGATGTTTTATCCACTAAGCTTGAGTTTGACTTCTTACCTTCGACTGATCTCCTCTCACTTCAAAATTATGTCGATCCTTTTGACGACTTCTTAGTCGTCACCCCTAGCATTCATGCTTACTTAGTGGATCGTGCATCCACTAAGTTTGGGGATTGCCTCTTTTCGGTTTTTGTCTCACGTGCACTTCTTTGGATTGATATTTTTGTGAGACTTTTAGCTTTTGTATATAGCTTTCTTTGGGTTGACCCCCAAATTTTTCGGCTTTTACTATATGATCGTTAGTCGATTAAGATGGTCCTTGATGTTTTTGGGTAGCATCTCTGGAAACCCTCCGCGAGACATAACTCGTGTTCTTGTGTGAAAACAAGAGAATCAAAGGCTAATTGCATAGCTCAATGCAATCGTGTATACCCGCGTTAGTAGTAGACTTTATATGGTCATGTCTTTTATGTGCTTCATTCTCATTATGTTTTGGATATTTTAGGAGCACTTCTTATATGTGTTACTTCTAAGGCGTGGTTTGTTCCAAGTTTGGGGATGGCGCGAGCTTGGCATCAACTTGGAACCTCTTTATACATGAGTCTTGGTAGTATCATATTTTATCTCCTTCGGTTATGGTAATATCTCTCCACTCTTCTCTTTAAATTGATATGCCTCTTTATCTTTTGGTGAGTCTATGCTTAGAACATTGAGGACAATGTTAGTTTTAAGTTCGGGGATGTGGGGATACGACCATAACCAATGCATGACCATGGGTTTCAAAGACAAAAGGGTTCAAATTAGCCAAAATTTGAAAAATTTAGAACATTTTGAGTAGATTTACATGTGATTATAGTGATTGTTTTAAGAATGTTGATGCATATGTGTCGAGTTGATGAGTTTTGTGATTGCTAATGGTCTTTGCATGAAAGTCGAGTCTTTGACTGTTTATGTTATACTATGGGAGTAACATCTTAGTGAAGAAGAAACATCTCTAAGAGACCTAGAGTAGTCATTAGTGGAGACTTAACCCATGTGAGCTCAAAGCCTAAATTGTCCTTCAAGTGTACTCTTCTGAGTTGACTCCAAGTAGAATGAAGAGCTACTCAACCTCGTAATCTATTAAAATAGCTTATTTGATCTCGTGTGCTCAACTTTCTTAGCCACTAGAGTGACATTATGATAGCGAATTAACCTTGCCCTTGTAGTCTATGAAATCCAATGAGAGTGTCAACTAGAGGAAGGCGGATACTCCATCATCATCCATCATCTTATATCCCGAGAATGAAGACATGAGAAGAAAAGAATGAAGAATGTGAAAAGCAAGTATGAAATGAAAAGTTGATTGCAAGAATAGAGTTGTGTGTGTTGTATTTTGTTTTGGTTGAGTGTATTTGTGTTATGAAAAGAAAAAAAGAAAAAGAAAAAATAAAGCAAGAATGAAATAAAACTAGTTTATGAGTATGTTTGAGCATGTGTTAGCTCCTTTGTGTGAGTTTTGTAAATATGTGTTAGTGAATAAGTATTCGAAGCAAGAAACAAATGTGAAAGTGCTTAAGAGGTTCTATCATGAAGAGGTCGACATTCTCGGGAATCCACCATCATCATCCATCTCTAGTATCTGTTAACCTTTATAAGACATTTTTAGAGGGTAGAATGGGTGAGAAGGGCGAATGAGCTTTCCCACTCTATTTAGTGGCTAATTCCTTTTCGAAGATCATTCGTTCCAAAATGTTGTCCTCACCCCTTTCCCACTCTATTTAATTCAATTTTCTTCCAAAAAGGAAGAAAACTGAAGGGACTCTCTTCGTGCAAAAAAAAAATGATGGGTTTGATCAATAGATATTAACCACCCAAGTAGAGGAATAGTGTCCATGGAATTCACTTACGGTGACCCCATTACATCTACATAACGATGTTAACTATTCATGTAATGTGATGTTAAATCTAACATTTATTTAATGGTCAATGCTAGTCCACGACTCCTTCCCAAAATAATAAATAGTTACGCCTCTTTCTCAAAACCCGGTACTTATATACGCCCCTCTCGCAAAATAACTCTTTGTTTGTTTTTTAATAACTTTGTGAGTTGGAAATTGGCGTAAATAATGAGTTGGTTGTTGATGTTCAAACCAAAGAAATTGTTGTTCCTAGAGTGTAAAGGAAACATATTGTTATTTTAGTTGAGGCACATGTTTTTTCTACAGGACTCTTCTATATAATGTTATAAAAAACAAAGTATAATTTGAATTATGTTGGTAGGATCAGGTTCTCGAGGTAACAACGTTATGTGTCCTCGCAAATCTATCACCTGTAATCTTGCTGATAAAAATTGAATTGGTGATGCCCATCACATAATTAAGACTAAATGTGAGGGGTAAAGTATGTTTGAGCCTTACTAGACAATATAGTGATATAAGAAACGATACTGCAAGGCCCACTAGCTTCTCACCTATGACATTATGATATTAAATTTTCTACCCAAAAATTTCAAATCTTGAGTATTCTTACCTATTAACGTTTTAAATTAATATACTTTAACCTTTATCCTTTTTATTCTTTTTCATGGGATCACTCTTACGATGAATACAAAGAACCTAACAATCATATCAGAGCAAATCATGTTTTAAACCTTCATTTTTTTTAACCTTTTATTATGTATTGGCTAAATAGTGACTTAACAGGCTGATGAGTGATGAATGTGTATCTACCAGTTCGATTTGCAAACTAAAGTAATATTTTTTTGTGTGAAAATTATACATATTATAAATACAAATGGCAGGTTAAGATGATATAGTGATATGCCTTTTGAAGGCCATTGCCCCTTGGTTTACTACTTAACCACATTCACACAGTTTGAGTCTCGGGTTTGCTCAAATAATGCCATACTCAAAGTAGAACCATCTAGTAGACTGAAGGATGAAGTATCAAAAAATGTTATGGGCACTCTCAACACACATATGAGTAGCACATGTATGATTAGGTTAGTTAGTTAATAGAGAATTCAAGGAAGAAGAAAGTTGAATCTTCTGTTATAAACGAATCAGTGATGGATTTAAGCTAGTCTTCCGAATTTTGGAATATATTCTAGAAACGATTGTCGACTTCTCAAGTAACTGTTGGGGTCCCTCCTTATAATAAAAGGACTCCTAGTTGGAATAGGATTTTTCTCTTATTCCTTGTGTGAGGAAAAAAATTGAAATTTCTATTTTTTCAAGCCTAAAAAGGAATTCCTATTTCTATTGGTAAACCTCCCTATTTATCATTATAAAAGGCAATGAAAGGGAAGAGATTATTCACAACAACTTTCAGAACAAAGAGAAGTCAGAGAAAGAGAGATTTCTGAAGTAGTTCTTTCAAGGGAGATTGAAAGAGAAGAATATTGGTTTGAAGAAAAAAAGATTATTAATCTTGTGAAGTTATTTAGTTTGTGGTTATCTTCTTCAACCTTTGGTAATCTAGGATTTGTTCATATCCTGGGGAGTAAAAGATTTCTATTTCTTTACTTCTTTGTTCAGTTTATCCACCGTAGTTTTGGCGAAAAGTTGATGCAGGCGCATCTAAGACGGCCCCACAAGGCCACACGACCATGGCCTAGTCGGCCAAAGATTAGCAATTTAGTTAGAGTCCTAATTTAAGTATGATTCATAATGAATCTAGGTTTAGGAAGTTTCGTTATGTCAGTATCTCTATTATTTAGGAAAGTCCAGTTTATGTCTATCTAGGAAAGTTTAGTAGCCTATAGAAGGAGGTCCAGTCTTTGTTTATTATTCATATTGAAGAGCAAAACCCCTTGAAGTTTAATAAAGTTTAGTTTATTTACAGTTATTTACCGTTCTTCGTTTATTTACATCATTCTTCTTTTAATTCTGCTGCGACTACATCAAGTGGTATTCAGAGCCATATTTTTTTTTAAACCAATTACAATGGTTAACACTACCGTTACTGCTACACCTACTAAAGAGAGGACACCAACTTTTGCCTCTGAATGGGACAACATCAAGAAGAAGTTATCCTCGGTTACAAAATTGAAAGAAGCTTTCGAAACTTACAAGAAGGAAAACATGGAAAAATTTGACCATATCGATCATAGATTCGATCAAGTCAATGACTCCATCAAGAATTTGTCTCGACAACTCGAAAGTATGTGTAAATCACCCTTTTCTACCTCCACACCATCGACCTCCACCACGAACCAACCTTCATCACACCAACCGACTCCACCCATTACCAACACACCTATCATCACCGTTTCTCACACACCTACCACCACCCCTAAAACCCTAACACCACCATACACCACACCTATTGTTTCTCTACCATACCTCACTCCCACAACCCTATCGGCACCTACCTTCTCCTTCACCGACTCGATTCACTCACCTATCGGCTCTCACCAACACGACCCCTATTACCTAGATGATCGACGTCGCTCGATTCCCCAAGACCACACACATCAACTCGCACCCAAAGTGAACAACCCCACCAATCCACAAGAACGAACCCATCTTACATAGACCCTCGTTCCTGCTACTCTACCCCCCACTCGAACACCAGACTTCACACGAACCAACCCTATCATTAACCCATACTCCCATCGAAACCATGAACTAGAACGACCATGAATAACCGAGTTTAGCCCCCTCCGAAACCAACACCGACAGGATTCCACCCTCTTTCGTCCACTTAGATCGAAAGGTTGTTGGATTTATTCGATAATGGGTAGAACCCACTGTTTTTCATCATGTATCGATGGAGACTTCCGCTTTTAGTCTATGGAGAAAATTAGAAGAATTATATGATCAGAAGACAGCTGTCAAAAAGGCTTACTTGTTCAGAAATCTAGGAAAATTACAATATAAAGAAGGAACCTCAATTGCTCAACACTTAAATGAGATGAAAAGCCTAGTAAATCAGCTTTTTGCAATGAAGTTAGTCTTGGATGAGGAGTTGCAGGCCTTACTTCTTCTAAATTCTTTACTAGATAGTTAGGAGACATTGGTGGTGTCTCTTAGCAATTCTGCTCCTGATGGCATAATGTATATGAATCACGTAACAAGTAGTTTGTTGAATGAAGAAACAAGAAGGAAATCGTCATCAGACGAGTCTCATTCAGAAGCACTTGTTACAGAAAGACGGGGGAGAGGTAAAAGTAGAAAATCTCATAACCGTGATAAGTTAAGGGGAAGATCAAAACCAAAGAAAGAAGTTAAATGTTTTGGTTGTGGAAAAATGGGTAATTACAAGAGTGAATGTAAGAAACAAAAGAAGGAAAATAAAAAGGATGATGAAAAACAAGATAATGTTGCAGTAGTTGGATCAGGTGATGACATTATCTTACTCTCAGGTTGTGGAGACACTTGCTTACGTATGACTGAGTCAGAACTAGAAACAACATGGTTGGTTGACTCAGGTGCTTCGTATCATGCTACTCCACGTAAGGATTTCTTTAGATCTTACAGAATTGAGGACCTTGGCAAAGTCAGGATGGGAAACTTGAGTTTCTCAAAAATCGTAGGAATTGGAGAAGTGAAAATTGAGACGAGCACAGGGAGTACATTGATTCTTAAGAATGTGAGGCATATACCAGATCTTCGATATAACCTAATCCCTACCGGAGTATTAGATGACGAAGGGTACCACAATCACTTTGGTGATGGAAAGTGGAAGCTCACAAAAGGGTCAATGGTGATAGCAAGAGGGAAGAAGTGTTGTACTTTATACAGGACTCTAATAAAACTGTGTAAAGGAGAATTGAATGCAGCTGAAAAAGATTCTTCCACTGATCTTTGGCATAGAAGACTCGGGCAGATGAGCGAGAAGGGACTTCAAATCCTTGCTAAACGACAAGACTTACAGAACATAAAAGGTATAAATTTAAACACTTGCTCTCATTTTTTAGTAGGTAAGTAACATAGAGTTTCTTTTCAAAGGAATGCATCTAAAAGAAAATCCAGTGTTTCGGAGCTCGTTTATTCTAACGTTTGTGGGCCTTTAAAGGTCAAAACACTTGGTGGTGCTTTGTACTTTGTTACTTTTATAGATGATGCTTCCAGGAACGTTTGGGCATATGCCATAAAGACCAAAGATCAGGTATTTACAGATTTTAAGAATTTCCATCACATGGTAGAACAGGAGACAGGAAAATCATTAAAGTGCATTCGCACTGACAATAGAGGAGAATACATCGAGTCGTTTGAAGAGTACTGGAAAACCCATGGTATTCGACATGAACAAACAGTTCCCAAAACTCCACAACAAAACGGTGTAGTAGAACGCATAAATCGCATTATTGTGCAGAGGATCAGATGTATGCTCTCAAAAGCTAAGCTGCCTAAAAGCTTCTAGGGCGAGGTAATGCGTACTGCATGTTATTTGATCAATTTATCACCTTCAACACCATTAGATGGAGATGTAGCTGAGAGAGTGTGGGTTGGGAAAGAAGTCAGTTATGAACACCTAAGGGTGTTTGGTTGCAGGACTCTTTTGCATATACCTAATGATCAAAGATTGATGATAAAGCCAAACAATGCATCTTTTTAGGGTATGCAGATGAGAAATTCGGATACAGGTTATGGGATCCAGTCGATAAGAAGATTATTAGAAGTAGAGATGTAGTCTTTCTTGAAAATCAAACTATTGAGCACTTCGGGGAAGTTAAGAAGCATGAGAATCATAATGGTGATCTCATTGATCTAGATACACATATCTATCCTAAGGTTATGCATGATAATGTAGGTGAAGAACAAAATCATGAAGATGAAGCTCATGAAGATGTTCCTATGGGTGATGATGTTGAGCAAGGAATGGAAGTTCCACATGAACCACAAGCAGAATTGAGAAGATCGACTTGAGATAGAGCACCATCTACCAAGTATCCTCCACACGAGTATGTGATGGTTACATATAGTGGAGAACAACAATGTTATGAAGAAACCCTAGATGATGTACACAAGGAGTGGTTGAAAGCTATACAAGATGAAATTGAATCCTTGCATAAGAACAATGCTTTTAAGTTGGTTGAAAAACCTAAGAACAAGAAAATTCTTAAAAATAAGTGGGTGTTCAAAATCAAGACCGAAGAAACAAATTCACAACCCCGGTACAAGGCAAACTTAGTGGTGCAAGGATTTGGGCAGAAGTTGGGTATTTCTTTTCATGAGATTTTCTCACCGGTGGTGAAGATGTCCTTTATACGGTTAGTATTGGGATTGGCTGCGAGTATGAACCTAAAAATTGAAAACTAGATGTCAAGACCGCTTTCCTTTATGGTGACTTGGAGGAAGATGTGTATATGGAACAACCAACAGGGTTTGAAGTTAAAGGTAAGGAACACTCGGTAAGTTAGAGAAAAGTTTATATGGGCTGAAACAAACACCAAGATAGTGGTACAAAAAGTTCGAATCGTTCATGAAGGATCAAGGGTATCACAGGATGACTTCAGATCATTGTGTTTTCGTTCATAAATTTCCTGATGGAGATTTGATTATACTTCTGCTTTATGTTGATGATATGTTGATTGTTGGTCAGGATGCTAATAAAATTAGCATGCATATCTCTCGTGATAGAAAAGCTGGAAAACTTTGGCTATCACAAGAAAGATAAATGAGAAGGTTCTAGAAAGGTTCAATATGGACAAGACAAAACCAGTGAGTTGTCCATTAGCCTGTCACTTCAAGTTGACGAGTGACCAGTGTCCATCAACTAGAAGTGAGAAAGAAGAAATGGAGAAAATTCCTTATGCTTCAGTTGTAGGAAGCTTGATGTATGCAATGGTGTGTACCAGACCGGACATTGCATTTGCAGTTAGAGTAGTAAGCAGATTTCTTTGCCAATCCAGACAAAGAGCATTGGTTAGCAGTGAAGTGGATTCTGAAGTATCTTAGAGGTATGTCTAAAGCTCGTATATGTTTTGGTAATGATATGCCAGTATTAGTCGGTTACACAAATGCAGACATGGCAGGAGATGTAGACTCCAAAAGGTCCACATCAGGCTACCTATTTACTTTTTCAGGGGGAGCAGTGTCATGGCAATCTAAATTACAGAAGTGTGTAGCTTTATCTACTACAGAGGCAAAATATATTTCCATTACAGAATGTTGCAAGGAGATGTTATGGATGAAGAGACTGTTAGAAGAACTTGGTATGAAACAGGATAATTATGTTATTCATTGCGAGAGTCAAAGTGCCATCCACCTCAGTAAGAATTCTATTTTCCATTCCATGTCTAAGCATATAAATGTTAGATACTAGTGAATCCAAGATGTTCTTGAAGAAAAGATGTTGAAGATCGAGAAAATCCATACTGACGACAATGGTTCAGATATGATGACAACACGATTACTCAAACGCAAGCATGAGCTATGTAGCAGTGTTGCAGGTTTGGGGATGGTAGGTCCCTCTTCATAAGTCGGGAGGGGGAGTTTGTTCGGGTCTCTCCTAATAATAAAAGAACTCCTAGTTGGAATAGGATTTCTCTTATTCCTTGTTGGGGAATAAATAGAAACTTCTATTTTTTTCAAGCCTAAAAAGGAATTCCTATTTCTATTGGTAAACCTCCCTATTTATCATTATAAAAGGGAATGAAAGGGAAGAGATTATTCACAACAACTTTCAGAACAAAGAAGCCAGAGAAAGTGAGAATTCAGAAGTTGTTCTTTCAAGAGAGATTGAAAGAGAAGAATATTGGTTTGAAGAAAAGAAGATTATTAATCTTGTGAATCAATTTAGTTTGTGGTTATCTTCTTCAACCTTTGGTAATCTAGGATTTGTTCAAATCCTAAGGAGTAAGAGATTTCTATTTCTTCGTTTCTTTGTTCAGTTTATCCACCGTAGTTTTGATGAAGAGTTCTTATCCAAGAGTGTTTCTACACATCTTGAAGAATTGGTTAATCCCCTATTGCTTTAGGGGAAGAATTGTGTAACCCGTTATTATCATTTTAGTGGAAGATTTCTGGACTAGGTCCCGTGGTATTTACCTTCTATCTTGGAGGGGTTTTTTGCCACGTTAAATAATCTTGGTGTATCTGCTTTTTATTTCACATCCTTTATCTTCATATTCCTGAACAAGTTAATTAGGTTAATTTTCGTAGCAACAATATGCTACTATGACAAGGCCAGATGTGACTTATGCTGTGAATTATCTCTCTCAGGTTATGCATCAACCTACATCAGTTCATCTTGTCTTACTCAAGAAAGTGCTTAGGTATCTTAAAGAAACTATAGGAGCTGGAATAGAATACCCTTAGGTGATATCTCATCTCTTTCTGGTTATTCAGATTCAGATTGGGGGAGTTATCCTGACTCTAGATGCTCTATACTTGTTTGTTGCTCTTCAAAGAAGCAAAATACAGTGTCTAGGTCCTCCACTGAGGTTGAATATAGAGCTTTGTGTCTAGTTACTTCTGTATTATTATGGTTGTCTTACTTAATGCAAGAGCTCCATATTTCTGTCAAGCTACCTATGGTTCTGTTTTGTGATAACATGGGGGCCAAGTATCTGGCTTCTAATATTGTTTTCCATGGAAGGACAAAGCATTTTCAAATTAATTTGCACTTCATCGGAGATCTAGTTCAACAACAAACACTAGAAGTGAAGTTTGTCTCGTCTGATAAGAATCTTGCTGATATATTGACCAAAAGTTCTATCTTCTCTGTTTTTGATTTTATTAGAAGCAAACTTATCTTTCTCCCTACATTGAAACATATGTTTTAGGGGGCTTGTAAGAGAGTCAAGACTGAAGGATGAAGTTGGAAGTATTTGAAAATGTTATGGGCACTCTCAGCACACATATGAGTCACACATGTATGATTGGGTTAATTAGTTAAGTGAGAATTCAGTTGTTTAAGTATTTGGTTAGTTATAACTAACTCCTATTTTTTTCACTAACTCTTTCGGTTTATCTGTCACTTTATATAAGAGAGTTGTTGTAATTGAACTCTTCAACTATGAATGTAAATCCATATACTTCTAGCTTACACATCTACTATTCACTAAATTCGTAACTATTTCATATATCACGTATTAGGCAGGCAAGCCATTAGTTACCACTATTTATCTTGTGACCTGGTTTTTAATTGATATATTTTGTTTGGCTATAATAGGTTGAATGCGACTTTCAGGATCAATGAGCCCGAGATGTTTTGATCATTAGGAATCTACAAATGGAATGTTTTTTGTTTCTTTTTAATGAGAGAAAATTCTCTCCCGTCATTTTTAACGTTACTAACCAACGTATCCTTCTTCGGGTTACATTGTTAGGTGCAACTTTAGTTTCCACCCATGTAACTTGCTTGAAACGACTCGGTGTTCACGGAGGAATTGTTGATGTCAAAAAATGGCCTTCTGTTATATCAGCATGAAACAGGGAGTTGATACATGACAACCTCCGTTAAGTTGAATGTTCAGTTAAGTCAAGTTAGGTTCTATCGGTTGAATCTGCTTCCAACTCTGGTTCTCTGCTACTCTTGCTCCTCACTCATTGCTTTTGCTCCTTGCTCCTTGCTTCTGACTCCTTTTTTCCTTTCTCTTGCTTATTACTCCTTTTTGTCTGTTCCCAAGGGGGGAAAACCTGCAAAGGGTTCGAAAACCGCTGCGACGCTCAAGCCAGTCAGGGTGCTCTTTGTAGTAAAAGAATTAATATTGATCGATCCTTTTGGGAGCGAGTTATGAGAACTCAGAGTTAACTGTGATCTTTTAGGGTTTAGAAATCGTGTTCTTTGAAGGACGATTTGGGGGCCTTCTATAGGCTTAAGAGGCGGCGATGATTGTCGTGGAGGGAAGCTTTCCCTTTGTGTTTATCTCGTATCCAGGATAGATGAAAGTTCCTAAGTTTAAGGATCTTTCGTAGATACCTTGCCGATGTGATAGATCTTTGGGGAGAGGTTTCCTCCCTTGGCCTCGTGAAGTCCACACTTGCTTAAACACTTAGAGATCTGTAGCCGACTGAGATCTTTATGGAGATTTTGTGATTAAGTCGGTAGATTGCTGGTGCACTTTGCCTTCTCAGTTTTGGGCGTAAGGCATCGACCGTACCTACGTGGACCCCCCCTCATTCCTTTAGAAACCCCAGGACTGATCCGTTCATGCGAAGGGCGTTACAGGGCTGGTTTCCTCTAGCCGACCTTTAGGGGAGTACGTGACGGATTGTCGAGGGTTCAGCTGACCTGCTACCTTAAGCCGGGTTGACCCAGTGGACTTCAGGTCTGATCTTGACTCTTCAGACGTTAGTCAACTTCTCGACATTTTATGCATCATCATGAGTCCCGCCACTCCTTAGTCGAAAGTAATGAGACTGAGGAGTAGAAGTAACTCGTGTTTCTCAAACGTTGAAGACCCTGAATGCAGAGGGTTTACCTGGACCAGATCTGTCTTGAAAAGCTTGGCCTTTCCTTTTGGTTTTCAAGAGCTGATTTGTACTGAGCTGTCTTAGAGTGCTTTGTGAACTCTTCTTTCTGATCATTACTTATAAGGTCTTCATTACTTGGCCATCTTTGGCCAGAACTACTCTTAGTGTTGTCTTCTTTGAGACGAAGTACACGTCTCTTTTCTTGAGTGACACATTTCGGACTTTGCTAGAGCAAATCAGTTTTCTTTCCATGCGTGATTCCTTGACGTCATAGGTTTGATCTTCTGATCACGCGTTATCGGCGATAATCTTTTAGGTAACTGCGCACGGCAGTTCCCTTACCATGCGTGGATACGTGGCGTTTCGCAATCGAAAAAGTTAGTGCGTCTCCCCATGTTTCATTAATTCCTCCGCTGGTTTAGCCGTTACTCGAGCCGTCAGTGGTTTAGGAAAGTAAAGGGGCATTGGGGCCTTCTCGATACCCGGTGCCTATTACTACGTGTCTGTATTTCATCGGTCGTTTCGCCTCTGCGCGGATTCTGCGCTTGCTTCTCGTGATTTGGGAAGTTCCTCCTTCTTTAAATATCTCAACTATTGAGTTTGCTTTTCCTTCTCTTTCCTGCAGATCCAGCTTTTATCTTCTTGCTTTGTTTCCTTCCTTTTCTTATATCAGTAAAAGATATGGTTGTTCCTTCCTCCAACGCTGACTTTTCTGGTCAGATGCGTTACCCTAGTCGTATGACTCAAGAAGGCGTTGATGGTCTTCGTGCCGAGCATGCGATTCTGGCTACTTTCCAACTCATTCTTCCATCTTCTGAAGATCGCATCTGTTTCACCGATGATCGTCGCGTTGGTGTTTACGAAATTTTCTTCAGTATGGGTCTGGTGTTTCCTTTTCTGTCTTTTCTTGTGGAATTAATGAATTACTACGGGCTTCAACTGTTTCAGTTGAGCCCTAATGTTGTGATGACTATCATGGCATTCTACTTTCTCTGTCTCGAGAAGGGTGAAAAGGTTAGTCTCTATGCCTTCGATAAGGTCTTTTTTCTTAAGTCTAGTGATCGTTGTTGGTAGTATTTCTCTTCTCGTTTTGGACCGTTCTTCTCTGCTCCTTCCATCCCAAAGATTCTAAAGAGAAGTTCCTTCTTGTTCGCCCTACTTTTGCTACCGAGGATTTCGGTTTTGCTGTTCGTGCTACTGGTTCTTCCACCAATCGTCCCAAGCTCATTCTTGGCGCCGAGGATGCCAGATGTTGGGTAAGGGGAAAGAGGGGTTGGTTCCTGAAAATCTTGCTAATCTTCGAACCTTGCATCAGACCCAAGTGGTTCCCTCTCTTCCAGGTATTTCAGTGAATTTTTTGCCATATTTTTTTCACTTTTTCTTACAAAGAGTGGTTCTTGCTGAAATTTCTTCCTGTTATTAGTGTTTTTGACGAAAAGGGTTAGGATCGACGACCCACCATCTTCCTCTGTTGCCAAGAAGTCTCGTGTTAAGTCGATAACCGGTCGAAGTTCCGCCGGTATCATCGTTCGCGAACTTGGCAGCCCAGCTACTTCTCTGGCTCCTTCACTAGGTACCATTGCTTCTCGGACCAGGGCTGGGATCCATTCCTCCGCTAAGAAGGGGAAAGCTCTGCCCGTCCTGGGTTTGTCGGCAAAGATGGCTCGTTGGCCTAAAGGTCTTCCTTGTTTCGTAGTTTCCTTGATTAACGGTCTTGATCATTATTTTCAGGGCGAGGTACTGTCTTCTTTCTTAGCCTGTACTCCTGAATCATTGTTTGTCGACTGGTTACCTCCTTATATATTTTTTTTAGGGCTCCCAAGTCAGCCATGATCTTGCATCTTACCTGAGTCAAGTCGAGCGTCTAGAGGCTCAGTTTTCCCGGGCTGAAAGAGAGGCCCTTTCGTATAAGGCTGAAGCTGAGATTTTGACAAATGATTTGGAAATCGTTGCTGCTGACCGAGACTCCTGGAAGCTAACAGCGGAACAATCTCAGGATGGTGCTGACCTTCAATCTTCCCAGTCTGTTGCTCGCATTTCTGCTGTGGAGAAGCAACTCGAGGCCCTTAAAGAGAAGGAGGCTGCCTTGGAACTTCAGAGGGAGAAGGACAAGGCTGCCCTTAAAGACTCTCGCCGTAACACTTTTGAACTTGCTGAGTTGAACCGGGCAAAGGTAGTGGCGACCTTCAAATGTGGAGACGAGTTTTCGGCCATTATGAGGAAGCAACGCAAGTTGGGGTTTCAGGTTGCCTGGGGGGCAGCTCGGCGTTTCTATTCTCCCAAAGACTCTGTCCACATGCAGCATATTGACAAAGACAAGGTGGCCATGTTCGTCAATGCGGTGACCGCTGACCATGGCTCTAGAGAAGACTTCCCTTTTAGCGATGACGAGTGGGATAGCGATGCAGCTGCTTCTATGGTTTCAGTGGATGACGATTCTGATGAAGGCTCTACTTACTGTGTCCCTCAACCCAATCTTGATGATCTTCCTGACCCTCCTTGATGGGCCTAAAAAGTTTCCTTATAAGGTATACACCCGCAAGTACAAGGGCGTCAAGTAATAATTCCGGTAAGACCAGGATGGTTGTTCCTTCACAAAAGAAGAGTTAAACCTATTCTAGCATGACCTAACTGACTAACTCCCTCTGCAAAATACAACCCAAATTAGCCCTATATAATAATTCTTCGATCTGGATTTTGCCCCTGGTCATGGCCTTAGTTACCAGGGTTGTTTCATCGGCTTCGAACACGACTAGTTTCACTAGGACTTCGCCCAAGGCCCCTGGTCGTCGCTTTCGCTACCAGGGTTGTTTTCGTTGGCTTGAGCTCAACTAGTTTTGCTAGGACTTCTCCTTAGGCCTCTGGTCGTATCTTGGGCTACCAGAGCTATTTTCGTCGACTTGAGCTCCACTAGTTTCGTTAGGACTTCTCCCTAAGGCCTCTAGCCGTAGCTTGGGCTACCAGAGTTGCTCATTTTCGTCGGATTGAGCTCGACTAGTTTCTTTAGGACTTCTCCCTGAGGCCTCTGGTCGTAGCTTGGGCTACCAGAGTTACTCGTTTTCGTCGGGTTGAGCTCGACTAGTTTCGTTAGGACTTCTCCTTGAGTCCTCTAGTCGTAGCTTGGGCTACCAGAGCCGCTTTCGCCGGCTTGAGCTCGACTAATTTCGTTAGGACTTCACCTTGAGGCCTCTAGTCCTAGCTTGGGCTACCAGAGCTGTTTTCGTCGGCTTGAGCTCTACTAGTTTCGTTAGGACTTCTCCTTGAGACCCCGAATGAGAGGTCACCTTTTAGCAAAATAAGATTGACTGAGTCTCCTCGTATTTTAAGTAAAATATCGTTTTTACCGAAAAAGGGCCACAGCTGGTAGCGCTGCTCTCCCACCTAACGGCTCTTATGGTTAGGCAAACTACAACTTGAAAAGTATCAAAGTAAAATATATCGTACCTGAGTGGCTCTGGTCTTATTCTTGCATGTCCTCCTTGGGTTCTTGAGGGGTGACTTTTCCTTTGCCTGTGATGGTTGGGACGGTCGCTCTTTTGCTGCAATTTCGGGTGGAGAAAACATATCATTCCCTAGTTGTTGCCTGATCTCCCCTCACGACTCCCATGAGGTTTGTTCCCGGGATCGGGAATTTCATCATTAGGTGGTTTATGGATATGATCGCCTTTGATTCCCTCAGGAAGTTTCTTCCCAGGATGATGTTATAGGCGTGTAGCCTATCGACTATTACGAAGTTTAGCATTGCTCTGCTGGTCGCTCCTTCTCCGATGAATATGGTAAGGCGATTATTCCTCCGCTCTCCACCCGGTTGTCTCCGAGTCCCATTAAGTATGGCTCACAGGTTTCCGTATGTTGTGCCTTTACTTGGAGCTTTTGCAGGCACGCTCTGCTTATGACCTCGGTGGAGCTCCCGGTGTCGATTAGGATGCGTCCGGCACTCCAATTAGCTACCAGTGCTGTTATTACCAAGGGGTCGGTATGAGGTGTGATTATTCCTCTTAGATCCTCATCTATAAAGACTACGGGGGGCGTCTTCTCGGCATGTGGCGTCGCGAACGTCATAATTTCGTCCTCCCGTCTACGCCTCTTGTTTCCTTTGTTCGCTTCGTGCACCGGGCCTTCGGCTATGACGTTGATCTCGTCCCACGCTTCTGGCTCTAGTCCTGGTGCTTTTTTTTCCTCTTACTTTCCTCTTGGTCAGCTTCCTTCTTTAGTTCGAGCTCTTCCACCAGCAGTTTGGTTCTGTCGTTGAGAAGTCGTATCAAGTTCTGAAAAGTTAATGAAAAGAGTTTGGGTTACCGGACTGATGATTTTGCTGGAGAGATGTCCTCCTTCTCGCGCCAAATGTTGATGTCAAAAAACGGCCTTCCGTTATATCAGCATGAAACAGGGAGTTGATGCATGACAGCCTCCGTTAAGTTGAATGTTCTGTTAAGTCAAGTTAGATTCTATCGGTTGAATCTGCTTCCAGCTCTGGTTCTCTGCTATTCCTGCTCCTCACTCCTTGCTCATGCTCCTGCTCCTGCTCCTTGCTCCTACTCCTGACTCCTTTTTCCTTGCTCTTGTTTATTGCTCTTATTCGTCTGTTCCCAAGGGGGGAAACCTGCAAAGGGATCGAAAACCGCTCCGACGCTCAAGCCAGTCAGGGTGCTCGTTGCAGTAAAAGAATGAATAATGATTGATCCTTTTGGGGGCGAGTTATGAGAACTCAGAGTTAACTGTGATCTTCTAGGGTTTAGAGATCATGTCCTTTGAAGGACGATTTGGGGGCCTTTTATAGGCTTAAGAGGCGGCGATGATTGCCGTGGAGGGAAGTTTTCCCTCTGTGTTTATCTCGTATCCAGGATAGATGAAAGTTCCTAAGTTCAAAGATCTTTTGTAGATATCCTACCGATGTGATAGATCTTTGGGGAGAAGTTTCTTCCCTTGGACGCGTGAAGTCCACACTTGGTTAAACACTTAGAGACCTGAAGCCGACTGAGATCTCTATGGAGATTCTGGGATTAAGTCGGTAGATTGCTGGTGCACTTTGCCTTCCCAGTTCTAGGCGTAAGGCATCGACCGAACCTATGTGGACCCCCCCCCCTCATTCCTTTAGAAATCCCAGGACTGATCCGTTCATGCGAAGGGCGTTACAGGGCTGGTTTCCTCTAGCCGACCTTTAGGGGAGTATGTGACGGATCGTCGAGGGTTCAGCTGACCTGCTACCTTAAGCCGGGTTGACCCAGTGGACTTCAGGTCTGATCTTGACTCTTAAGACGTTAGTCAACATCTGGACATTCTATGCATCATCAGGTATCACATTAAATGAGCCATATGAAACTTTCGTTCCCACATCTCTCTGTCATGCGAATACGTTGATCGTTGTTGTACTTCAATTGTTTCATTGTGCGTCTTGAGTATTTTACTATATTTTAAAAAGAAAATTCTGAGGTTTTTCTTTATGCCCGTCAATAACCAAACTTTGACACGTGTATACATTTGGTATGGCCTTGTGTAGTTTCAGATATACACACCCGGAAACCTTGTAAAGGCATTTGCCCACCATTTTGATGCTAGATTGCTTATCATGGTGGATTTTCTTTCAAACATCATATTTATCTAATACTTCAGAAAGTTCAAAAAAAAACTTGTATGGATGTATTCATTAATGCTAATCTATGCTTAACACTAAGAAACAAAAAAGGTTCCATACCTGCAAGAACTTTAACTAAATCTGAAATGCGGAGACTGGTATTAAAAAAGGAGAGCACCATTTTTATTTCTTTGCTTATGTTATTCTCATGTACTTGTGGTGGTTCCTCAGCTTTATGATCTATGTGTTGGAAAGGGGGCTTTTAAACTAAATTTGGGTTTGGGCCCAATATAAAAGTGTGGGTTTGAGTAAATGGTTTACCAAACTAGAAGGGGTAAAAAAGTAAAAGCCTCATGAAATTAATTAAAAGGGTGTAGAGAGTTCTTTTCTTACACTAGTTCAAGAACAATCTAGAGAGAGAAAGTAAAAGGAGAATAGTATACAAGAAACTTGAAGAAGAAGACATAGATCTAGTATTAATATTGTGTTTAAGGTAAGAACTAACTTCAATATCTAGTTTAATATTGTGACAAAAACTTTGTGTCTCTTTGATGTGGCGTTAAAATACCACATTGAGATCACTTAACTTCGATGAGGTAGTTCGTTTCGGGTTTTATTTCTAATAATTTATGTGTTTTTCTTGTTAGGAAGCTTATTTGGAGTTTGGCATTACATTCGGAATAAAACGAAGCAATTCGTCACATTTTCGTCTCATCTGGAAGAGATCGGAAGGAGAGGGAACCAGGGGTATTTTGTTCATTTTGTGAAATTTAGAGCTTAAATGGAAAGTGGAGCCAATGGTGAGTCCGACGGCGAAGACGGAAGTCGAATCGGAGTTCGGACGAGAAAGTTAGAAAAGAAATAAAGAAGTCGAGAGAAATGACAAATTTGAAGGCACCTCCTTGGTTTCTAATGAGATACAAGGCCCAAAGCCCAAAAGTCTAAAGAAGAACAAAGAAATTCTATGAGCACCTGCTTTTAAGAATAGTCATAGGAGGTGGCCCAAGTCAAAGTCTCATGACTAAGTCTAATTGGGTTGACAAAGTCAAGGTGACCTAGGGTTTGAGTTTTGAACAAAAGGAAAAAGTCTGATTGGGACTTTATCTTCTTAATTAGAAAACTAGGGTTTGTTCTTGGTTCTGAGGGAGGATTTCGATTGAACTTTAAAGGGGAGAAGAAGGAGCAGCCGACCAAGCTTTGGTCGGCCAGCAAACAAGGACCGGCCAAGCTTGGCCGGTACATCGACAGAGGACGGGCACCAACCGAGAGGGAACAGCAAGCTTTCATAGCTCGGTATTGGAAGAACAGCTCGGGTTTCAGCTTGTGAAGCACGGGACGCATACGGGAAGCTTAACCGGGAGCACGGGAAGCTTGGCCTAACCTCAGAGCAGCTCGGATTTCCATTTCCTGGTCGGATTCTCATCTCTCTTGGCCGGATTTTGCAGAACTAGTCGGAGCTATTCAGTGTAGTTCCGGCCATCATTAGGCTCGGAAACCTTAGGGTTTTAGCTCCATTCATCATTGCCTTGCCTCCTATAATGTTTGATTTTGTTTTGAGCAACAAATCTTAGAGAGGGAAAGCTTGATTTGAGCTTTCATGGTGATTTAGGGTTAAGAGGAAGAAGACACCTATTGTATTCTGTTAAAGGGACTCCTGCATTCTTTTACAGGGAGATCGACAGCACTTGACCACTTATATTTCCCGTCGATCTTAGTCTCGTGCCTCATCGGAATACGGAGATTATCACCTTAACTCGTGTCTTTCTTTGTTTTCTTCCCGTTTATTATTTGTATCGCCATGTCTAGCTAGCTTTTGTAGTCGGATACTCGTGAAACATGTTTTGATGTGACAAAAGAGTTTTATTGCTTTTAATGATAAAATCTTCCGGGTTTTTAGACCGTTCATGGACTGGAATCTGAGTTAAACCAAGAGTTCGTTGACCTATACAAGTAAATGGGTGAAGTTAACTAACTTTTCATGCTTATAGATCATTAGTACTAGTCACTATCGATTTTGTGGATCGAAGTATCCCTCTCATTCGATTCTTGCCTGAGTCTTCCCGAATCTCTCACCTTTAGTTTAGTAGCCTTATTTGTTTATTTATTTGAAATCAATCCGAAAACCCAACTTATTATCTTTTCGTTTTTAGTCTTAGTTAGTCAGTGACACCTAGACCGGTGGGCTAGACTCTTTCGGTATTCGAATTACCTCCCTATCCTTGAGGATCGATCCCGGTGTTACCGGGTTATTACTTGACGCCCGTATACTTGCGGGTGGAGACCTTTTAGGGTAACCTTTTAGGCCCATCACTCTTGTTTATGAGATTGTGTAGATCTAAAGAAACTTTTGTATATGAAAGTATGTTGATGTGAATCTTTTGAGTTTATTTGAGTGTATTGAAGTATCTATATCTCTAATCTCCAACAATTGGTATCAGAGCCATATTAGTTTATCAATTCAAGCTTTTTCAACATTTTTTGAGATCTAGGGTTTGTTGAAATTTTTGGGGATCTTGTAAGAAAATGTCAAATATGATACAACCTCAAATACCTAGGCTAACTAAAGAGAACTATGAACATTGGTGTATTCAAATGTGTGTATTATTGGGATCTCAAGATTTGTGGGATATTGTTTAAAATGGTTATGTAGAACCAACTCAAGAAGAAGAGAGTTTTATGAATGATGTACAAAAGTGTGTTCTTAAAGACTCAAGAAAAATGGATAAAAAAGCTTTATTTCTTATCTATCAAGGAATTGATGGTCCTACATTTGAAAAAGTGTCCGAAGCAAAATCATCGAAAGAGGCTTGGAATATTCTCAAGAATTCATTTACAGGAGTTGATAAAGTGGTAAAGGTTCGTCTCCAAATTTTGCGTGGTGAATTTGAAAGGTTGAGTATGAATGAAGGAGAACTTGTCTCCGATTATGTTTCAAGAGTATTGTCTAATGTTAACGAAATGAAAAGGTGTGGTGAAAAATGTGATGATGTTCGGGTGATGGAGAAGATTTTACGGTCTTTGACACCTAAATTTGATAATGTGGTTATTGTCGTTGAAGAATCAAAAGATTTGGAATCCATGACGGTAGATGAATTGATGGGAACATTGCAAATCCATGAACAAAGGGTGAATAGAAATGTCGCAACCTCTTCAAATTGTTCGGTTGATCAAGTACTTCAAGCAAAACTCACTTTAGAAGAAAAACAATATACACCCCAAAAAGAAAGAGGCTATGAGAGTTATGGCAGAGGTTATGATAATCGTAGAAGAGGCTTTGGAAGCCAAAGAGGAAGAAATTTTTTAATAGAGGAAGAATAAATGAACCAAGAGGAAGAGGTAGAGGAAACTTTACTAGACCTTATAATAGTCAAGGTAGAGACAAAAGGGATATTGAGTGCTATAATTGTCACAAGCTTGGGCATTATAGTAATGAATGTTGGTATAAAAATGAAGTTAAGGAAGAATCAAACCTTGTTGAAGATGAAGTAGAAATTAATGTTGATCCTACATTGTTATTTTCTTGTGATGGTCTTGATGAATTACAAACAATCACTTGGTATTTCGACACCGGTGCAAGTAATCATATTTGTGGAAAAAGAGAATTGTTTGTTGAAGTGAATGAAAGTGTGAAAGGGTGTGTAAAGTTCGGTGACTCCTCAAAGATACCGGTGCTAGGAAAAGGTAATATCCTCATTCAACTAAAAAATTGAAAACATAACTATATTTCCGATGTTTATTATGTTCTCGCAATGAAAAATAATATTTTGAGTTTGGGACAACTTTTAGAAAAATGTTATGATATAAGATTGAAGGATCTTCATCTCACATTAAGAGATAGAAGTGGAACTCTAATTGCTAAGGTAAAGATGGCAAAGAATAGATTATTTCCCTTGAACATTCAACATGGTGATGCAAAATGCTTAAACTCTATTGTGAAAGATGAATCTTGGTTGTGGCACTTGAGACTTGGGCATCTAAACTTTGATGGGATGAAGACCTTGGCAAGCAAGAATATGGTAAGGGATTTACCATGTATTGATCACCCAAACAAAGTGTGTGAAGGGTGTATCTTTGGCAAGCATCATCGTACAAGTTTTTCTAAAGAAGGAAGGTGGAGAGCATCTAATATATTGGAGCTTGTGCATACCGATGTTTGTGGTCCATTGAAGCCAATGACAAATAGAGGTAACAATTACTTTCTCACTTTCATTGATGATTTTAGTAGAAAAACATGGGTTTATTTCTTAAAAAATAAATCCGAAGTATTTGAGGTATTCAAAGAGTTCAAGAACATGGTTGAGAAACAAAGTGGTTTTATGATAAAGAAACTAAGGTCCGATAGAGGTGGATAATATACCTCAAAAGCATTTGATATGTTTTGTAGAGAACATGGGATTGTTCATGAACTTACTCCATCATTCACACCACAACTAAATGGAGTTGCCGAAAGGAAAAATCGCACCATATTAGACATGGCAAGAAGCATGTTAAAAGAAAAAAGTATGCCTAGAGAATTTTGGGGTGAAGCCGTTGCATGTGCCGTATACTTGTTAAATAGATGTCCCACTAAAAGTGTCTATATGAAGACCCCGCAAGAGGCATGGGGTTATTACAAGCCTAGTGTATCTCATTTAAAGATATTTGGATGTATTGCTTATGCAAAGATACTGGAAGCAAGAAGAACAAAACTTGATGATAAAGGTGAGAAATGTATCTTTCTTGGGTATAATGAGCAAATGAAATGTTACAAGTTGTTTAATCCAATTGTCAATAAAGTTCTATTTAGTAGGGATGTGGTATTTGAAGAAGATTTGGCATGGGAATGGAAAGGAAAAGAAATTGTTCAACTTGAACTTAGACTTGAAGGAGGAGAAGAAGAAGATGCACCACCAAGAGAATTTCAAAGAGACCCACAAATACCATCGTCCTCATCTCCATCATCCTCATCAGCGGGGGGAAGTTCTAATGAAGGGCCATTGAAAACAAGAAGTTTGAGAGAGATATATGAAGTTGTGGATAATGAAAAAGAATTAAACTTGTGTTGTTTTCTCATGGATTGTGATCCTATTAGTTATGAAGAAGCCATCCAAGAAGAAAAATGGGAAAATGCCATAAATGAAGAAATTAATGCAATGGAAAAAAATGATACTTGGGAGTTGACAAATTTGCCAAAAGGATACAAACCTATTGGTGTGAAGTGGGTGTATAAGACAAAAAAGAATGCAAGTGGAGTAGTCCAAAGATACAAAGCAAGACTTGTAGCTAAAGGTTACAAGCAAAGAGCCGGCATTGATTATAGTGAGGTATTTGCTCCCGTTGCTCGTATGGAAACAATTAGATTGTTAATCTCTATAGCGGCTCAATATTCATGGAAAATTTATCAACTTGATGTCAAGTCGGCATTCTTGAATAGTATCCTTGAGGAGGAGATTTATGTTGAACAACCTTTAGGCTATGTTAGAAAGGGCAAAGAAGATAAAGTTTATAAGTTGAAGAAGGCCCTTTATGGGTTAAAGCAAGCTCCACGTGCATGGAATGCAAGAATTGATAAATATTTTCAAGAAAATGGATTTGAAAAGTGTCCTCATGAGCACACTTTATATATGAAAGTGAAAGAAGATGGAGGTATGTTATTTGTTTGTCTCTATGTTGATGATTTGATATGCACTGGCAATGATTCAAGACTATTTGATGAGTTCAAGAAGAGCATGATTAAGGAATTTGATATGACCGATATTGGATTGATGGGTCATTTCCTTGGTATTGAAGTGAAGCAAATGGAAAATGGCATATTTATATCTCAAAGTGGATATGCTAAGGAAGTTCTTAAAAGGTTTAGAATGGAGTCATGTAATCCGGTAAACACCCCTCTTGAAAGTGGAGTGGAGTTGAGAAAATGCTCAAGAAGAAGTGATGTCGATCCTACATATTTCAAAAGTTTGATTGGAAGTCTACGTCATCTTACATGTACAAGACCGGATATTCTTTATGGAGTTGGGCTAGTGAGTAGGTACATGGAGACACCGGATGAATCTCATCTTAATGTTGCAAAGAGGCTCCTTCGATATCTTAATGGTACGCTCAATGATGGTTTATTTTTCTCTTGTGAACAAGATTTTAAGCTTATCGGTTATTCCGATAGTGATTGGGGTAGAGACTTAGATGAAAGAAAGAGTACATCGGGGTTTGTATTTTTTATGGGTTACACGACATTTACTTAGTCTTCTAAAAAACAACCCATTGTGACTTTATCTACTTGTGAGGCGGAATATGTAGCCGCTAGCTCTATGGTTTGTCATGCAATTTGGTTAAGAAATATGTTGAAGCATCTTCAATGCCCTCAAGTTGGTCCAACCGAAGTGTTCCTTGATAACAAATCGGCTATTGCTTTAGCTAAGAATCCCGTTTGTCATGAAAGAAGCAAGCACATTGATACACGCTACCATTTTATTCGTGAACATGTTAAGGAAGGTGATATTGAAGTGATGTATTGCAAGTCTCAAGATCAAATAGCGGATATATTTACGAAGCCCTTGAAGCATGATGCCTTTGAGAGATTGAAGTGGATGTTAGGTATGAGAAGCTATGAAAATTTGGTTTAAGAGGGGATGTTGAAAAGGGGGCTTTTAAACCAAATTTGGGCTTGGGCCCAATATAAAAGTGTGGGTTTGAGTAAATGGTTTACCAAACTAGAAGGGGTAAAAAAGTAAAAGCCTCATGAAATTAATTAAAAGGGTGTAGAGAGTTCTTTTTTTTAGACTAGTTCAAGAACAATCTAGAGAGAGAAAGTAAAAGGAGAATAGTATACAAGAAACTTGAAGAAGAAGACATAGATCTAGTATGAATATTGTGTTTAAGGTAAGAACTAACTTCAATATCTAGTTTAATATTGTGACAAAAACTTTGTGTCTTTTGTTTATGAGATTGTGTAGATCTAAAGAAACTTTAGTATATGAAAGTATGTTGATGTGAATATTTTGAGTTTATTTGAGTGTATTGAAGTATCTATATCTCTAATCTCCAACACTATGAATACTTGTGTGTGCTTGTAATTTACAATGAATTATTGTGGATTGAAGAAAGAAACAAAGATAAATAGACGTAAAACAAAAATTATATGAAATCATTTCGAATGTTGAACTTCAAACTTTGAAAGTAGCATATGAACTTCAAGTCATAGTAAAAAGTATTCTATACATTTCTACTTGCTAAATACAAAATGTATCGAATAAATTTTTCCGTGACGGAGGGACGGGCAATATCGACATATGCACATATATTCATTAAAAATTAAAATCCACAACATTGGGTTTTGAATTTCACCTTACATATTTAAACATAGAATATCATTTTATGTTTGCAATTTTCAATCTTCAAAGAAGAGACTGAGTCTTACAAACTATATATACATTTCAAAAAAGAGTCTACATTCCTAGGGTCGCCCCAGTACCAAATGCATTTAACAACACAGGTGTTGAGCCATCAACACCTTCACAAATTTCATAGAGAATGACAACAAGAGTTACGATAAAAGCATAATCGACGTTTGGGTACACAGTTAGTACCGACGCATTGGCAGGAAGTTGGGCGACAATGGTACTACTAGACTCCCCATGATAAATAGCAAAAGATGCGGCAGACCAGCTTCCCTCAATCCTGAAATCAGCCACATCTTCATTTGTATTGGATGCTAAGAAGACATGCAATTCAGGAGGTTTAAGGAGCTGCTGCTCTTCAGGTTTAGTGACTGAAAATAACAGATCTTGTTTGTCTCTGCTCTTTCCTCTGTATACTTGCCATCTTTGGTGCGTAGTCAATATCTGTAAATATTTTAGCGAACAAAAAGATAATTAGATAGTGCGGAGAGTTTTAAGACCGCTTAGGATGACCTTTAAGGGTCTTTAATTAGGGTACCTTTTGTTTGAGATTTACTATAGGATTTTCGGCAGAATCAAGAAGGATACGGCGTTCATGAAAGTTAAACAACTTGTCTTTAACCTGGAAGACAACGGAGTTATGAACATCAAGAATGTTAAAGGTATCTCCTCTGAAGTAATGATCTGTCTTCTTGACCTTTAGATAAACTTGGTGTCGTGCACAGAAATGAGGTCCTATAACAACTACCTGGTCAGCCATAGGGCGTGGTGGTGGTGCAAGAGGGGCACCGTCAGATGAACTAGTTCTTATTTGTTCCTGTCCGGCCAGTTTTCCCTTTGTAATATATAGACTGAGGATATGTTGTTGGTGGAGAAAAGTCCACAGAAAAAGAGGATGCTTGGTTTTCATATGTAATTTGATGGAACCACTCTTTCTCGGCTTCCCGCCCAACTCAAAACAATTTAAAACTATAGGATTTTTTTTTGCCAAGTCTTCATTTTCGATTCTTTTTGTTGTAAGCATATTATGGTTAAGTTGACATTATGTATGTCACTATCACTAGTGTCATCCTCATTCGTGTTTGACACTATATATATATATATATATATATATATAAAAAATCAATAAAAATAAACTTTTAGATATAAGTCGGTGGGCGATAAGTCCAAAATAAAAATAAATAAATTGGATTTAAAAGTCGAACTTAATATAAAGAGGGAATGAGCGTTGGGCCAACTGGGCCCAAAATATAAACCCAGCCTAATACCGGGTAAATATGTAAACCCAGTCCAAAGCGTCAGACACACACTGGAAATTACCCTGAACCCCTCGATTTTCCATCAAATTTACGGAAGCTGCCACCCAGAAATTTACGGAATTGCCACTCTGAAAAATCACGGGATTCTCCACTCCGCGTTTTACTTTCTCTCTCTACTCTTTTACTTTCTCTCTCTAATTCTCTTTCCAGATTTATTTCTCTTTATTTATTTAACAAAATCATAATTTCTCTCCTAATTTAACCAATTTCGAACTAATTTAGAATTTTTTTTCTCTCTCCAATTCCTATTCTCTCTCCAATCTCAACAACTTCCTCTCTTTTTAAAATTCTCTCTCCAATCTCAACAAATATTTCTCTTTAAATTTCTCTCTCCAATTGGTTCAAAATTCTTTCTTTTTTTTCCCCAGATTTGTTTCTTATCTCAAATTTCGAATTTTTTGTCAGATTGGTTCAAATTTCGAATTTTTCCAGACTAGTTCAAATTTCGAATTTTTCTAGATTGGTTCAAATTTCTATTTTTTCACTCCAACTTTCTAGATTTATTAATTTAACCAATTCCTAATTTCTCTCAATTTTAACCAATTTCGGTTTTTCTTGGTTATGTACTACTCATATACTGGGAATTTTCTTTGTTTCCTGGAAATTGTTCTGTTTACTAGACATTTGGCTATGTTCTAGACATTTTTGTACTATAAATTTACTTGTTTCCTAGAAATTGTTATGTTTCCTGGAAATTGTTCTGTTTACTAGCCATTTTCATTTTTGTACTGGAAATTTACTTGTTTCCCAGAAACTGTTTTGTTTCTTGGAAATTGTTCTGTTTACTAGCCATTTTTGTACTGGAAATTTTCTTGTTTCCTGGAAATTGTTCTGTGTACTGGCCATTTGGTTAATGTACTAGACATTTTTGTACTAGAAATTTTCTTGTTAACCGAAAATTTTCTGTGTACTAGCCATTTGGTTATGTACTACACACTTTTCGAATTTCTCTCTAGATTTTTCCTATTTTCCTCTAAATTTTATTCCTTTTTCATATTTTCTTTCCAGATTTTTCTATCTCCATATTTCCTATTTTTATTCTTTTTATTTATGTTTAAACATATTTTCTCTCTCCAATCTTACTACTTTCCTTTTCTCAAAAAGATAGAGATGGCAAGAATATAATCGATTTCGAAATATTTATATAGAGAGAAAATTTCCAGAAACTTTACATATCTTCTTCCTCTGTTTCTCTCCAAAATTTACAGAATTTTTTTAGAGAGAAATATTAGAAGTTTAGAGAGAGAGAGGGGAAGAATTTTCAGAAAATTTTGAGAGAGAGAAAGAGAGGAAGATTACTTCAGAGAGATAGAGAGGAAAAAGATAATCACCGTCCATGGTATTCAGAAGGTTTTAGAGAGAGAAAGAAAACGAGAAGAGAGAGTTTGCTGGCGGGATTCGAAAATTTCTTTTGAAAATTTTGAATTTTCAAACCAGGGGCAAGAGGGGGAGAAAAAGAACTGAAAACCAGAAAAAAATGAGTTGTCCTGACATTGGGACTGGAAGCTCATTTCTGGCCGAAAATGGTGTTCCCGCTCCGCTCATTTTCCCCCCAAATTTTGGATCCCTCACTCATTTTTTGTAATATAAAATAGGTAAGAAATCTATCTTTTTAATATTTGTTTTTCTTGGTGCAATACACAAATGTATCACTAATGTGTTAACTGTTTAGTGAATATATAGATATGTGTAGGAATAGATTTATTTTATATGCAACACAAACTAAATTGTTTGAAGTTAAACAGTAAAATATAGAGTTATTTACATTTTGTTTAATACAATAAACAACAATGATAGGGAACAAGAAATCACAGATAGAACCTAGCCAGGTGCCGACGTGGCGAAGCCATGTCGACGTTTTCGCCCGGGTGGCGCTGAACCTGTCTCTCGCCTAGATCTCTAGAAATCAACGGTCCAGATTTTATCTATTCATATCAAGAGGGCAAATAACTATTTCATACAAAAATGATTTGTTTGTTGAATTCCAAAAAAGAATGTTTATGCAAAAATAATTTGTTCAGTGAAATTTATATTTTTTTTGAAATTTTAACTTATTTTATATTAATACTGGACTCATGGTGTTATTAAGACTCATATCATAGACTTTTCACCAAAAATTCCACTCCAACAAAAAGATGAATTCTGTTACACAACCTAAGCTAAGTAAAAGATGAAAGATTTGCTAAGCAATATTTTAAGCCACCCCAAGCCAAACATGATGTAGATAAAGTCGGGCCAAACGGCCTCATCAATGGGCCTCGCGGCCAAATCATCTAGAGGGCCAATCGATCGAGCCCATTAGGGTTAGTAGTAAGTGTCTAAGTTTGGTCAGATTCCTATTGAGTCTAGATTTAGGAAGTTGATATGTTTAAGTATTTGCGTTATTTAGGAATCCTAGGTTGAGTCTATCTAGAAGATTCTAAGTTCCTGTAAAAGGGACGTCAAGTCTGTCGTTATTAATCATCTTGAAGGGAAATATCAATGAATGTTTAGTATTTTACAGCTATTTTGATCGTTTTACGTACAAGTTTATTATCTTTTTTATTTCCGGTCCGTTTACATCATGTGGTATACAGAGCCACCAAAGTTTTGGGGGAACGACTCAGGAATTTTTTTTCCAGATCAGTTATATCAATCTTATTCTATTTCTCATGAAGGGACGAATCAATGCTCATGTAGAGCATGTTTTCCCCAAATAGTTCGTACGACTATCATTGGAATCCGGAAGAAACCGTAAGAGGTAACCCATCACAACCTCCATCTTATTATTATCCGACACCATCCTCACCACCACCACCTCCGTACTCTTATTATACACCACCATCGTATTCACCACCGTATTAACCACCTTTAATACCATCCTCTTCACCACCACCACCTTCGTACTCTTATTATACACCACCACCGCATTCAATACCAACTTCACCACAACCACCACCTCAATCAGTCTTATTACTCTACACCTACGAAAGTTACTACAACTTTCGAAGCCGAATGGGAGAACATTGAAAGAGAACCCATAAGAGAATTTTTACCACCGCAACCGTCTTCTCTTTTTGAAACACTTCAATCACTTAAGTCTGATACCGACAAGATGATAAAAATATTTGACAAGTTCGAAGCCTTACTACTTCGACCATCTTCCTCGCTTATTTTATCTTTCAATTAGGAAGAAGAAAAAAAAGAGTACGAAGAAGTTAAAGAAGATGTTCACGAAGAAGTTGAAGAAGAAGAAGAAGAAGATGATGAATCTTCTTTAGAGGAAGAAGAAGATATTCGTAGACAAATATTTCAACCCAAACCTTTTCCATTCCAAAACGCAGTTACTGGAGGAAACATGAATTTTTCGATATTTAGGGCAAATCTGTCGTACTCAAACATGTTGATTGAAGAAGGTAACATGGTGGAGAATGGAAGATTTACAAAAACAATGAAGAATGGTGAGAAAAAAAGAGAAGAATTGGTGTTTTGGTGAGAATACCCAAATTGATTCATCATCTCGAATCACAATTGGAGCTATTCTTAGTATGTTAATGGGGTCTGTGAATATTAAAGATGACGAAAGAAGAGGACCCATTATTCCTCTTGGTCATGGTGATCCCTCTGCTTTCCCCTGTTTTCGAACTTCGAGAATTGCTGAAAATTCTATTGTTGATTCTCTTAGTTTTGCTAAGTTTAATTCTTATGCTCCTACTGTTGGTCCTCTTCCAACAAGAAGGGCAATGGCAGATTTTCTCTCTAATGATCTTCCATATGAACTATCACCAGATGATGTTTTTATAACTCTTGGTTGTACTGAAGCAATTGAGTTCATTAACAGCATTAGATGGTCTTGGTTCAAATATCTTACTTCCTAAACCAGGATTCCCATATTATGAATCTGTTTCTGCTTTTACAAATCTCGAAATTCGACGTTTTGATCTTCTACCAGAAAAGAGTTGGGAAGTTGATCTTGATGTTGTTGAAACCCTAGCAGATGAAAATACTGTTGGCATTGTTCTTATAAACCCTGGAAACCATTGCGGGACTGTTTTGATGCAGGGAGATTTTTGGAAGATTCTCGAAGTATATTGGATATCTTGAGATAAGTTATTTTAATTTCATTTAGTGGAGAATTATTAGCTTTAGCAGTTTTATATATTTAGGAAACTTAATAAGTTTTATTTACTAGAATTTAAAACTTATAAAGTTTCCTAAATATATAAAACAGCATCTTTGCTCACAAAGTAATCCGGATCCGTCGGGCGGATAATCAAATATCTCAAATGCTATGAAGTTCATTGGAATCCCTTGACGTGATTTTTCAATATTTCTTGCCTTTCTCATCTACTGTGGGATGGGAATTAAATCAACAACAAAGCGTATAGCTAGCAGCTTATGAAAGCATCTTTGCTCATCATGCCCTCAACACTGTGTTTCTTGTCCAATTCATAACCGACATTAGTTTTAAAGATGAATGGCATAAACCAGTAACCAGACCCCTAAGATCACATTCATCTTCTTGAATTACCTTTCCACCATGGAACTATACAAAGAGGTGTCAGGAACAGAATCAAGCTTGTTTTGAAAGAAATGGCTTGAAGCTTGATGGGTTGATTTGTGTTTGATGATATAGGTAGAGTTTAATGGAGGTATTAATGTCTAAAGAATCACATACCTTTAAAGGGGTATAACCAGACCAATTTGCACCGACTTAAGGAAAGGGATTTTCTTAATTTGGTGAAACAATTAACCTCATCTTTCTCCACTTGCTACATTAGAGAGAGAAAGTGAAGAAATATGATGTGTTGTAGTGTGGAGAGGAACAAAATTTAAGAATTGAACAAGGTAAAGAAACTTACCAACCTGTCACCATTCCATTCTTAGCTAGGGTTTGAATGATCAGGCAGCAACCCCCGTACCACCTACTTTGCTTGGGATTTAATTGAAGACTTACCCAAACAAAGAGATTCGGATGGAAAGAGGGCCATGGCTGCTTGGGTGTAGCCGTGAGGGTGACGAATTCATTCGTGAAATCGGAATTGGGAGTTCGAGATTTCGAATCGTTTGAGATTTTTGCTGGAGAGATGCCCTCCTTCGAGCGCCAAATGCTGATGTCAAAAAATGGCTTTCCGTTATATCAGCATGAAAATAGGGTTGATGCATGACAACCTCCGTTATGATCGAATATTCCGTCTAGATGATTGATATTCCTTCAATTCTCGCTCCTTTTCTTAGAAACCTGGGGGAAAAACCTGCAAAAAGAAAGAAAACCGCTCCGATGTTCAAGCCAGTCAGATTGATCTTTATAGTAAAATAATGAGTATTGATCCTTCCGGGTGTGGAGTCTGTTAGTTTAGCTTACCTTGAAGAAGATGATATGAGGCCCTTTTATAGGCCGAATTAGGGTTTCCCTTTGTAGTTATCCTGTATCTAGGATAAATAGAAATATCCTAAGTTTAAGGATATTTCGTAGATATCCTGCCGAGGTGATAGATCTTCAAGGAGATTTTTCCTCCTTTAAGACTCTTGAAGCCCAAGCTTTGCTTAAACACTCCTAGATCTGTAACCGACTGAGATCTCCTTAGCTATTTCGGGATTGAGTCGGTAAGTTAGTGCATTTCCGCCTCCCCAGTGATGGGCGTAAGGCATCGGCCGAACCTACGTGGACCCCACTTATTCCTTTAGAAACTCAGGGTTGATCCGTACATGCTGATGGCGTTACAGGGCTGGTTTCCTCTAGCCGACCTCCCAATTAGGGGAATATGTGGTGGATCGTCAAGGATTCAGTTGTCCTGCTACTTTAAGTCGGATTGACCCAATGGACTTCAGGTCTGATCTTGACTCTTCAGACGTTAGTCAACGTTTGGACATTTTGTGCATAATCAGAGAAGGTGTTGGAACATTTTGGTATGACTGAGGCAAAATCTGTCAGTACTCCATTGACAGCACACTTCAAGCCTTCAGGGGAACTGTCACCGAGGACTGATGACGAGACGGAGTACATGTCTCGGGTGCCTTATGCAAATGTAGTAGGTAGCATTATGTATGCTATGGTGTGCACAAGGCCTGATATTTCACATCCTGTTAGTGTAGTAAGCAGATACATGGGCAGACCTGGGAAAGGTCATTGGCAGGTTGTGAAATGGATATTGCGGTATCTGGGAGGAACTGCAGAGCTTGGTCTGGTTTACGGCAGAAGGGCTGACACTTCTGGTTTGGTAGTTGGATTTGTAGATTCAGATTTTTCGGGGGATCTTGATAGAAATAGGTCGTTGACAGGCTATACGTTCACACTCTACGGGAGTGTCGTTAGTTGGAGAGCAGTGCTACAGTCGGTAGTAGCTGTGTCTACAATAGAAGCTGTGATTCGGGCCTGAAGCAGGAGGTGACAGAGGTCTTCTGCGACAACCAGAGCGCGATTCATTTGACCAGAAATCAAATGTATCACGAGAAAACTAAACACATTGACGTCAAGTATCACTTTATCAAGTACTTGATTGAACAAGGGAATATCACGATGAAGAAGGTTTCTACGGCAGATAATCCAACGGATATGTTGACCAAGGCAGTTACAACTTTCAAGTTTAAGCATTGCTTAGACTTGATTGGGATTTCCAGATGTTAGCGCTAACAGGACTGGAGCGAGGCAGGTCAGAGGCGTTGAGCTATGATGATGGCAGACTTAAGTCAAAATGAGCATATTCAAGTCAAGGTAGAGAATTGTTGAAAGTGTCTTGAATATGGGTTGATATCGAACCCGATTTACGACCCGCAAACCCGCTTACAAGGGTTTCGGCGGCGAATTTTGGACCCGTTAGCGGAGCTGATTACTGAGACATGGATGGTATGCGAAGCAGGGCTCCGAAGCAGAGTTGGACTCCGAGACAGAGCTGGAATGCGAAGCTAGGCTTATGTCGGTTATTAGTGTTAGCGTATCCATGTGTAATTCGGATTTAGAAAGAGTCGATGAGGCGGTGGGATTAGGGTTTAGTGGCTATATAAACTAAACCCTAAGGAGTTATCAGTAGCACAGTCCCACGAAATCTCTTGTGTAACTTGTTTGCTTATCATAATGGAAATCATCGCGCCGTTGCTGTGAAGTAGGTCTCACCAATCGAACCACGTAAATCCCTCTGTTCTGTTCTTGATTGTTCTTTATTTCCTATTGCTTCTGCTTGATTACTCATTATTGATCACATTAAATCCCGATTGGCATAACAAACTAGTATCAGAGCTGAGGTTTTGAGGTTTCTGTGACGGCGAAATACGAGATAGAGAAGTTCGATGGAAGTAACGATTTTAATCTTTGGAAGATTAAGATGCGAGCAATATTGGTTCAACAGTGTCTGTTGAAGACGTTGAATGGATGCACTCGCTGAATCACTTTCAGAAGCAGAGAAGGAAGATCTCATGGAGAGTGCTCATGGTCAGATTCTACTCTGTTTGAGCAATGAGGTCTTGCGGGAAGTAGCGACGGAAACTACAACCCATGGGCTATGGAGTAAGCTGGAGACAAGGTATATGACGAAATCTTTAACTAATCGTTTGTATCTAAAGAATAAATTATTTAGTTTACAGATGTTGGAAGGGGAATCGTTGAAAGACCATATGGATGAACTCAACCGAGTTTTATTAGATTTGGCAAATAGAGACGTCAAATTCGAAGATGAAGATAAGGCAGTATTATTGCTTGCATCCCTGCCTCCATCATATGAGAGCTTTGTTGATTCTTTTATGTCTGGTGAAACAACTACAACCTTTGAGGACGTTAAAGCAGCATTGAACTCGAAGGAGTTGAGACGAAGGTCAATGGAATAAAGTAGCTCGGGAGATGGTTTGGTTGTAAGGGGAAGGACGCAGCAGCTAGGCGATGGGAAAAACCGGTCCAGGTCTAAATCGAAACCTAGGAAGTACAGGTGCTTTAATTGTAAGATGGAGGGTGATAGGCCTAAAATAGGTCTTATCCTCAAGTGTAGGGATCAAGTTATAGTGTTTCTAATAAGTCCGAGAATCGTTCCAAAGGACAAGCAATTTCACCTAAATCTCAAATTAAAACCCTTTCGAAAATTTGATTTGATTTTGAAAACTATTTTTAAAAGAAAACAATACTAATAAACTAATAAGAATGAAATCAAGGTGGGAAAGAAATCTAGGGTTCTTGATTCCACCACATAAATGGACTATCTAAAACATGCATTACATTAACAAATCCCTTTTTTCATGTATAACTCAAAATCTAACATAATAAACTATTTAGATTTTGGAAGATATTCTATAATAACTCAATTCAAAATCATATATGTTTGATTGAATATCATATAAAACTAAATTCCTAAACTATCATTCATTATCTAAAAAGCATATCTCATCTAATAACTTAATAAAAGCATGAAATATCTAATTATAATGCATGAATGATGAAAAGATCATAGAATCAATATGAAATGACAACTAATAAACATTGAAGTTCAATAGAAGGATTTACTAATTAATAACATATCTCAAAATAAGCCCAAGTATGGGTTTCCTCTACACCCTAGATACAAGATTAGTTACTCATTGAATTTAGAGACATATACATTGATAAAATGAAATACATAGAAATAAATAAGACAAAGAAAAGAAATCACCCAAATTCTTGCTCCAATTGATTTTCAAGTATGATCCAAGTTATGTTCCAAATCCAAATAATAGCACTTTAGTTGATGATAGAAGAAGAAGAGATTTAGAGAAGAAGTTATGGAGAAATTAGAAGTTTATATGAAGAAATTAGAAGTCGAAAGAAATTAAAGAGAATAGATGAAGAAATTAGAAAAGAAGAGCTAGATTAGAAAGGAAGATAAGAAAACAAATTGGAAAGAAATTATGGTGGAATGGGTAGTAAAAGAAAAGAATGGAGGCTAAGGTTTTTAGTTTAGAAGAGGTAGAGAAAAAGGGAGGCTAAAAAAGGAGAAGAGAAAGATGGATAAAGAATGGGAATGAAAGGGTTGTTCAAGTATACAGAGAAATGAGAGAGGTAGAGATTTATTTATAGATGGGTTGATGGCTAGGGTTTTAGTTTAGAAGAGGTAGAGAGAAAGGGAGGCTAAAAGAGGAGAGAGAAAGATGGATAATAAGAGGGAATGAGAGGGTTGTTGAAGTCTACTCTAAAATGAGAGGAAGAGATTTATTTATTGGTGGTGGCTAGGGTTTTAGATGATAAGGTTGAAAAGGGTAAAAATGGAAAGGTTTGGTTACTTTATCTCCAAGAAATAGATAAGCATTGGTTAAGGAATCAACTAGTACAATTGCGGGCAAATCTGGAATTTTTAGTGGGAGTTGTGGTGAAAAGATGGCCACTTGTCAATTAGTTATAGGCTGAAAATTATGGAAGGACAAAAGGAGGGGCTAGAAGGTAATTTCGGATGAGACACTAATTCTGTGCGTTAATGCATTTGGGATGGAACTTCAGTGTTCAGCGGGTATACCAAATACTGATGCTCCACACCTCTGGACGTGCCACGTCACCTTGTTGTGTCCCACCAGCCAGAATGGTGACCGAAATGATCCCACCAGTCAACATTATTTGACTTCATCTTTGCCTTTGCATTTTTTTCTCATCCGGACTCTGAATTGACTTCCGTTTTCTCCTACGAGCTCGTATTGGACTCTACTTTCTACCCATGCACTGACCTTGACCAAATTACCAGAATATCTTTGACTCCAAATGACCGAAATACTCTTCATGCATCTTTTTCTCATTTTTAACTGTTTTCACACCTGACTCTGCAAAAGACACCTAATCAAGAAAACCAACCATTTTATTACAATAAAGACTCAAAACAGACTAACTCGGCTAACAGATGGGACATTTTCATGACCCATCAGAAGGACACTTCAAGAACAATTGTCCTGAGCTTAGAAAGAAGCCAGGTGAGGCAGCAGTCATCGAAGAAGATGATGGTAGTGTCTTCGCAATCATTGAAGAATGTGATGAAGCTATGGTTCTGGTGATCAATGCATGCTTCACTGGAGATAGGTGGATTTTAGATACTGGTTTTACACTCCATGTATGTCCTCATAAGGAATGGTTTTCCACTTACACAGCCATTAATGGCGGTAAGGTGTTAATGGAAAACGATGCTCCCTGTAAGGTGGTTGGAATTGGTACTATTTAGATCAAGATGTGCACGATGGTGTTGTGAGGACTATAACAAACATCAGACATGTTCCAAATTTGAAGAGGAATCTAATTTCTTTGGGAACTCTGGATGATAATGGTTGCAGATATACTGGTGAAGGTGGTGTTTATCGGATTTCTAAGGGGAGTTTTACAGTTATGAAGAGGTTGAAAAAGAATGGTTTATACATGCTACAGGGTAAGACAGTTACCGGATCTGTAGTGGTATCATCCTCAGACAAGGAAGTTGAGACTACCAAGCTGTTGAAGGAGTTGAAGGAGATGTCCTTCAACCAAGATGCAAATGCGAGCAATATGTCGGCTAGGACAATTGATAAAGAAGATCATCAAGTCCGATTGATTTAGGAGTCGTAGTGTTTAGCTAGAAACCAACTACGATCGTCGAATTACGAAGTAATTCACGACTAACTTCGATCGGATCCTACATCGGGTTACACATAAGAATGGGTATTTAATCGGATGATATGACTAGTGGGAGTGTGATGTAACATTGAGAATGTGCCATAAACATATCTCACAGACCTAAATAGAATTTGGGCAAAAGATAGCAAAAAGGCCCGAAATAAGGGTTTTGGGCCTAGGCCGGTTCGGGTACTTCCGGGACTCGGATTGGGATGAATTTTGGAGGGTAAGTTACTGACATACCCAGTAGTATGAAAACAAAATTTCGTGGTGTTTGGACACCTCCTCCTTAGGGAATTGAGAAAATATCATTAATTGTTATTTTCGACTATTTCCCTAAATCTTATTCTAAAGGGTGTTTTACGAAACCTTTGAGGAGGTGTATTCTCATTAAGATTCTATATAAACACTCTTAGGACAGAGAATAAGGTGTGGAATTTCTCTCTAAGCTTTCTTACTCTACCACATCAAGTAGAGTGGAGAAAGTGAGCTAATTCCCAAGCTATCTTCTAGTCAAGCAAGAAGAAGGTCTTCTTATTATCAAACCACCATTGGAGTGCTAGCGAGATTTCAAGGAGGGAGATTAAATGCACCGTTCGGTGTCCCAAGTAGAGGAGCTACGTTTGAAGCATTTGGTCTTCTTTAATCTATTCAACTAGCTCGAGGGAAATCGCGATTAAGGTAATCTACTATCTTCTTATTAGTTAATTACTAGTTTTGCATGATGATCTTGGGGATACTAGTGTTAGACATTAGATGTCGTTATCCGCTATAAACACTAGTATAAGGGTATAATTCCCTTCAGTGGCATCAAAGCCTCTTGCAAGTAACTAGTTTTTGCTAAGAATCGAACTAATTAATATTTGATATGCTTGATAGTTTGATAGATTGAGTTTATAAAAGTATTTTAAAAGTGTTTTAAAAGTACTTCAAACTCATAATTTGATTACGATGTATATGATTCAACTAGGTTTTCAAATTAAAAATCAAAATTGATGATTGAAAGTGTTTCAAAACATTGAATTTCATTGATTTTGAATTGGTTTTCAAAATTGTTCTTGAAAAAGTTTCAAAAACCTAGAATTTTGATCCAAAATTGGTTGATTAAAAGAATTGTTTTTGAGTTTTAGGAAACTCCCAAAAAAAAAAAAAAAATTGGAATTTTAGAAGTATTCTAAAAAGAATTGTTTTTGAGTTTTAAGAAACTCCCAAAAAACAAAGTTTGGAAATTTTGAAAGTTTCTAAAAGTTTTGAGAAATTTTAGAAGTGTTCTAAAAGGGTTTGCAAAATTTAGAAAGAGTTTAAAATTTGGAAACTAACAAATAGAGATTTACAAAAAAAAAAAAAAATTGGAAACTAGGGTTTTGGAAACCCTAGTGTCCGGCCTGGAAGCTTCCTGGCCGGAAAGAAGTTGCTGGACGCGTCCAGAGCAGCTGCTGAGACGCGTCTAACAGCTGCAACCAGATTGCTACTGGACGCGTCCAGAGCAGTTGGGACGCGTCTTGGAGACGCGACCACCTGCTGTGATGGAAGCATCTGGACGCGTCTTGGAGACGCGTCTGGGAGGTTCTGGGTGTCTCGGACTAGTTCGAGACACCTAGTTCTGGTCTAGTCCAGCACCAGACGCGTCTGGTACATTGACTAGCATCCTGGCTCCGGCCAGGATGAGACCAGGCCTTGATAGGCCTCGGCCAGGACATGCCGGCTCTATGGGCCGTGCTATGTCCGGACCTTGTCCGAGCCCTTTTGTGGGCTTGGGCCGGGACTTGTCTAGGACTTGTCTAGGACTTGTCCTGGGCTTTTTCGAGGCTTTTCAGACCACGAAAAGGGACCATCATTCGAGTGGGAGTTTTTGCCAAATTTTCTTCCGATTCCGACCAAATAATTCTAAAATTAATCCGGGCCACCTGGAAGGCCAAAACGGATTTCTCTTTAAATTGATTTATGAAATCATTAAGAATCGAACCAATATTTTTTTTTTCGAAATTGCTTCGAAATTGACCCGGGCTTTCAAAAACCGAAACGGAGTTTTTCTTGAAGTTGATTTTAGAAATCATAAAAGATAAAACCGGAACGCACCATTAGTCGAATTATTCGAATTTAGACTTAAGGTCCGTAATGTGACATGTCATGTCGACAAAAGTGTCTCCCAAGATAATCATGCATATATAATTCTTAGCCTTAATATATTATATGAATGCATGTGATGTGAATGTGAGAAACTAGTATGACCATAGATTTGTTTCTATATTCTTGTTTTAAGCACGGATGGGTGCATATTTGTAATTAATTTTAATTTCAAGTTTATACGATCTGCGAATCGTTAAAGTCTTGTAATTAGAGTTTAGGGTCTATGAGTCCATTGAAGAAACTCAAGGAAGGAATCCAAAGGCGAGTGGGAGAAATCAATGGAGGTTCAAAGATGGAGATCTAGACGAACCAAAAGGCGAAACAAGAAGAAAACCAAAGGAGATTAGATCTTCTAGGTTAGGGGGCATACTAGGATCCATGTCTACTTGATTTATTTTCTCGCGCGCATTTACTTACTTATTTACGCTTTATGTCGAGGATGTTAGTTAGGCTAAATAGTTCACTCTTACTTATTTAGCGTAATAGTTCACTTATTTACGCTTTATGCCTATCCAGATTAAGACACTCGTTGTGCCCTTATTCGAGGAAGGTGGGTCGGCCTTCGCAGAGTACCTCCTCTACCTTGGGACAATGCGGGTAGGTCTATAGAAGAGGCCTACACGTCTAAATGGTTCTACTCAACGAGATCAGCAAGAGAGTCTTGGATACTCGAAGCAAGAGGATAGATTAGTCATTCATCAATGAAATCTATCAACCAAGAGTCATAAGGTATGATTAGTGAAGTAGTTCACTGACCCAGAACGACGGAGTCAAAGGGTAGGGCCTTCGTCCGCTTTACTCCGAAGAACTGGGATCTTGGAATCACTTATTCAATCGGGGACGATTTTTATTGAATAATGTGGGAAAACTAAGTTTTTCAAAACGATAACGAGTTTTAAAACTTCGCCATTTCTTTTATGTAGTTCAAAGATGACAAAAGATATTTTCAACTTCCGCTCACTTCTCGACAAGGAGAAGCTGAATGAGCACAACTTCCTCGACTAGGAGAGGAACCTGGGAATAGTTCTCAGGATGGAAGGCAATGAACGTGTACTAGAAACTCCAATTCCTGTATTGGATGATACTTCGACTAAAGAAGACATAGATGAAGAAAGGAGTGTGCGGAAAAAGGAAGAGCCTGTAACTTGCTTAATGCTAGCAACCATGGAACCGACTCTGCAAGAGCAGTTCATAGACATGGATGCTTACTCCATGATGCGACAACTTCGGGAAATGTTCCAGAAACAGTCGAGATTGGAGAGGTTTGAAACCTGTAAAGCAATTATGGACATGCGCCTTGAAAAGGGAAAAACCAGTTGGGCCTCATGTTCGTCAAATGATCAGGCTGATCATGGGCGAGCTGGCTAAACTAGGTTTCCCTTATAGCCAATAGACGGCTACCGGCACTATCCTTCACTCCCTCCATAGTGGTTTTAATCAGTTTAAGATGAACTTAAACATGAATGGATGGGATAAAACGTTGGAGGAACTTCATTCTATGCTTCTAACAGTCGAAAAGGACGTCGCTATAGTGGAGACTAAGAAGGACGTTCTTATGGTACAAAAGGACAAAGGGTTCAAGAAAGGTGGAAAACAGAAGAAGAAAACCGCGTCAAAAGGAAAGGGCAAACGGGTTGCCAAACCTAAAGACAAAGGTCCTCCTCCTAACACCAAATGTTTCTACTGTGATGGCAAGGGCCACTGGAAAAGAAATCGCCCTAAGTTCTTGGAGGACAAGAAGAATGGAACAGTGGCTTCCAATTCAGGTATAAACAATTAACTTATCAAATACTGTAAAATTCCCAAACTTTGGTATATGATACCTAGAATTGCCCTATCATTGTGAATGTACAGGTGCAGCTGGGAACTGAGTATTTGGCTAAGGAAGACAAGATCCAAGAGGGAGCAGAAGCCTCGACTGCTAAGGATGCTGAAAGGGATCGAAGTCTACTTTAGGCACTATTTAGATTAAGCGTTTTTCTAATTTTTAACATCATCTCTGTACTAAGTATTATGGAGAATCAATAAAGAACTTTATTTCTAAATTGAGATGTTATTAAAAGTGCTAAATTAAACAATCTATACCTAAGGATTCTAAACTTGGTTAAACACCTACAAGATAGGTTCAAATAACCAAAACATGAATCAACTGACAAGAAAGAAAGACTTGAGTCAGAAACAGAGATTGATCTTCGAACGTACTTCTAACCTATCCATATTTGGAGTGTCTAAAAGGATTAAGATGAAGAACACGAATCAAACTCTATCCTCCAAAATCCACTAGTCTAGACATAGCTTCCCACAAAAGATTGAGTACGACATAAGATGTTGTGTAACAGTGAACACACTGACTCAATAAAAGGACCACACACAAGGATGAAATTCCATTTTGGGCATCTGAAGATCTATGAGCATAGATCAAAAAGATGATAGGATTAGAGAGACTCAGTACACTGAGATGCTTGAGATCCAAAACAGAAAATCTAAGACTCGGAAAAGTCTAAAAGAATTTCGACCCAGAACTCATGACAAAGAGCGTTGCCAAATCGGAGTTTGAAAAGACACCAATGAGCAAGCACGCATGAGAGAGACGTTTATGTTTGAAAACATAAAGTCAAGTTATGTTGAACGTGATTAGCATTTATAAATCCAATTCGGATTGGAAACCCCAAACACTACTGAAACATCCTAGAAGGCTAAAGGATGAAAGTAGTACAAATAATCATCGTAGCAAACTTCCAGACATGGAAAGAAAGTAGGCTTAAAAGTGTTTAAGCCGTAACCGTTGCAAATTCTACATAAGAAATTAAAATCCTTAACTCTAGTAAAGATTACTACATATTATCAAGGTTGAAGATAGCAATCTTCAAATTAATTGATAATAAGCAAAGTTTAAAACCGACCACCGCGGTAGTCAAACTAAACTGTCACCTAAGACATAGTATGAGATTCATACACAGTAATGGGTAAAAAGAGTTTTACGGAAGAGGCTCAGATTTACAACTCTCGTTATCAGAAATAATAGAGTTATTTCACAAGTCGTCTAAATTTGGTTTAGTGTTTAAACGGCAGTCCATCGATGATAAAACATTTCGAATAGGTTTGTCAGATACGTGATCTGATGAATGAAGCCCTATTAAGTGAACTTGGAATATTTATTGTCAAATCCCTAGTCCAGGTCATTGCATGGACAACAATGACTCGTGAAGACTAGTACGGGAGTCGATGGGATAGCGCAGTTTTATGGGCTATAGGAATAGTGTATTCGATTCGACTACGTGGGTGTGTGAAAGGTTTATACACTAGATGACCCTCTAATGAGAAGTACATCACTCTTGATGAACGTCAAATACTTCTCAAAAGACAAGATTGGAGAGATTCCTTAAAACATGAGTGCTCCACTCATCTTATGTAAGGACTGTCCGACTTTAGTTCCGTCAAACACCGCGCCGTAAAAGGAGGTTATAAAGACAGATACTGGGAAGGACAAGATAGACATGAAGTTAAGTGGGAGCGCAAGAATGGATTGTGTCATCCTAATCACATTAGGTCAAAAGTGTCTCAAGGCCACTTGATGAGTGACAACTGAAAATGCCTGGCCGCGCTCAAACGGGTTAAGAATTAATCGTTTGTCTTTTACAGTTGTACTCAGAGATCAATAAAGTCTGAATGACGTGACGTATCAGATGTGATACTAAATTGACACGGGAATCGAGGCATTGCACTTGTTCTAAGTCCACGTGGGAGTCTGAAGGAGATGTCCTTCGACCAAGATGGCAATGCGAGCAATATGTCGGCTAGGACAATTGATGAAGAAGATCATCGAGACCGATTGATTTAGGGGTCGTAGTGTTTAGCTAGAAACCAACTACGATCGTCTAATTACGAAGTAATTCGCAACAAACTTCGATCGAATCCTACATCGAGTTACACATAAGAATGGGTATTTAATTGGATGATATGACTAGTGGGAGTGTGATATAACATTGGGAATGTCCCATAAACATATCTCAGCGGCCTAAATAGAATTTGGGCAAAAGATAGCAAAAAGGCCCAAAATAAGGGTTTTGGACCTAGGCCGGTTCGGGTACTTCCGAGACTCGGATTGGGATGAATTTTGGAGGGTGAGTTGCTGACATACCCAGTAGTATTAACACAAAATTTCGTGGTTTTTGGACACCTCCTCCTTAGGTATTTGAGAAAATATCATTAATTGCTATTTTCGACTATTTCCCTAAATCTTATTCTAAAGGGTGTGTTAGGAAACCTTTGAGGAGGTGTATTCTCATTAGGGTTCTATATAAACACTCTTAGGGCATAGAATAAGGTGTGGAATTTTTCGCTAAACTTTCTTACTCTACCACATCAAGTAGAGAGGAGAAAGTGAGCTAATTCCCAAGCTATCTTCTAGTCAAGCAAGAAGGTCTTCTTATTATCAAACCGCCATTGGAGTGCTAGCGAGCTTTCAAGGAGGGAGATTAAATACACGGTTCGGTGTCCCAAGTAGAGGAGCTACGTTTGAAGCTCTTGGTCTTCTTTAACCTATTCAACTAGCTCGAGGGAAATAGCGATTAAGGTAATCTACTATCTTCCTATTAGTTAATTACTAGTTTTGCATGATGATATTGGGGATACTAGTGTTAGACATTAGATGTCGTTATCTGCTATAAATACTAGTATAAGGGTATAATTCCCTTCAGCTATGGCATATGCGGTTAGGGCATATGAGTGAAAGGGGGGATGGCTATACTGAACAAGCAGGGTTTACTCTGTGGGCAGAAGGTTGGAAAACTGGAATTCTGTGAACATTGCATCTTCGGGAAGCAGTGTCGGGTAAAGTTTAGTACAGCGGTTCATACTACTAAAGGAACTCTAGATTACATCCATTCAGATTTTTGGGATCCCTCTCGGGTCAGCTTACATGGTGGGGGTAGATACATGTTAACCTTGATAGATGAATTTTCCAGGAAAGTATGGGTCTACATACTGAAACGCAAAGATGAGGCATTCGTCAAGTTCAAGCAGTGGAAGACCTTGATCGAGAAGCAGACTGGAAAATCGATCAAACGCTTGAGGACTGAAACGCAAAGATGAGGTAATCTCTAAACTAACTTGGTTCACTGTTTGGTTATGCATGGGATCTTGGGGATACTAGTGTTAGACATTAGATGTCTGAGATTCCGCTTGGAACACTAAGATACACCATAACACAACACAAGGACTTTCATTCACATTTCAAATATAGCATACACCGAAATATTTCCCATGAACAAATATGTGTACAGGGAACTAAACCTTGTAAAATATTGTTTGGTGAACAAACTATGTGCGTACGTGGAACAAAAATATGTAAAGGAAACTGCCTAGAACACAATAGTTAGGTAGGAACTGTCTAGGTCACAATCGCATATTCAAAATTATACCCGAGACAAATATGTATATAGGGGACAAATTGGTGGTCAGAAACAAACATGTGTAAAGGGAACAAAATTGTGTAAACATTATAACATACTAAGTTCATGGACATATGTATGGGGAACATAATGTGTAAACAATATCATATTTTCAAGTCAACAATGCACAGGGAACCAAATTGCATATTTAGTACATTTTGTAATGTTCTCCTAACAGTAGGGTGGATAGAAAAAATCAATTATAAACTACTAAACAAAACAGATGCCAGAATGTCTTGATACATCCATTTATTAACTGTAAATTTATTTATTAGAGGTACACAATATTATGTACCGTAATCGAAATATAATCGTGGTCAATGGGTATATGTATAGAAAACTATTTAGCGGGAAGAAAACGATTTACAGGAGAGGAAACTAGGTATCTGAAAGATCTTACCGAAAAGTTTTATTGGATTTAGGTTTCCCAATAAAAACGAAACAAAAAAGTTTGTCAGATTTAGAATTCGTAAATAAAATGAAAAAGGAAAGCTTTTTCAGATTTAGGATTCTTTAAAAAAAGAAAACAAAAAGTTTCTTCGATCTAGGGGTTTGAAATAAAAATCAACCGAGAAAGGTTCTCAAATCAAACGAGAAAGTTAATGTGATTTAGGTTATTTTGAAGAGAGTGAAGGAGAAACCCATTTTTAACAAAGTCAAAATTCCATCTGAAAGTTTCTTCCCAAATCAGCTTATTTTTTTTTCGGTTATGAAGAAAACAAGAAAAAGATGTTTAAGATCTAAATGCTTACTTACAGTTATGTGTATTATTGGATTTTTGCTTCCTTTCGTCTGGGCGAGTAAGTTTTTCTGCCCTAGTAGTGAAGATGGAGTTCCAGGTGAAGTCTTCACCATCTGCACCAACAAAGTAAAAGATTTAGGAGAAAGTTTTTCAGATTTAAGATTTTTTTTTTTTTGTGTAATGTTGGTGAGAGAGTATGAAAAACTTACTATTTCAGGTGATTTGTTAAAGAATAGCTTTAGATGAAGCTTTGTTGGAGGCGAAATGAAGAAAATGAATTAGAAGATCTGGTTTTCAAGTGATTTCCAGAGAGAAGCAAATTTCCTGAGAAGGAAAGCTGGAAAAGTGATTGTCTT